>VZTZ01039910.1:877158-1108535 GCA_013400955.1 Drymodes brunneopygia
GATCCCGGCAGCCACGGCTCCCCCCCCCTTTCCCTCCCCCCCGAGGAGGGAAGAAAGGGGCACACAGAGGGGGACGTGAGTTTTTAATGGAGACCCTCTGAAAAGTAACCTGTCGGGGGGCAGAGGGACAGGCGCCCTCCCCGGCTCTGCTGCTGCTTCCATGCGACAGCCCCGCGGGGACGCGGTGGGAGCAGGTGGCTGGGAGAGGGGCAGCTCCCGGGTCTGTTTTTTTAAGGCTCAGAGGGGGGTATTAGGCTCGGCGCGGGGGCTGCTTGCTTTCTTCCTATTCTCACAACTGTTTCAACCCCAAAGCTTCTCCCCTGCCTCACCTGCTTTGTCCCTCCGGCAGCAGCAGCAACTTCTCACCTGTCTCAGTTTGAAAGCAATAAGGGGAAAAAGGAAAGCAAAAAAAAAAAGAGCCTAGCCCAAAGCCCACTCGCCCCCACCAATCCAGGCAAATGGAATCCCCAGCAGCTTTCCCGTCTCTCACCTGTTTCAGCCCTAAAGCAGCAGCTGTGTCCTCCCTTCCCTCCCCCGGCTCAGCCCTGAACCACCAGCAGGAGCAGCCGCTTCCCACTCGCCCTCGCCCGGAGTTCAGGATTCCATTGTCCCCCACACTGCATTTGGTGACATCACTGACACACAAAGAAGGGGCACTTCGTGATGTCATCAACGCATGCTGGGAGAGAAAACAAAATTCTGGGCTTGGCAGCGATAGCACTAACACACAGACGCACACAGATACACACACATAATTTTCCGAAGGTAAAAGTATTAGGGATTTTCTTTTTCCCCCAGTCCCCTGGTAGGGAGCCCGACTGCGGGAAAAGGCGTGTTGTATTCGCTATCGTGTTGTAATCGCGAGGCGATTTACTCATTTCTCCGAAACCTCTGCTGTCCATCTCTGTCCACCCAACGGAGAAAAGTGATTTGGCTGGAGCGACCACCACCCCCGGCCCAGGCGCGGGGAGCAGTCCCGGTGGGCAGCCGCGGCTCTTCCTGGAGGTGCCGGACCCACTCGTGAAGGGACGATGGGGACCAGCATTCCCACCGACCTCACCCGGGGCACGTTTGGCTCGGTGCCGCCAGTTTCCACAGCCTATCGAGGGATTGCCTATCGAGTTACTTGGTGTCTTCGGTGGCCGAAAATACACTGGACTGTCACCACCACGCACCAGGATAATGGATCGGAGTTTGTATGTCACCCTTTCTCCCACGGGAGGACCTCGAGGTGATCCGCAGGCACACAGGACTGCAGGCTCGACAGGGCGCTGTTACGACATGACGCCTTGGGAGTCCCGAGGGGTCAATTACAAAACCGTAGCCGCGGCAGCGGCGGGGACGGGGGCGGGGGGACATCCCGAGGCTGGACATCTCCGCTTCGCAGCGAGCGCGGGGGGGAGCGGGGCCAGCCGGGACTGGCTCCTCCTGGAGCCCGGGTTCCCGTGTGGCGCTGCCCGTTCCCGGGTTGCCAGCATGGCCCCAGCGGCGGGCGCGGGTCCAGCCGGGGGAAGCCTCCCCCGCTCCCCGCGGCGAGCGGCCGTGCCCAGACGCTGCCTTGAGGTTCCCGTGGGACCCCGCGCCCTGCCCGCCGGTGGGACCGGTGGTGTGAAGCTGGACCTCCGGAGGAGCCTGCCCCTTAGCGTGGGCGGAGGCTTGAGTGCGGATGAAGCCCTTCAGGCTGCGGTCGGGTAGTGGGTGACCGTGGCTTCTTTTGGGGTCAGCTGTCAGCTGGGCTGCCTGGGGATGCTGAGCCTTTCCTCCATGGGAGAGCAGCTTCACACTTCGTGAGTCAACACAAGGATCTGGCCATGGCACTGACCATTTATATCCTGTAATCTTTGAGCCAGAGGTATCCCTAGAGTGGACATCTGTGCAGGGACAGTCTTTTCTGTGTCACCCTCTCCTTTGCTTCCTTGGACCTCTGCATCTGCTGCTTCTCTCTCCTTACCCTCTTTCTCCTCCCTCACCCATTTTCTGCACACATCTCAGCGGCACCTCATTTCGCTTGGGCCAGTCACCAATCTACCTACACTCCCCAAACTTGCTGCCTGGTCTCCTGTTTGAGCCGTGCAGTGTGCTAGTTATGTACACCCCAGTGAAACTGCAATTATCACCCTGACAGCAGAAGGAATTCCACTGCAGTGTCACACTTAAATGGTCTTTGTGTGTGGGTTTTGATTTTGGGACTTTTTTTTCTGCTAACCCTCCTCTTCAGTCTTAATTACCCGTAATACCATGTATTAGGCTTCAGTGAACTTTCTTCCAAAAGCAGTTTGCTAGCAGAGACAACCTGTCCCATTTCACCTATGGGAATGACGCTTGGGAAGCTGTGGTCATCCTACCTTCTAGGAACTGTAGAGCTGTGGCATCTCCACCACTGTCCATGGCCCTGAAGACACATAATAAATGTCATGTAAACTGGCATTTAGATAAAGGTGGATGATCTGATTACTTCATGCCCCTCATTGATGAAATGGGTCAGAACTCAGCTCCTGAAAACTGCAATGAGCCCCTTTGTCAGCAATTTCCTAACTGACACAGAGGGCTGTGGAGGATGGGGCTGGCAGTACGGTGCTGTGTGTTAGGTGACAAATGCAAAAGATGTGAGGACACAGAGCAAGGTGACCAGGTTTAACAAATTTCACTGCTTATATGGAATAGCTCTTTTAAAACAGAAAATCTTCATTTTCACCACACACACACATACACACAAAAAAAAACTTCAGCCCTTTCCTGTCGTCACAGGAAACCTTCAGCAAAGTCAAGTGAGACAACTGATATTAATAATGAAAGCCCTCCACTTCTGTAAATAAGGGGCAAGGAAAATGTAAAGATTGCTACAAAATCACACAGGCGCTTCTGCTATATTATGCTAATAATCTTGGTAGGGGGTTATCTGTAGATTAACCTTTTCTGTAGCACACAATCCTTGGTAACCCTGTTCAAAGTAATAACAGCAGCGGTTATTTACTTTGAAGCCTACCCAAAAATGCTCTTGCTGAAAGCACCTACTAATGTCAGCGCTGGAGCAACTGTTACAGTGGCAACTCCCATTTTATGACTCACCTCCTGGGTCACGGCTAGGATCAGCAATGGGCTGTTCTCCTGTGCTAGCCATGCCATACCCAGAGCACTGGAGAGAGAGAGGGACCCAAGAAGACAACTTGTATGCCCAGAAATGTTTTTGCAGGTTGGTCTGCTTCCATGCTTGGCCTCTCAGCTCTGCATGGACACAGAAAAAGGGAAGAGAGCGTATTACATGATTCTTTTTCCAGCAAATAGAAGAACTACCTCCTCTAATCAATCTCATCCCATCTTGGGAATTTTGACAAAACGCCACTGATCTGCTTCTATTTCTTTCCTGTAAAGTGTGTGCACTTTATTGGATGAACTTTCCTTCTTATCAGTGTTTCCTCTTCCTGTCTCCTTAGTTTGTTGGTTTTTTTCTTTTTAATTTTCTTGGCCAAGTTGTGCAAAGGACTTGCAGAGGAAAATGGACCCAGATTATTAATTTTCCCTGTGTCCCAAGCTTTTTTAATTGATGGCACTAGTTCAGTGTAGCAACTGAATAGGATTAGTCACTTTTCCCTCTGGATTGAGTTTGGAGGAGGCTGAAAAGATAGATGACTGGAATCAAGTTGCCTTTGGGGCTTTGAGCTAAATTCACAACTGAAGGTAGCCAGTTCAAATTGCTCTGGGCCTTCTGCTAAGGGAAGATGACTCAGACTAGTCCTTTTGTACCATCTCAGTTCCAAATACATTTTTAGCATTATTTCTGTCTGGTCTGTTTGGGTCTGAGCCAAAACCCCTTATATTTCCAGCAATTCCAGTGAGCTTTGAGTCAGATCTTTTGTGGGGAGCAGAAAGAAAAGATCATTTCTTCGGCCCTCTTAATGTCAGCTTGCTGGTAATGTCACGCTTGCAAGTGACAGTAGCAAAGTGAGAAACATGCTGATACCTCACACAGTCCTGTGATGACACACTTTGTCCTTTCAGTGTGACCATGCGATACAACGTGAGGTGGCAAGGAAAAGTTGCAATAAGCTCAGGACTTACAATACAACTATTTGAATAAAGCTAGACAGAAACTCTTCCAAAAGAGGAAGGAACTTCATTCAAATGAGACAAAATGTAAGAGAGAAAACACAAGTGGCTTACATATGTGACATAAGACAGTGAATTTACCCATTGGTTTCCTGTTCACAACTACCTTGCCATAACTTAATAATGCTGTCCAACTTCCCTTGCTGTAATTTTCTCACACAATACAGCTCTTAGTCCTTAGAATTATATCTTTTTCAGTTCCTTACAGAAGAATGAAAGGGTCCACAAGCAGAAAAAGACTTGTTTCCTCTCCTTTTATTCCAGTACAAAAGCGGACTTAGTTGTGAAGGAAAAGTTTAGGTCTCATTGTCAGACTCTTGCTATTTACTACTTGGTTTTGGTTCTGTTTGAGATTAGTCCTGGGACCTGAAGGCCTTGCTGGGAGACTGTCAGTGCGGACAGAAATATCTGAGATCTGTTACATGTTTTTGCCTTGTTAAAGTCCTGGCTGAGCCCCTATAGATGTGGAGACTGGCTGGCAATTAATTCCAAAAGCTTAAGCAGAGATGTATAGCTGCATATAACTATACGTATCTTCTGCCTCTACTGTGCTACTTTTGTGCATCTCCTGGTATATGGTCTGGTTCATTTTGGTAATTGAAAAACTGGAGATGCTTAGATCAATTCTGTTTCACAGCATCATAAGAAGTTTCATGAGATATATTTCCAGGGGCTTCTGCCTCACTTCCAGGTGATAAGATTGAGCCTTAAAATTGCTTTGCCTTGAAGATACAATGATTCATTGCTTTCTCAGTTTGCCCAATCTATACCTATTACTTAGCAATCAAGACTGAAAGACATGTGGTGCTTCCCTGTCTTGTTTCTAGCATGGACTCCATATTTCTGATCTTCATTTTCCATCCTGTAAAAAAAGAGAATGATGTTTATCTGGAATTGACTGAAAGTATAAATAGAGGTGCACATTCAGACTTCACTCATAGCCACTCATTAGCCTTTTTTGTTGCTTCCTTTTTTGTGCCTGATGGATTGATCTCCTTTCTACAGAATGCTGCTTCTCTGTGCTTCCAGTGGTCTCTATGTTTCCTTTGGGCTTTGCAGTAGCTGGCTCTGTTTTTCTTCATAGAATCATAGAATGGTTTGGTTGGAAGGGACCTTAAAGATCGCCTAGTTCCCACTCCCTTGCCATGGGCAGGGACACCTTCCACTAGATCAGGTTGCTCATCTAGGCTCCCTGGATTGCTGTATTCCAGATTCTTTGACTTCCTCTCCTCTGTCAGTGCATTCTCCCCTAGCTCAGATGTTTTCCCTGTTTCTGTCTGTTTTTCAGTTTACAAGTATATTGATCATCATCAGCTTCCCATTTCTACATACTCCTTTTCCTTGGCAGCAGTTCTCAGGCTCTGAAGAAACTCAGGTAGTGGAGGGATTATGATAGACTAAGTAGTAGATGGACTATCGTGAAACCATACTGTCACAGGAAAAATCCCAGGGTGATGGCATTCCTGTTGTCAAGGGCTCTGGAAGAGATAAAAGATGTGGGCCAACATGACCCAGACAAATAGACTGCTGGAAGTGATGGGTCAAACTGCGGCAAATACACTGCTTTTGCCTCTCTTCTCTTGCTAGCGTGCAGGAAAGTAAAACTTGACATTTAAACTTGTGTTCGCTTTTTATTTGTCACCACTAAGTGGCCAATGGCAATGTCCACTGCTGGACCAAAGCCTTTGCTGACATATTGTTAGGTTATGACATACCTATGCTGGCATAACACCAGGTGTAGCCCAGTGAAAGCCAGTCTAAAAGCCTGGTTTGCCAGCACGGAGTGCACCTTCTGACATTGCATTCTGTCTGTACAACTGTATTGCCTGCACAGCTATCCAAGAGATCTTTTTCTGGTGTAAGCTTAACCTCCGAGTGTCTCTGTCTTGTAACAAAATAGTCAGATAGAAGAACTGCTGTGGATGGCTTATTAATAGTGTAGGCTCACAGTTTATGTCTCTGCCTTTGATTTTATCACTTTGATAAAACCAGATGAAAAATGAGAGTATTTATCATATGGTCACCAGAATGTTAGATTGACCACGGAATACATACCCTGGAAAATCACTAATTGTGGAGATGCAGATCTGCAATTAGACATACAAAATGTCAGTCAATTGTACCGAATGGGCTATTTAAGAACTCAGTAATAAGTGGACAAAATAATTTTCCTACTATTTGAGAGAAAAGGGTTTCTCACTTTATAAATAATATTTACACCTACAGTCCTTTTTTTCTGTGCTTTCAAATGTTTCTCAGTGTCACAGTAAGTGTCTCTGGCTCAGATGGGTTAGAACAAGAAATTCTGCTTTGCTTGCTTGTATGCTGAATTGGTAATATTCTAGTTTATTCTTTCTATTAAAAATGAGAGTTCCCATCTCTTCGAATTCTGTGGATTTCTAAAGCCATGTGAGGAAAAAATCTACATGTCCTAACTTCTTAGAAAATGTATTTAGTGAGGATTTCAATTGAGTCTTTCAACCTCTGCCTCCTCATCTAACAAAGGTTCTTCTCAACAGAGAAGGATCAGGAGAGGTGTTCAGGGCTCAGTAATTTCACTCTGTGGCTTGACTACAGTTCAAGACTTCAATGGTCTTCAACTGCAATTTTTCTCCCTAGGCCTTCTTATTATTAGAGCCCTTCAAAAGGAAGCAATAGAATCACTCAGACTTTTACAGATCCCTGATGCTGCATTCTTGAGAAACCAATGTATTGCAATTATTTTCTTCTCTTTTTGTCTGACCAGTACATGAAAGCAAAGAATAGAACATGCATCTGATTGTTAACCAGTACTTATATTTAACACCTGAATCATACAGTTTTTCATCTTTATTGAGTGATAAAGTATTCTCCATTTCCTATGTAAATAATTAAAACAAAAATTGTAAGTTATTAAATAGTCCAGCATTAGAGAGCCCTTAATTTCAAAACTTCTTAAACATTATTGTCTATTTTTTTTCTTCCTGATATAGGCCATGGTAACTCTTAGATTATGCCAAAGGTTATAGAAGTGTTCACAGCATGAACTGAAACTTCACACTTAACACTTTTTCATTATCTCTTCTAACACATTCACGTTCACGAAAGTTCCATGTAGCATATTCAGTATTTGCTGACATGGAAATATAAGCTTAGGAAGCCTAAATGTTTCTGAGTGCCTGTAAAGTACCTTTTTTTTGTTGTTGTTAAATAACCTTGTGCTATTCTGTTCTGTTCTCATACCATCATAAAAGGTGTCTTTGAAATGTGACTTCTTGCTAAGCTAAAGAATGTCATGTCTGTGGCCTGAAGGGCAGCTAGATATTTCAGGCTTTACCCACACAGACACGTTTCACCCTTCACATCAATGCAACCATACAGATACAGTTAAACAAGCATAACCCTACCTATGAACTCCTGTCCCACCATAAAAATGCTGTCTCCAGTTAATAGTCTTTCCAGAGCAATATAAGTCTACATTGGAAAAAGGCTCGCTTCTAGAGTGTTCACACAAGGTACTGTATCAGTATAATTATATAACGTTATATATTATAATAACTGCTTTGGTTGCACAGACTTGCTTTGGGAAACTTTATCCATGGTGTAATGAAGTTTCCTTGCTAATCTCTTCATTCAACATTTCTGTTGAGTTAGAACTGGAACAGGAGGAGCTTCCTTTGATGCTGTGTTTGCAACTCTTTCTCAAAGAATTTATTGCAGCTTTTCTATCCCTTTGACTTTTTCTTTGCTTTCCATCTCCCAAAAGCCTGAAGCGCTGTCTTTCTCCATATTTGTATGACCATGATTCCATGATTGCTTTTTTACCTTTTCCATTTCTTCTTCCTTTTCTCTGTCTTTACATAGCTCTCTGCAAGTGATTCTCTGAATTTTGGCCAGTATGTCCAGTCAGCCAGATTTTTTTCTCCCATCTTCTCCAAGCATACAAAATGGTCAATTAGTTCCTTTCCCCCATTTCTTCCCTAGTAAATTCCACTGCATGAGGTCCTTCTCCATATTTCCTGTTTCTTTCAGGCTTCCAGACTGCTCCTTGAAGGGCCTTGCATCAGTCCATGGAAGCAACTTTCCCTTGTCAGATCAGTATCACAACAAATGCTCTACAGCCTCACAGGTCCACGGAGGCCTGTAGTTTGAGAACCACTTCCTATTGCATCAGTTGATGTGATACAAACAGGAGACCTCTGGACATGAACTTTTCATTCCTACAGAATAATTGGGCTTTAGGCATTACCATGATGTGAACAGGACATAATAACATAATTGCAGAATTTTAAGTCCAGTTTCAAGGGTTTTAACTCCTTTATTTTTTTTTTTTTGAACCATACCCCAAGTCAATAGATATAAACAAATCTATTGTAGTAAGATGTCTCCCAGCCCAGAGACATGAGTCTGGTAAGAATCCAGTGGTGTGTATGCTTAGAACAAAGGAGAAGAACATGCTTCCTATAGAGAATACAATGTTCAAGGTGTCAGTGAAACTGCACAGCTCTGTGGCGCTTTGGATGGCAATCGTAACCACACCCTGAAAGGGTTTGTTTGCAAAACTGAGGTTGAAAAAAAAATATAAAAGACACTGAACAACAGATGTCAAGAGTACTTCCTCTGCTAGGTATAGTCAGAAGGAGAGTTGCTCTTTGAAGATTTGCACATAAATTGTCGTGTCCTCAAAAATGAAATTTGCATTTCAGATCTCAGAATTTATGTACTGAAACTACAGGCAGTCTTTACAGCATAGGCTGATATGAAAGGCATATTAATATGAATCTTTAAAAACAGCTAATAAGGAAATGGAGTATTACCATTTTTTCTAGGAATTTTTTAGCAAAGAGCTTGGAGATTTTTCAAATAGCAGAGATAGGACTAACACCTTTCCAATGCCACTTCTGAATTCTGCCATTATTTTTGCTTTAAACATCTGCTAATCTCAGAAGATGCCCATTTATTTTTTGTCCATGCCACAGAAAGATGACACTCACCCTACTAAATATGCAGTGTCACACAGGACAAACAATGCAGTACAATCATCTGCAACCTGAGATACTGTGGGTTTATTTAAAATGACAGTATTTCACCGGTTTACCTTTTATTTAAATTCATCAAGCCTCATGTACTGACTGACGAAGTCAACAAGACTCTTTTCATTAGTTTAACATGTTTCAAATCAAGCCATTGGATAGGAGCAGATTTTTAGAAGCAACTCATTAGTGGAATTGCTTCTGCTTTCTGCAACTTGAAGATTGCCATTGGGGGAATCCTTTAGTTGCCTTAACATCTGTACTGTAGCCATGTTTTGTGGATGTGTTACCCAGGTATTGTGGGTTTCTTTAATTTAGCTGCCTTAATATCCATTCAGTTACATTTTTTTCACTGCTGTGAAATATTATTTTCCTATCTTCCAGTTTCTGTGCTATTGGCAGCCCTTCCTCTGTGCTTATCAGAAAAGCAAGAGACAGGACAGTATCACACTTGAATGATTTTTTATAAGGTTGGGATATACTGTGGGTTTCACAATAAGATAGCTGGGCCAATGGAGTTTGTATATAGAGATTTTTTCAGTTTCATTGCAGCTATGGAATTGGGCAGCATAGTAAAAGAAAAAAAGTGAAGAGAGGGATTCTGACTTTGCCTTGGCAGAACCCTATTGAGTTCAGCAGGCTTACTCCAGATTTACACTGGAATAAAAGGAGCTCAGAGTCAAGCCCAATAGATCAGTTTACGGTGCTTTTGGAGGCATCAATTTACTCAATCACTTGGAAAATCTTACTCCCCTATTGCCAAAGATCTGAGACAATCCACAATTCTAACATATTTGTGGGCCTGCTCTGTAGTGTGTAGATGTGTTTGCTTAGTAGTATTAGGAATCTGCTAAGCAAATTTCATACAGCAAGCCCTTCCCTTTCTTATGCTCAAGGGCAAAGTAGAAAATAAGATGCACAGGGAATTTCCCACCCCTGTAGAAAGACAAAAGCTAATGAGAGCTCCTGGCCTGTAGCAGACCTGGATGTAGCCTTCCAGCCACTGCTTGCTTACACAGCCCTCGGAAGCAAACTCAGACACAGGTCTGAGTGCTCTTGTTCATGGGGAAAAGGATACCAAGAGCCTGCTGTGAGGAGCCCTCTCCTGACTGACAGGATTTCTCCCATGCTGAACAGCAGCTTTTCTCCCCTTCATTGGATGGACAGTATTTTCATTCCTCTAATAACTGTCTTAATATACTACCCTTATTCTGTAATTGGACAGGCTTGAGCAAGCTTGGAGATGTGGGCAAAAAGACTGTTTGCTTCCTGTATCAGTGGCAGTTACATGAAATAAACTTATACATGTTGCTGTTTGGAGTTTTTTGGACAGATTTTGTTTTGGTGGGGTTTTTTTCTTTTTTGGTCCTCCTTAAGGTGTGAATTGCCATTTGGCAAAAAGTATCTGGACACTTGAATGTGTAATTTGGTGCTCTAAATGTTTATGTCCAAACCCCTGCCACTGATGACACAACATGCTGCAAGAACAAAAGTGTGTTGGCTGGAGCTGAAGTGATTTCCTAATTCACACCTGTGCATTGGCAGACAAGCAGCCATCAATCACAGACTCTCGTTTATCCTGGGTACCCTGTTATGGGCAGGGCTGAAACATTTCTGAGTGCTGATGGGAGGGATTGGGTAAGAAAAAAGAATAGAAAAGTAAGAAACCAAAGATAATAGATTTATAGGAAACAGGGCTGCAAGGGATATCAGGAGGCTGGAATGACTGTACTTGTGTAATTCCCGACAGATGATATTAAAAAAAAAATCTCTTTGAAATTATGGCCACAGAGCCATACATGTGGCATTATGGCCACAGAGCCATACATACAATTTGTTAGAAACAAATTACTCTCTACATCTGCTAAATCTTAAAGCATCTTCCCAGAGTGGTAGACAGGAGTTTGAGTTGCTGTACAAAAGTTGCTATATCTTGTTTTATTTGAGTATGTATAAAGTATCTGCATGAAATATTTATCTACAGGATGGAAGAGTATAGGTGTGCATGATTTTTGTAACACTAACAAGAAATGGAGTTTTCCTGGAGTAAGACTTGTGTAGCGTGCTTGAAATTGGGCTCATAACCAGCTTGTGCAACTTTCAGGTTTATGGATGGATTTTGTGTTTAAGAAGTAGAAGTAAATAAAAGCAGATAAAAAAAATTTACTCCTACGCAGCTAAATCATCTTTAGAAAGGTATCAAGGCCAGGTCTCCTCATTAGTTTCTTTCTTCATTAGTACTGGAAGAACAAAGAACAGCATTTACTCTATATTCTAAAGATTAATTGAAGTGGGGGATGGAGCAGTGAAATTGAATTAGTAAATTATTAATCAATTTCTAAGTAATAAGAAATAATCTATTACAGAGGCTATCCCTCCATCTAGAGATTTGTCTTAAGCATTTGTCTTTAGGAGAGATGGGAAGAATAAAGGGATATAGACTAGAGACAATCCATCAAGTCAGCTATTGGAACATGAATAATGAAGACCTTTGAACCTGGTAAATCTTCCAAATCTCTCTCTCTTAATTGTGACTTACAGATTGTTTCAGGGTTGCTGCTTAATCTAATAGCCTCTTTTTAATTTAGCCCCTCCCCCCCTGCCATTATTAAAAATGTTCCTGTTATAATCTCAGTATCTGACAGCAAAAGCAACAGTTAACAAGGCCCGAATCTGGCAGTGTGTCAGCTCAGGAACTCCTTCCAGCCTGCAAATACAACTCCACCCACTCATATTTTCAGAAGAGGAGCCTGGTGCCAAGGCAGCGCTGGCAAGGTGGTGACTGGGGCAGTGGAGGTTCTGGCTTCTTTGATTTCTGAAGCTGCCTATGAACAACCAGGTTCTTTCTTCCTTTTTGAGTCAAACCTCACTTTGATGGCTGGAAGGTTTCCTCGTTGCCTGTTTCTAAAATTTAAACTCTGATTTACTTTTAGAAACCAAAATAAGTAGTACTAGTGTCCAACTGAAACCAGCAAACTTGCCTCGTGTAAAGTTCTGACTAAGAAGAAGGGTCTAGCTCTCACTAGGAATACTTCTCAATAGTCTTGTGGTTTAAAGGTGTTTTGAAGCAGCTCACGGGGGTGAGAATTTAATCTGTCCATGCCTCCTGGCTCCTGGCTTCCAGCATGTGTGAAAATATTGGGAAGGAGGAGAGGAAAAGGCTTATGGGGTAACTCACAAGCACTCACCCACCCCAACTGGAGGTTATTGATGTTCTAAATCCACCTGGTCCCCTGGTCTGGGAAGGTCTAAAGCCTTTACGCCAGGTGTAAAGCTCTGCTCCTCTCTGCCTGTATGGTGGTCTCCTTCTGCCACATTTCATATATGTATCTCTCAGCTCACAGCTGCAGCCCACAATTCAGGCACAGTCGCTGCTCAGAAGTACAGATATGTTTTGTCCCAAGGTCTAACTGTGCTCCACAGTTTATAGGGCCCTATGAATGGCCTTGATGGATTTTAGAGATGGGAGTGGGGAGGCCAGAAGTTGGATTTTTTGTAAAACATCTACCCGGTGGTACTTGAGCTGTGCCAGATTTCCCTGGCTGGGCTGCAAACTGGGCAAACACACATTGCTGTCTCTGACTTTTGCTTAGGCTTTAGTGCATGCCCACAGATAAAGTACTGCATTCTTTACTCCCACCTCCAGTGTTAAATGAATAGTTGCTTGACTCATTGTACTCTGTGCAGAGTTTTAATGAATCCCTTCAGCTCTAGGGGTGAGCCTCTCTCCTCAGCCTCCTTCCCTGNTTGGTAAACAAGAGAACAGCTACACACCTCAAGCAGCTGGTTCACAGTTTCTTCAGAATATACCCTACCTCTGAAAAAGTGAGAGGAAGCTCTTGGACTCATTATGTTCAGCTTCACTGTGTAATTGGGCTCTAAACCATGTCAGACCCAAGGGTAGATCCACAGTGATTGCCTGTTGTCCAGCAACACTGACTGGTAATGATTTCTCAGCAGAGCTTGCACTTGGAAAACTTAATTCCTTCTTAAAATGCTCTCACGACACTGTGTGCGAGGATGAGCTGCAGTAGCATCCACAGCAGATGCGCTCCTGGGTCTGGCCCTCCCATCCCTCACGCCTCGTGCAAAGTTCTGCTTTTCCTCCTTCTATGCAGAGACACGCTGCTTCTGGAATGCTTAGACAGGGAGAGCCTGCACAAAATTGTTCTGACTGCAACACATGTGGTGCCCTCTCTCAACGCTAGTCTGCTTTCACTCTTCCTCTGTGACTCAGGGGCAGGCTTACAGTCTCTGAAAAATTCTTTTCTCTCCTTCTTATATCCCAAGCCTTTTGAGTTAAACCATGACAAAGGGAGATACAGAGATTGCAAAGGAGCAAGGGATTTTCTTGTAATTTTAGCATTTATTTCCTTCTTAAAGATGCAGTTGTATAAAATAAGTGATGTCCTGGCAAAGGCTAGCGTTGTGCTGTGCCAGACAATTTTATCACCCTAGCCCATGAAGGCTCTAGTGTACAATATAAAGCCGCTTTGCTTTCCTACACGCCAGTTTTTTTCAGTGCCAGACCTCCCTTGGCGGCGCCATGGAGTTTTCCTTCAAAATCAGCCCCTCTTCAGCATCCTCCTGCCCTGCTGTCGGTACCGCCGGTGCCGAGCTGTAGCCGCCCCGGGCAGAGCCGGGCGGGACGGCACCGCCACGGCGACAGGAGGGGGAGCTCGCAGCGCGCCGGCTTTAATAGGAGACTTAATTTAGCAACGCTGCAAAATCACCGCTGCGGCTGAGATGTACATAGGGCCTTTCTCCACACCTCCTCCCCCACCCCTCCACAAAAACAAACAAACAAACAAACAAAAAAAAAACCGGAATAAGGGGGGTTTATTTTGGGGTTCAGGTTAGGATGGAGAATTAAACTAAATCAAAGTGGAGTTGAGAGGCAATGCAGCTGCCGGGAAGTGATGGAGAGGGTGGATCTTAATATATATTTATGGTGCTAGCAGTGATGAATAAGATGCTCCCAGTAGTCAATAACATCTCTCCTCTGGTAGACTGGGACAGGTTCACTGCTGGTGTAGGCTCCTCAGTTCAGCTGAGGGAAAAAGGATTGTGCCCACTTACACTAGCACTGAATTTAGTTGTGTATGTGCTAGGAGACCTGTGAAGAGACTAAAACCCATGCCAGTGGAAAAGTCTTTGTTTCCAGAAGATAGATAGAAAGGGATCAGCTACCAGTCTCAACATAAAATCACAAGACTCATCCAGCTCTCCTCTGGAGNGTGTGTCAACACCCCTGTGTCCTCCCCACCCTAGTCCAATGGCTTAGACCATCTTCCATTCATTTCCAGGGCCTGCCAGGAGGCAGAAGTTGCAAAAGGACACAGGTGAAATTGTCCTGTGCCTGGGTGCATTTTCACCTCAAATGGTGCTCCTTTTGTTCACTATTAGCCTACAGCTCTCAGCTCACATTCAAGAGGGGCCTGAATCCAATTTCTCCCTCCCCTCCCCTCCCCTNGTGCGAGGATGAGCTGCAGTAGCATCCACAGCAGATGCGCTCCTGGGTCTGGCCCTCCCATCCCTCACGCCTCGTGCAAAGTTCTGCTTTTCCTCCTTCTATGCAGAGACACGCTGCTTCTGGAATGCTTAGACAGGGAGAGCCTGCACAAAATTGTTCTGACTGCAACACATGTGGTGCCCTCTCTCAACGCTAGTCTGCTTTCACTCTTCCTCTGTGACTCAGGGGCAGGCTTACAGTCTCTGAAAAATTCTTTTCTCTCCTTCTTATATCCCAAGCCTTTTGAGTTAAACCATGACAAAGGGAGATACAGAGATTGCAAAGGAGCAAGGGATTTTCTTGTAATTTTAGCATTTATTTCCTTCTTAAAGATGCAGTTGTATAAAATAAGTGATGTCCTGGCAAAGGCTAGCGTTGTGCTGTGCCAGACAATTTTATCACCCTAGCCCATGAAGGCTCTAGTGTACAATATAAAGTCGCGTTGCTTTCCTACACGCCAGTTTTTTTCAGTGCCAGACCTCCCTTGGCGGCGCCATGGAGTTTTCCTTCAAAATCAGCCCCTCTTCAGCATCCTCCTGCCCTGCTGTCGGTACCGCCGGTGCCGAGCTGTAGCCGCCCCGGGCAGAGCCGGGCGGGACGGCACCGCCACGGCGACAGGAGGGGGAGCTCGCAGCGCGCCGGCTTTAATAGGAGACTTAATTTAGCAACGCTGCAAAATCACCGCTGCGGCTGAGATGTACATAGGGCCTTTCTCCACACCTCCTCCCCCACCCCTCCACAAAAACAAACAAACAAACAAACAAAAAAAAAACCGGAATAAGGGGGGTTTATTTTGGGGTTCAGGTTAGGATGGAGAATTAAACTAAATCAAAGTGGAGTTGAGAGGCAATGCAGCTGCCGGGAAGTGATGGAGAGGGTGGATCTTAATATATATTTATGGTGCTAGCAGTGATGAATAAGATGCTCCCAGTAGTCAATAACATCTCTCCTCTGGTAGACTGGGACAGGTTCACTGCTGGTGTAGGCTCCTCAGTTCAGCTGAGGGAAAAAGGATTGTGCCCACTTACACTAGCACTGAATTTAGTTGTGTATGTGCTAGGAGACCTGTGAAGAGACTAAAACCCATGCCAGTGGAAAAGTCTTTGTTTCCAGAAGTTAGATAGAAAGGGATCAGCTACCAGTCTCAACATAAAATCACAAGACTCATCCAGCTCTCCTCTGGAGTGTGAATTCAAGAAAAGGGTACTCAAGTTTGTGCTGTTATGTGGAGTAATAGGGGCAGAATTTGGGTTCATGCACAAACTTCCTGCCACACCTTTTGGCCTGACCCAAGGCTCAGCCCAAGTTAACATCAAGCTTCTCAAAGTTAATATGCTTTTCTGAAAAATTCCTCTCAAACTTGGAGGCACCACATTTTTCTTCTTTTTCTTTTGCTATTTTTACTCTCTTCTCTGAGAAGTCAACTGGAGGCAGAATCTGGGAAAAAATCCTAACCTGTCAAAGCACCTTCCTGAAGACATTTCTCCCCAAGAATGCAGACGAAATTGCAGCTTTCAAGAATGCATTTGTCCAGACAAACCTAACATCAGTTGTTATGGATCTAAGCCGCAAGGAGAACCTGTGTTGGTTTCGCAGCAATAGTGAGAGCAGGTTTTCCTGGTGGTAGGACCAAGCCCTCGTGCACAGACTGCTGGTGCAGTACTGCAACCGAGCTCATCTCTAAAGTGGGCAGTAGTTTTCCTAGTGCAGACAGCCCCGTAGAAAGTTAATCTCCTAATATTGTAGTGATAAATTGCACAGAGATTTCTTTTATGGCTCCCCTAAGTGCCTGAATAACTCTCCTGTATAAAATCCATGAAAATTCCCAAATTTGATATCCGGCAATCTCTCATGAGATGGCTTTTTAAGGTAAAATATCCCCCTCCTTATCAGTAAGCTCATGACCCTCATTATTAGTGCAAGCTGAGCCTATGACTAGTAAAAAAGAGCTTACCTCTTGACCTAGAGGAGAAAGAATCTAAAGAGATCAAAATATGTAGTGCCAAATTAAATAATTTCCTGATGAGCTCTCACAGATAGAGGGTTGCATCTTCCCTTGCTGTGGAAAAGGAGCAGGTTCTCTACAGGCACAGAAAGCTTTCTACAGATACAGCCCTGTGATACATTTAAACAGAATGAACCTCATTCTTAAACCTATCTAAAAATGTTAGTAGAAGCATGAACACTGACCTTAAAATGAAAAATTATTTGCAACCTTTGCAGAGGTGCCTTTATCATAGTGCCATATTTTAAAGTATTTTATCCACTCAGCTACACAATCTTACCATTCATTTGCAGTTGTCATTTTACCTACAATAGAGTTCACTTAATATCCCCGAAAGCAAGAGAAACGTAACGAGTATTATAAGAGGAAAATTATTACTAGTATATTATATAGAAAGGCTGTAAAGTTCAAACAGAGGGAGTTGTGTGTGCACACCACGTTTCATGCAAATTACGCTTAATAGTTTAACGCTGCATTACATTTTGCCTCCTGAATAAAAATGCTTCTTTAGTTATTTTTCTAATAATCTATGTAACTTTGGGGAGCTAATTAAGGCAAGCCATTTCCAATGTGCCTGTTTAGCTGCCTATATCAAGTGGCCTGATTTTTAAAATTGCTGACTACTGAAGCTATAGTGTAAATATTTTGCATCCCTCACTGCCTGCTAATTTTCATGTGGTCAGTATAAATTTAGGAGCCCTATGTCAGCTACCTATGTGATACTTGTGGTTAATTATTTTAACTGTAAGGCCATAGCTCACAGAAAGAAAATTAAATCTAAGAAACATTTTTCGTAATGTTATTTCTCCTTTCCTTTTCCTCCTTCTGCTCTAGGAGAAGATGCCAACCTATAAGACTTCAAATGTAAAGGTGTTTCTGTAGCTTCAGGAAAATGCTGATATTGCTTCTTGATTGCAAGAGGAGCATGTGACACATAATTAATCCACATATGGACAAGGATGTCTTCCAAGAGTGGAAATGGAAAACTAATCAAGAGCACATATGACACACTGGATCCAACACACATGCTTCCCTAGGACTTTTTGGCTGCTTCACATCTGGCTGGCTTGAAGTGCAGGCAGAGCTGCACATGACTGACTGACTGCCTGCTTTCCTGGAGGCCATTGCTGGTCTGAAGCCTGGCTTTGCCCGCATGGCTTCAGTTTCATCAGCTCAGTGAGTGCTACAGCATGGTTTATCTTGCCTGGACTAGGGTTTTTAAATGTATTCATTTGCTCCCAGTGAACTAGCACTATCCAAAATGAATGTCTTTAATTCTAAGCCTTTGACTTGCTATATAGACAGGTTTTGTACTGATGTAATTAACAGAAGTGCTAGAATGATTTTTTAAATTTTTTTTTTAAATCCAGGGACATATCCCTGCTGAAAACTGACTTGAAAACTGCATACTGAGACCTTATTTTGGTTACTGATACAGATGCCAAATTCTCATTGACTTTAGCAGAGGATCTGCTTTAGAAAGGATGGAGGTGTCATGTTTTATATCACTGTGTTGGCTACTGGAAGCAGCTGTGCTTCCCAGTCACAGGGAGAATTACCGAGGTCTCAAACAGGATGCTGAGGTTCCCATGGCTAAGCACCTCTGGAAAGTGTTAGAGTTGCTCTTTCTGTAAAGAAGCCCCTTGCAACTCTGAACTCCTCCCCTTGGTGGGCAAATCCATCCTCAAGGAAGCTCACCCCTGATCCTGTCACTATGGTTTGAGCCTGTTCTATATTTCCCCACCCCTGTGTTTTATTATTAGTTACCCTATGTATCAATCATAAGTTCCACTCCTCTTTTGTTCCAGAAAGTTCGTTGTAGTATAGTTATTAATTGGTTATGTACCCCTGTTCCCTCCTTCCTCTCCAGCTCAATGGTCAAGCTAGCCTGGCTTTGCCCCTACTCCTCCCCTTACCTTGTCCCTGATTTGTTACCACCTTGGTATGAAAACTCCCGCACAGCCTTTGTTCTAGGCTCTTGGGAGATGGATCTAACTAAGTAAACACCTGTTACTGCCATCCCAAGAGTCTCTCCTTATTCCGCCAGCAGTCGTGGATCTGGGAAACCAACAAGAACCCTAAAACCTTCTCTCTGGGCTCGTGGGTCTCTTGGAGAGACTGCTCTCCCCCCTTGACTGACCACTGGCTTAGTCCTGGGGACAAAGAGACACCACGACCACCAGCAGCCTGTCCCAAGGTTGCCCACGGTCCCGACACCGATGAACTGATATTAAATAGTCTTTTATTTAATAGGAAAGGTTTAGATTTGGTTTCCCAGGAACTTATATCTTTCCTCAAAATGTAGATGAACAGGAAGACAAACTAATTCTTCATTCCTGGATGCCATATGTTGTATGAAGATTTACAGAGCTGTTCGTAGCAGGTGCTTTGGCTGTGCTGTTTACTGCTTCAATGAGAGACCAAGTAAGATTTTTATACTCCTCTCCCATAATATTTAATGAGCAATATTTATGCTTATGTCAGAGATATGCTTTGAGCCGTGATTATTGTCTGCAGTTTTGCACTCTAATACAATGTCCAACTTCAATACTCACTGTTATGAGGCACCATTACAAGTCAGTGGTCCTTGTCGTCTGATCTTACAAACAGAGAGTGGTTATGGTTTAGGAGGCTGAAAAGGTCTGTGAATGTGAGTAGTGAATTATGAAACTGTTGAATTTTTGTGTCCTGAATCTGAAAAGCAGCCCACCAAAGCAACATACCTACAATATACATATACACATGCGTAAAAATACACACATGCACACACAGAGAAACAATACAGGTATGGAAGCAAAAATTCAACTCTGACCGTGTGTCCTGAATCAAATATACTAAAATAAATCTCAGCCACATTGTCTCAAAAACATCCCATAAATAGAAAAGTGCTCAGACATATTTGACCCTGCTAGCAGGGTACCATGCACCAGCTGCTCTGTAATATCTCACTTGAAGTATCTGACTCATCAGTCATGCTGCATCCCTTTTACAACAGGCCAAGGGGATGGGCACAATCTCCCATCTCATAGGAGGCTGTTTGTTGGGCCTTGTATTGAAGGCAGGAATCTGAGCTCTGTTTCTGAGGGAAAGAGATGACATGAGGCTGATTCAAAGGAAACATAAGGGACAAGACCTTGGTGTGGCCAAAACGCTGTAAATGTATCAAAGTGGAAATTTACATCACCTCATGACAAGGACTGATGTACCTGAAAAACCAAGAGACTTAATGAAACAGGGCATAATTTCTCTTTAAATATCTGTTATCTATTACAGGTCAGATTCAATCAGCACTTCAAAATGCAGTTGACAGGCAAAGATTGAAAAAGTACTTCAGGCTTCCCTCAAGTATTCATCTTAGTAAGAACTGTGTTCGAGGTACAAAACTTCCATTGATATCTTTGCACAGAGGCTTTTAATCCTTCTCAGCAAAAGATGGAAGGAAAGGAAAGCAGAGAGTAAGCAACACTCATGCACAGGTTTGTGAGAGGGGGAGGGAGGGGGTTTAATGTCAAGGAAATTGTCAAATCCGGAAAAAAACTATCAAAAAGGGCTTTCACAGTAGCTGTCTTGGGGAGAACAGTTCTTCAAGCAAGTTCTCTTGGGGCTGAATCACACAATTCATTAGAGACAATTGGCGGGTAAAATAGTAGCAATGATCTTCGAAAAAGAAAGGTCCAATTTCCACTTCCCATTTTGTCATAAACTGTCAGGAAGTGTTACACAGTGCTATTAAACAGCTGTTGCTGTTCTTCTTAAAGATGGGTGATGTAATGCTGGTAGAGAGCCTTGCTCTCAGGAGATCTGTGAAGTGGAATGGAAACACCCCTGACCCCCACCCCATAATGCTGTGAAATTTTAATTGTCCTGGTTTTCTTTCTGAATTCAAGAAATTCCATTTTCTTCCCTGGGGCATTCCTGGGCTGGATTTTAATATTTTTCTTGCAGGGTTCTGTTACCAGCAACTGCCTCTTTGAATGGTTCCAGGGCTGGGTGATGGGCAGTGGAGAAACAGGAAAGAGACTGGTGGGAGAGGAGATGATGGTCATAGAACTAATGAAAGTAGGTTTTTTAATAGCTAGTCCTAGGAACTACTTCAGCATGCTTTTGTTTGACTGCTGACAGGCAGCAGTTCTATAGTGATACCTACACTCTGTTAGGAGATTTGGAAAGGAATTAAGACTGCACTTTAAACAGGGTCTCACTAGCTCCTGTTGACATTCTTCTGATTTGTGCCAGCATAGATGAGAAGAGAATCAGTCCTTAGGGCTTATAAAAAGCCCCCACATTACTAAACTAACATTTTTCATGTAATTAAAGCTGGCAGAGTGTTGGTGCTACCTCAGAGAGAACTGAATCAGTACCTAGTCACTTTGGTCCACGCTCCTGCTGTTTTTCAGGCAGCCAAATGACAGTGAGAGGGAGGAGCTGTGATGGATGTGTTGCAAATAGCACTGGAGTGCAAGAAGGTGGGGGAACAGGCAAGCAATTCCCTGCTCCAAAGCACTATCCGGCAAAGACTTCTAACTCAGTGGTGCAGCTGAGGCTGTCAGCCCACATCTGATGGAGACGGTTTGGACTGCTATACTGAGTTGTTCAGTATTCACTCCACTACATGAGCCCAGCTGATGCTGTGAAGATTTTATACCTGTGTCACCATCAGTGCTGTCAACCCACTGCCCAAGGGTCCCAGCTGGCAGAACAGTCCTTCTGCACAGGTCATTCTACATGCAGCAGCTGTGGAATGTCTTTTGTTGCAAGGCATCACTAGGCAAACGAGGAGTGAGTCTCTCACTGGAGATAGATCTTGTGGGAAGGTCTGTGCAGTGGACAGCCTTGTTTTTTAACGAACTCAGAATCCCCTGGGTTCATGTACTAAGAAGATATTTTTATGCCTGCATGCAGATAGTAGGTGTTACTTTGCAAGAATTTATATTTATTTATATTTATTTAAAGATCTCATAGTCATTAGTTTATCTGGACTGCCAATTCAGATGGTCTTTTCATCATTACTGGGACACCTTTACCGCTGATCCAGTCCAGCAGCAGACTGTACAAGCTGAGACTCTTAAGAGGAAAGAGCCAGGCTCACACCCACTGCCACTGAAGACAACATCTATTTTCACAGTGTAAGGGATCAAATGCCAGTTGGAAGAGCCAAGAATTTTCAGGCTTCTCAGAGGAATATTATAAACAAAGCAGAGTAAAAGCAAAGGTGTATAAAATGCCTTGACAGTGCCTTTTAAGAGAGTTGCCATGTGCTATTCTAGCCAAGTCTTTATTCATTTCTACTTAATATTGTGTGTTAAAGTTCTCAAAGCTGCTGGCAATACTCAGTGGAATAATTTTAGAGCAACCTTAATAGAATGAGCAGAATAAAGGATTGTTCAAATACATTGTAGCAAGATAGCTTTTTAATAGAACAAGTTATTCAAAACACTGATGGCTAGGGCTTGTGAATGGAAAAAATCTCCCCTGTGTTTAATTACCCCAACCTGTCTTTATTTCCTTCGTATAATTCTAAACACTGTTCTCTTGTGCTGGACGTAGTCCAGTTGGAAAGTTGGTATTTGTTCAACGATGTGTCCTATTCACAGGCTGGAGATCCAAACAGGATGGCTACAGCCAACCATCCTATCTGACCTCCCACATAATGTAGGTTATGCCATTCCACCCTGCAAAACCTGCAGTGGAAAGAATTACTCTTTGCTGCTATTCCTGATTCAGGAAAGCATTTCTATTCAGAGCAGTACTTAAGCATGCACTTAACTTTAATGATATGCTTAATTCCCATTTAAATATGCAGTGAAGTGCAACTTTTGAGTTTGCACCTTTGTGAGCAAACATTATGGGGTCCAGTAACTTGGTCATAGTGAAAAGATTACTTTATGACTCCCAGAGCAAAGCTAAATCGGAAGACTTTATTCAGAAAAGTCAGATGGCTCACTGATGTGACTTCCAGAGAAGCCTGTTTTGTTTGGGGATTTTCAGGTCTGTGGGGCTGCAGTGGTGTTGCCATTTGCAGTATGAAACTGCTCAGGAATTGTAAGTGATATCCCTTTTCATTTCACTTAGTAGAAAGGATATATGAATCAATAATATTTCATTAATTCAGTAACAACCTCTGTTAAACCTCTCAAAAGACAAGAAAGAAGAGAAGCTGATTTTGTCTTAATTTCCAAGGTTTTTTTCACTTGCTTGGGGAATGGAGAAAATCTCTGCTGCACCATAATACCCTGCCTAATTGAGCTCTTAGATTAATGTTTAAACTTCATTTGCAAGTCCATTACCAAATCTAATCAGTTACAAAGGTACCATTAAGGAAAGGAATTTTTTTTCAAATCCACTTCTAATTCATGTTTCCCTTCACAAGTGTCCAAGGCGCTGGCAGTGACTGCAAGTACTGTGTTATAGATATTGTACTTATACCAGGAGGGAAAAAGAAACTACAGAATATTTTCAGTGGAGATAATAATATACAAAAATTACATTAAGTTCATATGCTGGTATGAGCCAAAAAGGGATTGGTTAAATTTTGAATCTACCAAAACTTTCAATTATCAAAGAAAAACAATACTAATGTTCAGCCTCTTTTAAAGTGACGATACCAGCTTTGAGAAGGTGTTAGATTGACTGCACTGAAGGCTTTTCCCTTGATCTATTACCTGCAGGAGATGTGCAGCATTATCCACAGCTTCTTCCTGTGAACTGAAATCCTGGCACAGCCCAGAAGTTTCAGTTCTGCTTAATTTTCAATGCTTGTGTAGTCCTCAGCCTTGTTGTTGATAAATGCTCTTCACATTCAAAGTGAAATGTTCCCTTTGAGCTGCACATCAGAACAGGACCACCAACTTCTCAGTACTTGGGACAGCAGACAATATAAATGCTAACATACGGCTGTCCTGACCAAAGCTGAATGGGTGACTTCAAGCCAAAGACTGTCTCTCCCATTACCTAATCCCTGAGACATGCAGACTCTCATCTTCATCAGCACTTAAAAAAAAAAAATCTGGACTTTATTTTTATAACTGTTCTCAGAAGATAAACAAAGCTGAAATGAAGATCTAGAAATGGGCAGTATGATATTATACAGACACCACTACTTTTGGGCAAATCAAAATTTTGCTGTTGTGTCTGTGTAATTGGGGAAAGCTCTGCCTACCCAGGGTGGCTGGCCCCGAGCTTTGAAAGGGAGGGCTGTTTAGAGGTAGTTGCTAATAGTCAGGGGTTTAGTGACCTCTTCTAAATCTCCTGATGCATATATTCATTTCCTAATCCCTATGCACCCTTTGCAGCCTGCTTACCCTCTCAGCCTAGTAATCTCTACAGAAAGCAGTGATTGGGAAGGAGTTTTGCAGAGTGCTGAGAAGAAAATAACCCTATTGCTACAGTAAAGATAATATTGTACTCTGCTGGCTTGCCCACCAGAGCAAGGTTATCTTCTGCTGGTCAAAAGTTCTCTGATTATGGACAAGAGAGGCCTTTCCACCAGGCTTCTTGGGTTAAGAAGCACATAGCATAAAACTGTGGAAACTCTAAGGTGTCTCCCATCCTGTATCACTGGCCTGCTTCTCTCTTAGCATCACTTCTCTGGTTCGACAAAAACAGGAACGATAATTGTTGTATGAGCACTTACTTTTGTAGAGCACTTGGAGATCTGTGGATAAAAAAAGCACTGTGCAAGTACTTCTTCAATGATATGCTGCTGCCTTTCTGTCTCCCTGTGCAGAAAAGAACAAGAGCAAAGAACAAAAAGAGAAGCAGGTAAGAATGATTAATAAATATGCAGGCTACGACGGCCTCTTTCCCCTGATAAATGTAATAGTGACAATGAATGCAGAGGAGGAGAGGGACCAGCATATGGCAGAAATGAAAGTGTAGACAATGCCAGTATTATATCCACCGATCCTTGTCTCCATGGACTTCAGTCACCGCTGTGTGCTTGAAGCTGGTCAGAAGAATCCCCAGCAGAGGTATCTGACTACACGCCCTTAACATAGGATCACTCTGCCTGCTTTAAACATGAATTAAAAGGAGGCAGGAAGAGCCCCAGGGTTCAACGTCAACAAGATCTAAACTACTTGACATTCTCGTTCTGAAATGCCAGCTCTTAAATTATCAAGGCCTTTTTTCTTTCCTTTTTTTCCCCCAAGAGCTCTGTATTTCCCCATGTAACAGTGTGCAAACATTTTATCAGCAAATACCAAGGGGGTGGGGTGGGGTGTGTGTGTGTGAAAAATCGGCTATCTAGAACTGATAAAGCAATTTGGCGCAGACACAGCAGCTATCACTTTTAAATGGCTCCGGGCTTTCCGAGGTTTAACAAGTTGCAGGGATAAAATCCTGGGGATTGACTGCTCTGAGGGTGAACGGGAAGCTGTGCTCGCTCGCCCCGTGACATTCCTCCTCGCTCCGCTGCCCGTGTGGCTGGGACTGTGCCCTGACGGAAGGGGTTATGCTGCCCTGCCGGATAGCAACAGCCCGTGACACCGCGCTAACAGCATGCTTGGGACCATTACTTAAGTGATAATCTCACTGCTCCTTTGTTTTATGAGGCAGTAATCTGATTCCCATGTGCATTAAATGAGGCCAAAGGGTAAATAGTTTGTTATAATGAGGGAACAACATTAAGACTGATGAAAACTAGAGGTCAGTGTTATTATTTCTGTTATGACACCCATTCATTTAATAATCCTTCTGTTCATATCCTAACAGCAGGGATCCATGTCCTGGCTTTTCAAGGCAGTATCTGTCCCCTAATAAAGGCAGATATTATCCTGTTGTCTCTGGTATCTAACTCAGCTCTCTCTCGATGTGGTTCCTCATTACAATCACATCTGAGAGGCTCCCAACATGGTTGTGTGGTGAAGGACTACTGGAGAAGGACCAGAGACACTAAAGAGGCATTATCTGCATGGCCTCGAGGTATCAGTGGCAGGCTAGGCAGCTCATCACAGGTTTTCTGTTTCACAATGAGCTTCCCGCTTAGAGGATTCTCCTTCCTTTCTGCGGCATCTTCCCCTCCCCCCAAAGTATCTACTCTCTACTGATAGTTTACCATTCCCAGCTGGGAAAATATTCCCAGTATGTGTTAGTACATCAGTGAAGCATTTCTATAGATCTTTCTTTGTTTCTTTGGGTTTTTTTTTTGTTTGTTTGTTTGTTTGTTTGTTGCTTTTTGGTGGTTTTTTTTGAGATAATAGGAGCATAGTTGGTCCACTTAGAATGGACCTGAACATAGCAATATTACTGGGTGTATTAATCACAAAATAAAATAAGTAGTGTCAGGCTTTCTGCATGGGAAAAGTTTCCATGTGTATGAAATGGATATAATGGTATATATAATTTTGTAAAACATCTAAATAAATAAAACATTTTTATATAGACACTTAAAATACACAATCTGCAGGTATCCTGGATCCATCCATCTTATTCTCTTGTCACCTAGTTAGGTGTTCTCTTGTTACCTCCTGTTAGGTAAATTCCCTCTTCATCTTACAACTGGTACATATTCTGCTGCCTGTGGAGTATATATATGTAATTATTATTACTATTGCTATCATCATTATTATTATTATTCCTTATGATGCTGTGCTGGCTAGCAGAGGCAATATACTGAAGTAATGTACATAGAACAGTATGTACATTTTTTCTTCACATCAGCTGTGGGCAAGAACATTATTACAAAAACAGATGGGTGATAGAAAACACCTGTAGATGAATAGGGGCCTTATTGTATGTTTTCTAGCTCATTAAATGTACAGTATTTGGTATTAATGCCACTTAATTAAAAAAAAATCTTACTGATATTAATAGTGAGAAAATTTGACTTACAGTTCCAATGAAATCAGCAGAAGTAGAGTTGGCTCTAATGGTCCACATCCAAGATCTTTACTTTGCTTAAACGCATTTTTTCAGGTAGTCTTAAAGGCCAAGTTTTCAAGAGGTTTGATAAAACAGAGAGGAAGGTAAGACAGACAAAAATGATCATTTTAGAAAAGGGTATTTTTATTATAGGAGCTATATGAAAACTATTGGGCTGAATTCCTTTCAGGTCCTCTAGAATATTGGAAATAGGAAAGTTGAAAAACCAAATTATTTGATACTGGTATGGTGAAACTGAACTTGATGATGGAAGTCAACATACTCATAGTTGTGGAAAAGATACTGTATCTACATAATAATACAAATCTTGGCAAAATACAACTTGCTGGGTGGTTTATTAAAAAAAAAATTCCTATAGACTGCAGAGTTTGAACCAATGCAGATGGGCTTTCCCTAGTGTGCATCCAGAGTATCTGAAGTCCATTTATTTGACCAGATGTGGATACCAAAAAACTGCATAATGATTGACTGAATGTCAGTGAATCTGATAAAACTTCTTGAGAAACTCTGTGGAGATTCCCTTTAATTTCAATGGTCTTTGGACTGGGCTTGTTATTAACTATTTGTCACAGATAATAACAGGAACCTTCAGATGATTTGTTTCATTTGCTAAGCAAATGAAGACATTTGTTTAAGCAAAAATTGAAAGCATGGATTTTGAGTTAAGAAAATAAAGAAAATCTGTTTTCCAAGCCTGTTGGTAGGAAAGAATTTAGCAATGGAAATTCCCATCCCCCAAAACCAAATTAATTTCTTGCCCTCTAATATTATTACTAAAGGTAAAGTTATAACTAAAGTAGAAATCTTCTGGTGGTTAGAAGCATCCTCCACTCCTCCCCAGATGCCAAAAGCACCAGTTCATCCATATCCTGTAGTACCAGAATCCATTCCTTTAATTCACTGATGCACAGAAGTTAAGGTGAAAAGGGATCATTAGATATTTGGCATAGCCTCCTGTGCATCACAGACCATTAAATTCCTTGCAGTTATGTCTGTAATGAAGCCAATAATTTGCATTTGGCGAAGGCACAGCCTGATTTGAAGGTGCCACGAGACAGAGAATGACTTGTTCCTTTGGTCATGTGTTCCAATGGTTGATCACCTTCACCACAAAAAAAAACCCCAACAAAACCAACAAACCCCTCACTTTCTAAATTTGAACTTGCCTGGCCTTAGTTTCCAGCCATTAGTCCTTACTGCAGTCTTCTCCACTAGACTGGGAACACTTCTATTTTCTGCCTACAACAAAGGTACTTCGTGCTATAATTCAGTGCCTTCAATATGCTTTACAATAAGCTAAAGCACTAAGCCCTTGCATTTCTTGCTGCAAAGATTTCTCTCCTTTCAGATTTGTTTCAAATACCCTTTAAACCCGTGGACACCAAAAACAGATGTTGTATTCCAATATAACTTGCCCCAGTGTTCTACCCAGAAAATCACTTCCTTAGTCCTACACAGTAATCATCAGTTTAGAAGTCCCAGAGTAAGACTGCTCATGTTTTATCACACAATTGCCTTTGGAGCCCAGGCTGAATTGCTTTTCTACTATAATCATTTTCAGATCCATTCTTCTACAGGATGAAGTCTATAACTTTGGCTTGATTCCATAGTGCTAAATGAATTGCTTTACATTTCACTGCATAAACCCACATTTTGTCAGAATGATCCAGGATTGCTAAGCTCTTGGTCAGTTTGTATGAATGGTCTGTACTAATAATTGTCTTTATGTCATCTGCAAATGTTATTAGCCATGATGTTATATTCATTTCCAGGGAATTAATTTAGAGATGTTGAATGCCCTCAATCCTAATGTTGATGCTTACAAAAACCTGGTAGAAGCCCCTCAGTACCATGTATACAGTTATTATTACTTTTTGAACTCTTAGTAGTGTGTTTCCCAGTCCACTGTAGGCAGGCTCTGTGGAGATTGTATAATGTTAAATTTAAACAAAATGGCATGAAGCGCTATGTCAAACATATCAGCTGGTAAAAATAACTACATAGCTATAACACATTCAGTTTCCTTGACCTGTTTTCCGCAACGTCTGTTGATTGGCAATTATTATATTTTGGCCCTCCAATTAATTATTAATTGAGCCTTGTATCATGACTTCTTTTTTTTTTTCTGCCCGTGATTGAAACCAGCCCAACCAGTCTGTACATCATGTGGTGACCCTGGAACCTTGGGGTGACACCTGCTAATGACCAACACAACAGCTATGCAATTTATTGTCTGATATACATGCAAACCTAATACAGGGCAACTCTCATATATAAAATATATTCATAAAACTTCTGTAAAAGCCAGCTTTGTAACAATTGAACTTACAGGTGCTCCTGAAGATCAGGCACAGCTCACCATAAAATATCTGAGGACACAAGGTATTGTTACAAATGCCTGGGGAGCCAGCCAGGACTGTGGCTTGTGTGGTCTTGAGATGCTTGGAGTTGCTAGCACAGATTCAAGCTGCAAAACAGGGACAGACTGTCCTGCATCACTCGAGGACCCCTTCCAGCATCTGAAGCAGGCAGAACCATGAGAGCATTCAGGTAGCTCTGTCTTCCCAATGACAAGATGTTTTCTGCAGCTCCTCTCAGTTCGTTTTGGGGTGGGTTTTTCTGCCTCTGTACTGCTTGACACAGATGTGTATTAAGTACTTGCTGGCCCTTTTCACAAGGGCTAATGTGATGTTTGCTCTCTTTCTCTTTCACATTCATCCCAAAAATAAGTGACACAAAAAGTTAGCATTAAAAATATCAAGGTGCCCAAGGACATTAATGCCTTTATTAAACTGTATACCCATCGTAAAACATATGAGCAGTACTCATAGGCAGTATCTTTTGTCCTGTCCAATCTGCAAGTCATTGCAATTCTGAGTCTCACTTTCCCCAATTTGTACATACCCAATAAACAACCATTAGCACCTGGTGTATTTTTATTCTGTGCTTGAGAACAAAAAAAAGTAGTGATAAAAATAGAAAATCCCACTAGGAAACAAACACTAATGCTATTTAGTATTCTGAATAAAACCAGAACTTGTTGGAACCCTACAAGTATAGGTAGCTGATGTGCCAAGAGTACATCATGAGCCTCCCTGAGCTCAGTCAAGGTTTTTCTGATTTAGCTGGATAGAGAAAAGCTTACTTTTTTTTCTTATTACTTGTATTTATTCAACATGAATATGCAATTAAAACTGCCTGAATCAGGACTCTGATTTGCTTGCAGTGCCAATGGTGGAGAAACTCTAACATGAAATTAGGCCTCAAGTGTGGTGGTAGGAACCCACCAAAAAGGTGTGCATGGAACACCTCCTGAGAACATGTATGGTAGCAGGATTGTTGAAAATAGCTCCACAGATGAAGGAAAAGAAAGCCCAGTGGTCCAGTCCAGGGAATTAGGAAACCATGTGTCTGATGATGAGGGGCCATGTTTTACAGCTGAATGACACAGACAGTGTAGGATCCAGACGATGATGGACAGAACAGGAAATACTGAAAGACAATACTGTAGTCATCAGCCTTGCTACCAGAGGCAGTGTGAGCTTGTTTCTCTACTGCCTGTCTTGTTTGCATTAGGCAACACAGCTTTTTGTACTTTCAAAGAAAATAGAAGCAGCAATATGGTATTGCAAGATCAGCTGCAATCATATATGTTATCAGTGGTTATCTGGAAACACATGAAACAACAATCTCTTTCCTCACACCAGCTCAGTGCTGCCTTCTGGTGTAAAAATGGCTTGCAGATGAGAAGTTGAGAGTGGGTTTATTTTTCTTCCCCTCCGTGCAATTCTTTTATGACTTGTGCAGCCTTATGTCTTGAAGAGTAGCCCCAGCAAAGTAAGTCCATTCCCATGAACAGTTCTGAAGGCAATGGAAGTGGAGGTGCCACTGTGGGAAGCACCATCCCTGCACCTTCTGCAGGTTTTAAAGGAGGTGTTGGACCAACAGGTCAGAGGGCAGAGAAAGGAGTTGAGATAGCCTTCTCCAGTTCTTTTGTGGATCCAACATACACAGCAAGGATGGCAGCAGGAACATCTACCAGGCAAGATGTGTACCAGATGTACCTAGTGTTGGTCCTAATAACAGCTTGTCTCCAAACAGCAGAAATACCCTCCTTCCTCTGTTTCTCTTCGTCTGCGGGAATCAATTCTTTGCAACAGATTAAAAAAAGTTTTAAGGCAGAATAGTCGCCCTCCTTTGATGGGTGGTACGTGGAGCCTTGCAGGTGTAAGAGCAGGTGTAAGAGCAGCAGCTCCTGCTGACCTGCATCTGTCCCCAGAGGCGAGGCAGGCAGCAGGTGCTGGTGCTGCTGGCGTGGGCAGCCCATGGTTTCTGCAGGTGTGCAGGGACCGCTGCCACAAATTCTTTTCATGGGAGGGACAGGAAACGGTGCTTCTGTAGTGCAGTGGAAAGCAAACCATTCATTGCTGTCAGGGTTTCATCTTCTCACAAATAAGATCTTTGTTTAGAAATGTGGCTTTGTAGTTCTGTGAGAACCGGTAGAGTTCCACTTCCAGGAAAATATTAATGATTAACCATAAATAAGTAAAGAAGGATGAGACCTTTGTGGTATCTGCTGAGAGATAGCAGTTATTTTGTCACAGCTGACAAAAATCAGCTCTCTGGCCTGTGAATGCTTAGTTCAAATTTCCACTTACCAAAAACCAAAACATGTCACATTGTTATTCTCCAAATTTATCCAGAAAATTTCCTCCCTCCCTTCAGTACATAACCCTGGAGATTCTTAACCCAAACCTCCCCTAGCCCCCTGCAGCAGATCAAGGGGTAAGGACTCAGATTTGTCCAGATTCAGTGAAACTGGGCTGCAAAGTTTATTAATTTTTCCAAGGTAGGAGTTAGTATCTGTTCTTCCTCCTTATTCCTCCTCCATCAGCACCAGCTGCTACAATGTGTATTGCCCTATAAAACACTTTTTGTTGGATTCTGGTGCCCTCAGGTGCCCTTCTCCCCCAGCCTCCCAGATGAACACCTGTGAGAAGCAGATGGTACAGCTAATCCAAAATATATTTCTTGAGTCCATGTAGAGAAGCTGCCAGGCTGCTGATTTTTTGGCACCATGCCTTGTGGCATCCATAGCTGGTGAGAGACGCAGACGCTGCCTGAAAATAGCTGAAGAGGAAATTCTCCCAGTGTCTCCAGAGGTCCAGGGAAGGCGGCCGCTGCTGCTGCAGGGTTCATGGGCAGATGTCCCACCGGAACCCTTGCCGGGAATGCCTTGTGAGCAGAGCTTCTTCACTCATGTCTTAATCATCCCTTCCTCCAGCTCCACTTCAATGGGCTCCATGGGCACTGCCTTGCCTTCTGGCACTGAATGGTGAGAGGCATTTCTGGTTGGACAGGGCCTGGCAAAAGAAGGAAATGTGTTTGCTGAAAGCTGGGAGCTGTTGTTGGGAGCTGTTGTTTATGCCTGCAGACTTTGTGTCCATGCACACTCAGAGACTCCAGCAACAGATAACTCTGTTCATTTGTTTTCAGAAAAGATAAGCACTGGCACATATTTATGTCTGCCAGGGGTATATAATACTCACTTTCTCAAGCACTGAGCTTTGTCAGAGTGGTTGCACAAGTAAGTGAGGGCAGTCAGCACCCCCAGCCCTCTGAGCTGCAGTGACCGAGTCTCTGGGACAAAACGCCACCAGTAGTGGCTCAGCTCCTACCTGACAGGAGAAGTGCTTTTCCAACATGTGGTTGTGCCTGGGAAGTAGCCTGGTCCTCACATGAAGAATTGAACTCTGTCTGGGGTAGGATTCATGCCCAGGCACAGCCACAGCACACCCCCTGAGGTTCAGATATTCATCAGGGCCTATCACAACTGAAGCTGGAGGCCAGCAGTCATCAGGAAAGGGAGCTGAGACCAGTGCACCAGCACACAAGGCCAGTAAAAATATCAAAGAGTCAAGATACTGTGCTCTTCCTATTGTGTGGGGCTGCAGGGCAGCATAAGTCCTTGCACTACCTGGCTGGCTCTGAAAGGTACATTCTTATTGCTCAGGATCTGCCAAATACTTTGAGGACAGAAAGGAGAGCATAGTCCTTGCCTGATGGAGATAATGGTCATTGGCAGACTAACAGTAAGGAAAAGGAAGAATTAAGATGAAAAAGGCATGTCAGTGTTGGAAAGTGTGTGGTTTGCACCAGTATATTTTGAGAAAGTGGAAGAAAACAATAATTTTCTTTCCACTATTCTTGCCAGTTCTATAGCCTTAAGACCTGTAACTCAGGGTCTAAGCTCCTTAATTTCCAGTATTCAGTTCTTTTATGCACATTTTGCAGAAAAGTACCTCTTGCTCCTTGTCCCCTCTTTCCCCTTCCCCAAAACCAGAGCACTACACCCAGCTCCTTAAAAACACAGGGGTACCTAACCCCACTGGGATCAAATAGGCTTAACCTGATTTAGGTGCCTAAATACCTCTGAGGACCTAGGCTTTAATCGGCTCACTTAATGAGCTCCTGTAGTCAAAATGCACAAACAAGGTCTTAAAGCCAGTGGCTCTGAGACACAAAGCAGAACAGGCTCTCCAAATCCAGACACCGAGGTAAAGGGTCAGGGAAAGTCCCAGGAAGTAGTGCTGAAATGGATGCAGGTATCCCACTTCCAAAGCAGAAACACTGTGTCTGCACTAAGTGATGCAGTAATCATCAAAATAGAGCAATCTGCAGCAGACCTGCTTTCTGCATTTTCTCTAAGGCAGTCACTCCTGCTTCTGTTTCCAGAAGGAACCCAATTTCTTGCTGAAGAGCTGGTGATCCAGAAGCTGAAAGGCACCATGGAGATTTTCAGCTGTGCCAATATGGTTTTGTGAAAATCCTTCTTCCCATTAAAAGGACACAAATAACAAATCAACATCAGCCACAAGCAGTGCACAGAGTCTCGAAGGGACTCACAGCTGTGGCTGCTCTTGCTACCTTACCACAGAATGGAAAAGAAGCTCTCTCTTAAAAATAATAATGCTATTCTCATGACCACAGAGCTTGCACACCAAACCCACTCTACTACAGTGTAGGTACTCTGCCAGGTACTCTATGAACAGAAGACAAAACTAAAAAGAAGAAAAAAGGTGCCTTTTGGCTGGATAAGTTTAAAAGAAGAATAGATGGTGCTATAAGCAACAAGAGGCAGTGTTGCTGCTGCAGCAGCTCAAACATAAACAAGTCTGGGCTGTGGGTTTTGGTGAAGTGTCATAAGAAGAGACAGGGAGAAATTTTAGCAGGAAAAGAAAATTGCTTTTTTGGTAGTTTACGGGCAGCCTGTGGGTATGAAAATGTAGATGATGAGGGCTAAAAAATGCTATGCTATGAATTGTGGCAGAGCCAACCCCAAGGCTCAGTGAGGACTGTGCTCTCCTGAGCAGATGGCAGCTGAGCACAGGGACACAGATATGCATGGCAGCACCCAGCCTCTCCAGGAAGTCACTTATCTGCTACCTTGCTCAGGAGGTCTCACACAACCATACACACATGATTCATGCTTGGGTTGCTTTGTTGAAATGCAAACAGGTGTTATAAAAATACAAGATAGTCCTCTATGCCTTTTACAGAGCATCTTGGCTTTGATCACGTAAGAAATTAAAATTTTATATTATTTTATATTATTCAACATTTCACTGACTCTGGATTGGCTGATGGATCTCAGGAGCCTTTTCTAATAGTCATGGGGAACCATGGGTCCATGACTTAATATAGTCCTGGACCATGATAACAATTTTCACTGTGAATTCATCTAGGAAAAGCCATTTCTTGACATTATTACATAGAAGGGTACACTGATACTAAGTTATGTGTGTGACCTTGGAAAATGAAGAGATGATTTAACAATGTCTGATGCAGGAGCTGATTTCCACAACAATCAAGACAGGTGATAGTAACAGTTCATAGTAAGAGTTGTCCATGGTGAGTCAAACTCCTGGATTTACTTTCTCAAGGAAATGTTGAATTAGCTGGAGAGATGAACAGAGGCAAAGAATTGGCTCCACAGCTGTCAGAGATGTCTGGTGCTTCTCTGTGCTCCTCAGGCAGGACTGGGGTGCAGAAACTTTTATAAGGATTGCAGCATTACATGAGGCAACAGAGAGCCCTTCTATCTAACCACAGCATGACCCTCCAGCATTGCCTGCTGCACCTGAATACGCCTCACTTTAACCCACCACAGGGCACAGCTCACCTGCTGTGGTGTTTATCAGGTAGCAATGGCCTTGATACTGTAGCAGTGTCTGCAGGATACACCAGGAGGGGCAGAGGGAGCTGGGATATGCACAGCTTGAGTAATGGCAGCTCTTGGAGGAGCTGACACTTCTGCTTTATTCCAGTGGCAGTTGCCAGGCCTAGGGCTGTGCTGGGGTTTGGCAGCACGCCTCCTTCAAGGCAGCCACTTTAGAAATCCTTGCATATTTCTTAGATTGCTCCCCATTCAAGTCAGCACCAGTACCCACTCCAGCCCTTCTCTTGCTCTAAGTGATGTGAGAATGCTCAGGCCAACAGACCTGGAAAAGAGGAAATAGCAGCAAGCACCTTTCCCTGGGCACTTGTGGATGTTTCTCTGCACCTGACCGTACTCCAGGCCACTGCTCTCTGTAAAGGCCCTACTCATTTCAAGGCTTCTAGCCCAGCCCTCAACCCTTCTAACACAGCAGCTTGGATGAGAATCACCTGTTCCTTCAGATGCAGCCAAATCCTGCTGGACAGCCTGATCAATCCCCTGCTTGCTGGGGTGGCAGGATTTCTCATGTTAGGAAGGTACCTGAAGCCCAGTTTGGCACTCCTACAAATTCTGCAAAGTATTGATGCAGGAGCAATGCTGAACTCTTGAAATCAAGGAGAGCTGAGGACTAAGCGTGAACAGATATCTTTAGAGTGTAGATATCTTAAAAACATGTCCCATCTGCATTTTCAGGAAAATGCCCTCCTTTCAGGATCATCCTCCATAGTTTCTTTTTCATTCTCTCCCTGCTCAGGGTGTTAGGCAAATGTCACAACCCTTCCAGTGAAAACATGCATTAGTGCAAATCATAATCAGGTCTGAGGATTCAAATCGTCCCTCCAGGTACATCACTGTGACCCTGGCTCCAGAAGGGCACTGCTCCAAGCATAAAATGGGGAGTTCTCTGAGGTCATGATGGATTAGAAATTCAACTCAAGCCCCACACAGCTGCACTTTAACCAGTATGGGAATCCTTGCATACATATTCACCTTTTAGTTTAGCTTTCACTGTAATTAATTTCCTTTTATAATCTCCATTTCATGTCTACCAGCACCAGATTCTGAGCTGATGTAGATCAGCAGTGATCCATTGCTGTTAAGTGAGTGGCATTATTTTATAGCTGTTGAGGGGATGGCCCCTAGCTATTAATTTTGCCTTTCTCCTCTCTCTTGACAGGAATAATCTCTTTTAGAATTTGAGACTAAATGAAAAATCACCCCTTGGATAGCTGAATCCTGTAATTCCCTCCTGGCCTCCACTTCTGCTTGCTACCAGTGGAAATGAAGAGCACTGAGCACCTGGCAGGATCAGGCCCTCGGGTGGCTCAGTGGCTGTGCCAGCCCTCTAATTCTGGGGCAATGATAATAATCGGGCTTGCACCAAGTGTTGACACATATTTATTAATTGCAAGGTGTGGCTGGCTCTGCACTTTGCTAAGACAAACACTCGCAGAACAATGTGCACAGAGGAGGCTGGAAGCCATCCAGCCATGTGTCAGCAGCAGCTGAGAGGGGAGGAAATTGCTCACTGTCCCACACAAGGAGGCAGGGCACTCAAAACCCATCTGGAGATGGAAGGACCTCCTTTTCTTGGGTTCAGCTTTCCTTTTGGAGAAACTTTTCCTGTTTCACCACAAAGAAAGCCCCTGACCTCGCCACAGCCCCAGCAGCTTGTGACACAAGACCAAGATGACACAATTGGAGCCAGGCTCCGTGCCAGGGCTGGCAGTGATTTAGTGACGTTCCTAGAGAGCAGGGGGAGGAAGGCCCTGGCCCACAAGCTGAAGGTTATTTGAGCAGAGTCATATATTTAAGGTAGGAATCACATGAATCCCAGAGTGGTAGGAAGGGAAGGGAGCCTGCCTGCCTGCCTGCCTGCAGAGTGGCTTATCCTACAGAGATAAACTGTTGCATGCTCAAGGGAGAAAGCAGCAATGAGACTGGGTCAGAGAAGAGCTTTCATTCTTACTTTGGTACTAAAATAATAAGTAACAGGTGACTACACTGAATTTATTTACTGCCGTGTAAATGGGGCCCAGTGACTCACTCCTTTTAGTGCTTTCCTTTATCAGTGATGATGTTACTCTCTCTTGTGAGCAACTACTTTCCTTCCTTTCCTTCAGCCTGAGGATTTACATAGAGCAATACCAGATAAGCAAAGACAGTGCAAGACAGCTCACTGAGTTTATACCACAGCTTTGGTTGAGTTATGGCTGGCAAAACTGCAGCTAGCTTGAATGTGTCTGTGGGCTCTTCCTCACTATGCCTCTGCCTGCTTTCCCACACAGCTGAGAGCACTTTGAAGCTGCACTTACTCATGTCACTTAGAGCAATTTTCAAAGTCCACTTAACTTATCTGCCCTGTCATAGCTGTGACCAGCCTGGCACTAATAGGGATGCTCAAGAAGTATCAGGCAGTTACTCACAGTTGTCTGAATCAGCGAAGAGGAGAAACTTCCTTTCTCATTTTAAGTAGTTTCTATATGTCTAGAGACATGTTACAGAAACAGAAACTCTACCTGATAAAGTGCCAGCATTAATCCATTTGATGTATTTAAGTGTGGCTGTTTAACAGCAACATATCAAGTTAATGTGATACTGATGGAATAAGAAATGGCATCAGAGGGTTTCAAAAGATTTCTTATCACAAAGAAAAAAAAGGATTTTGACTTCCCATTTCATTTCTCAGTGAATGAGAACACCTTTGCTATTTACATTATTTACTGTTTACCACAGTAGAGTCACTACTGAAAATCAAAGTGATTTGCAGAGCCCTGCCAGTTCTTTTTATATCTCCTTTGCTGACTCAATAAACATCTGACACTCCAGTATTGTAACTAACTGTACTGATTCTGCCCTCATTGAAAACATCTTTCTAAGAGAAAGGAATTGTTCTGCTTCTGCTTAAAAATGTGATTTGTCTGGCGAAGCATTTGTAAAAGCTTTTTCCCCTCAGTATCACTGTGGCAATTGTAAGCAGTTAGGCATGTACAGTAACTTGAGAAGCTATGTGAAATCTTCTGATATGCAAATACACTGCTGTATACATGGCAAAGAAGAGGTTTGGGCGCAGTTACATGAAACAGAGTTGCAATAACAACTATTCCCTTATATGCCACTTTGAAACAAAACTTGATCCTGAAAAATGATGCGAAGTAAATATTCCAAAAAGCCTGTGGTAGTAGGAAGTGGTTCTGAGTTCAGACCAGTTCTGCTCCAGACTAGTTCTCTTTCTCCTGATACTGTCACCTTTAAATAAAATAGAGCAGGATTGAAGCCAAGGAGCCTGAGCAAGGTGCAGCAAGGGAAGATATTCTGGTAGCAGCTGGCAAGGACAGGGCCTTTCACATCTCACCCATCACTTGGCAGAATCAAACTGGATGGATGTCCCTATGGGAAAAGGTGGCCTTCCAGTCTGAAGAGGACACACTGCACCTGGTCCATATCTGCTCTTACACGCAAATTCAGGCAGGGACCAGACAATGGGAAACTGGAAAGAACAGTCTAGTGCAGCACCACGCTGGTGTTCTTGGATGCCAGCCATTGGCGAGTCTTCCAGGTAAGCATGGAACACAATGGAATTTATGAGCACATAAATCATAGGAGTTGAGGTTGGGAAAGGCCACTGGAGGACTAGTCAATGCAGGCCTGTTTTCTAGAGGGAATTTCCCAATTGACAGTGTTAAGAATTTCAAACAATAGGGCTTTAACTTTCCTTTGGAAGCAATTCAAGGTGGTTAGACACCTATCTGAACCTTTCAGCATCTCCATGTGTTTCATGGGACTAACACTGTACAGATTCCTAGCAGCTCTTCCTGCAGGCTTTTGGATTCAGATTTCTTTTTTGCTGTTTATTCCAGGCTTATTCTATAACAAAGCAAATCCAGAAGTGGAGGTAGTCACTTCAGGCTTGCATATACTGTTGACTTCCCCATATTTCCTCTCAGGTAAACTGAGTCAACAGGAAGTAGTGTTGTGAAAGTCCCTGGGTGAGCAACCTGGGTGAACAGTGAACTGGGGAAATGTATTAAAATAATGGAACAAGAAAGCCTGCATGTAGCATTGTTGTGGGATGGCTGCAATGTGTTGCAGTTACCCTCTACTATAATGTAGTCTGCGCATAAGGTCCCTAAGATTTGAGCCACTTCCACAAATTGCTGCTAGAAACTAGGCTGAGTTTCAATAAGGCAGATCACATCTTCAAAAGGCTTTGCTGGTCTGCACTAGGCACTCTGTTCATCATAAGCTATTCCACAATAGATTCCCAAAGAAGAAAGAAAGGGCACACAGAAAGCTTGAGGAAACCACCTCTGCCCCTTACATCTGAGAGTAAGACTGTTAGAACAGGAACAGAGACCTGCCTGCACTTAAATTCCACTTTGTGTTCTCTGTAGAGATGAATAGAGTCTGTTGGCATTTTGCAATGACTGTGAGGAATTTTAGTGGTTAATTATATCCTCTGTTTCTTGCCTTGCTATCTCTATGCACATTCACACAAGTCCTAAAAGGAGTTTACTGTTCAAGTGCCTAGGCTCTGGGCCAGGAGCAGTGCTTAGATAGAATACTGTGAAACATCCCCTCATGTGCTGTGATAAAATGCTTGGGGACATACTATAAAGAGCTATGAGTATGCCTGCAAAGCCATGAAACGTTATGTCATCGGTCGTGCGAGCGCTGCAAGGTTGTGATCTCAGAGCAGGCTCTCAGCCAGACTGGGAGAGTAACAAATCTGAACAGCATTAAGCATTCAAGGACTGTGTCACCATTAGATGACTGTACATTTCAACCAGCTGGGCCAAGGGTGGGACAGAGGTGGTTGGCCAAAATGTGCAGGTTAGTGAACTGGGAGAAGTGGGGGAGTAATATAGTGGGTGAGAGGAAGGAAAGGGTGAAAAGCAGGTGACAGCAGTAGTGGCATAGTGGCAGGACAGGGGGAGGTCAACACAAGATTCCTGAGGCAATGATGTGCTTAACCATTTCTTTTTGCCCTGGGTTGGTCATTTGCTGTCGGTGTGTGAAAGGGAAGACAGTGGTGTGCCACTGTGGTGTGCCAGGTGAGAGTCAGGATGTGGGGGAGGAAGGGGATTTGGGGTGTGATAGTTTGGCCATGGCTGGAGGAAGAGGGCTTGTGTTAGCCTATGGTTTGTTTGAATTGATAACCACCCTTCACCTTCCCTTTCACATCAGTCTCACCACCATTTAAATTAAAATGTTAATAAATTGTAAAGAAGGACAGGCACCTTCTACTGAGGTCTCTCGTCCTGGACTGGCAGTCTGCACTTCCATGTTCATGCATAATCTGCCCTCTCCACGCATCTCTCCCTCCTGTGTTACAGGGAGATCCTTGCTTACCAGCAGGGATGCTCTTGGAGCCCAGCCATTGAGGCCGTTCCCTGAAACCCTGGCAAGCTTAGGGGAGAAGGGCAATATAGTTAGCTAAGGCAGAAAGCAATAAACATATCCAATGCTGAAATGGAAGAAGGGACTTACCTCCTAGCTTTCCTCAGTATACTACAGTTCTCTGGCTATGTCTCGCCCGATACCCTGCCAGTCCCAAAGTATTCAGCAGTCTTGACTAACCTGAGGCAATCATAATACAATATAGTTCAGTAGGAATGATCCATGACAAAGCCCCTCTCACCCATCAGGATTTGGCAGGCAGCACAAACCCTGCCAGAATCTGACTTCTTTCTTTACAAAGCACTTCACCTCCAAGCTCCTGATTGAGAGTTACAAGGTGCCCTGACACGTTCTTGCTCCAGCAGTTCATTAGCTGTGTCTTTCTGCAATGATTGCTGTATTGCAGTATTTCTTCAGGGCTTCCTGGCTCTCCCCAGGAGACAAGGAGATGCAGGATCAGCGGTGGGGTGGTGCATCAGGCAGCGCAGTCGTGTCCACAGCGCAGCTTTGCTGCTGGTTCCAGCAGATTGCAGTCATGAGAGAGCTGCACTTGAGTGCAAGCCGGCACTGAAACACAGGCTTGGCCATCTGGCCAATGTGATTGCAAATGGATGTGCAGGTACTGATCCATTTTGGCATGACACAAAAGAGAGAGGGAGGGCAACTGGAGGCCAGTCAAACCAGCTGAGAAGTGTTAATCCTTGCTCACAGCGTGCTATTAGTGAGCAGAGCACAGACTCCAGTGCTCATACCCACTTGAAACTGCACTGTGTGGGTGCAGGGAATTTCAGTGAGGGTAGAGCTGGGCTTGCTAGGAGTCTTGTGCCAACAGGCTCTGACAGTAATAGCAGCTGTGGGAGATAGGAAGCATGCTGTTAATTTCTGTGGGTTTCCTCAGATCAGGTCCGTCCTCTTGGCTTTTTGCTCTCCCCCCTGGTACTGGGTCATAGTGAGTCCCTTGGAGCAAGTTCTGTCCCTTCAAATGGGTGTGAACACATTGGCTTGAAGATCTGGTTTGGGTAACTTCATCTGCACACTAGTAAGTTCAAATATTCACGGGGAGGTCCTTCCTTGCTTTACTGTCAAGCTGTACTAACCTCTCTGCCTGTGTATCTGTGTCACAGTGGCAGAGAAATCCGTGGCGCGAAAGGGTTAACGTGTTGGGGGGGCAGGGGCGGTTTGCGGGCAGAAGGGAGGAGCAGGGTAGCATTTCTATATTAACATGCAGCTGGTTAATGCAGCTGAATAGCCCTGGCTCAGCTGTTACCTTTCTCAAAGCCAATGGCAAATGATGAAAAACCGTGGTAATATCTATTAAAAGTTTGTGGAAGGGGCCTGCTCAGTGGGAGCTTTTCTATCTCACATACAAGTGATGATTTAGAACAGAGAAAGATCCCCTCGAGGGGATTTTGTGAACCATGCAATGCTAATTAACTCCATTGTTGTATTTTGTTTTGAACATAAGAGTCCCTCTGGGATTGCAGCACTCTTTCCTCCTGCAATAGATTTCCATTTTACACCACTGTATAAAATCTTCTCCACATCCCATCAGCAAAAGGGATTAACAATAGGGAGAAGCATATGTGCATAGTTTTATGGGGTTCTAGGGAGGAATGTCTCTCCCTGCACCTCCCAGATGCATTCTCAATAGGGGTCATTTTGTACATACTTGCTTTTGCTGTTTCTTTAACCTTGAATTAAGAACAAGTGTACATCAGACCCTGGGTAGCATCTCCCTTTGATCTTTAGCATATTCAAACCACTTCCGAACATGCTGTGCTAGAGTTGTTTTAGTGGTTGGGCTGTTTGGGCAGAAATGCAAAAGTTAAAAAAAAAAAGAAAACCAAAACCCAGCCCTAGCAAAAAAAATCAACAAAAGCCACCAACACCAAGAGTGGAAGCTCTGATGAATGAGTGATTTGCTCATATACAATACATTCTTGAAAGAACAGCAAGAGAATAAATACTTTCATCTGTCTGAAGCCTTACTGGCTTGTGCCAACAATGGTCAGAAGAAATTTGACTCCCTCTGTGCTGGATCAGCTCTTCATTTTCTGTACTTCTGGTGTCCCACTTCAGTTTGTCCGGTTGCCCTGATCTTCTTCTCTCTGCTCACTCCTTTTGCATTGAACAAAGTGGATCCTGATTGGCCCTGGTGCTCTGGTTATTAAAATTTAGCAGCAACTTCAGAACAAGGACAAGAATGAGATCTTTCAAGTGAATCAAACAGCTTCTTAATTTTTCAACTTCAGTCTCTTGTCTCCCTCCACTGTGAGAAAACCCAGATCTTCAAAGGGTGTCTTGGGTATTCTCTTCTCGCCACTGCCTTAAGTTTCAGCTCTGTACAGCCCAAAATTTACAGAGTGTTGATTCCTGCTTTAAGCAATTGTGTTGTTTCATGATAAGAAATACTCAGGAAGCTGTCCCAAGGGACTGGCTATTAGTGTACTGGAGTCTCACTTATGTCTTCTGGGTGGCACTGGAACTACACTGATTCTTCCTGTCACCAGCTGTCATGGAAATTTTGCATGAACTTGACTAAGAGAAGCAGGGATTTGCAAGCAAGAGACTTTTTTGTGCACCTTATAACACTGCAAATTCTTAAGTCTTGATTATGAATTCATCCTGGAATAGATTTAAGTATAATCAGGGCAAGTTTTGAGTCCTCTGAATGAACAGCTGGACAGTTTCTTAAGAGTGTCTCCAGGAGTGTAAATAGCCCAAGTCACAGAGGAGCCCAAGCACTACCACCTTTGCACTCAGGCTCCTGAGGGCATGACTGTTGCCTCCAGACCCAGATGGACCTGCTGTCCATCAGAGACACTGCAGCTCAGCAGAGACCCTACCCTCCCATCATGTCTCCAGTCAGCTAAGGACAATCCTGTGTATATTAAACAGCTTTATCAGGGATCCTGTGGGGGATGCTCATTGAGCCAGGAGCCTCTGTGGCATTGGTACTAGACTGATGAAATAAAATTTTTCATGTAAAACTTCCTGTTCTCCCTGCAACATCCCTCGTTTTACTGCCAACTCCTTTTTTGCTTTCCAAAAAGAGGGGAATCAACTAAAAATATTTATACTGCCTCTACCCCAAACCGTCCAGCAACACCACAGCTGGGTGGGTCTTCTCTTGGAGCAGTGCATTCAGTGATCCCTGTAGAAGGTGCTCCTGACACCCTTTCTGTTCAAATGTTACGACATTGTTTTGTGCTGTAGGCTCTTGAGGGCTATTACTACATCAGTTGTAGTTGTCTATCTCTATAGTGGTCTGCAGAGCATGCTAATGTGTCTAAAGCAACATACTGAAAGGACATTGAGAGCCATTCTTTCTGAAAATGCTGCCTAATCTTTTCTGCTTGAGTGTTACAGGTTCATCTAAATACATAATTTTCTCCTTTTCTTTGCAGTCCCTTTATAGAAATTGACAGAATCAAAAAGGCAAAATTCAAGGGGAGGGTCTTGCCATTCTAAAATCCTTAGCTTACTTCAAACACACATAGCATTTTAGTGACCTCAGCTTCTCCTCACTCACATCTGTATGAAAGATTTACCCCACTCAACATCCAGAGAAGGAATGGTAAGAGCCATCCCATTTTTGAGAAGCATTTCCAGTGCAATGTTCTCATTAGGATCAAATTTGTCAAATCCTGCTGCTTTTCCCTGCCCTATAGTTTATTTAGCTACAAGGGGAATTTCTGTAAACAGAAAACAATCCCAGAAGTAATTTTTTTCTAGTCCTCTCTGTAAGCTGGTCTTCCCTTATCACTTGCTGACCTCTGGCTTGCTAATGGGCAGGAGGGGAGAGCAGTGAAGGCTCTGCCAGGATGGTCATCACACCAGCCTGACAAGGCTTCAATGGGGACACCAAATGCCATGGAAGAAACTGAGCCCCTTGTTGACTTCTGAGACCACAGTGAGACACAGCACAGTGAAGGTTTTCGGCAGATATAGAGAGTGTATTTGTTTGGAGCTGCTCCTGTTCTTGGGACCACGGAGGAATCACATCCCTCACCCTTCCTCTGTCAGGCTAAGTATAGAAGACAGTTGAACTCCCAGAAGTTTCATTGCCTCTTGGAGTTTTGAGCACAGCTCTCAATGAGTAATCGCATCAGCCCAGGCAGCTTCTCTGGAGCTCTGCAAGGGGCTGCAGATTCCCAGTGTGCAACCCACAGCTGGGCCTGCCCACCTTTGGTTTCCTTCTTTCAGCAGCAACATGGAAATATCTCTGTAGTTTCCATGGTATGGATGCATAATGCCAATGTCCATTCGTCCTCTGTAACCTGTGATTTTCCACACTCTGTTAGAATGAGTGAGAAGCAACTCTAGTGCTACTTGAGCAGCTTTTGCATACTGTTAGGAAGAAGCTGGATACACAGAAGGGGGCACAAGGAAGGTGGGAGCTTATGTCATAGCCCCTGAGCTTTCTTCCAGGTAATTTCTGAGATTAGCATTTCCATGTAAACATTTTTCCCTGTCAGACAGAAATGAGTGGAAGGGTAGCTAACCCTGCACATCACATCAAGCACAGGGTACTTGCAATATTATTTTAACATGTCCTGCTCTTCCCTGTCTTGCCCTAATAGTTGCAGTAGATAATTTTTAAAGCCTAAACAACATAGGCTTGTGATTGAACATGCTTTTTCTGAGCTAAACTCCACCCTGTCCCTGAGTAATTTCTTCATCTCAGTTCCCCTTGTTAAATCCTCAGGAGAACAGGGCAGAGGTTCAACCTGCAAGTCTCACAGCCAAGACACAAAGCCCAGGGGTCACCCCAATGTGCCTGGGGGCTCCAGGGGTTCCTCTATCACACCTCAATTCATCCCTCTGCCTTCCTCTGTCTCTTTCTGCTCCACTGTCATGAGCCAAGCCCAGATTTTTTTTTCTGGGAGAATAGGGGTGCCCTGCCTGGTGCTGGCAGCCCCACAGAACTCCTCCAGCTCAGGTCCCTGAAGTGCCCAGTCTCCCCCTCAGCTGCCAGCCAAGGGACAGGAGGCAGAGGCGGGTGTCATGCCAGGATGCATTTCAAAGCAAAAGAACCCTTGTTTTAAGTCTGTGCAACAACCTTTCTCCCAGAAGACTGGCGATAAAGCTTTTAAAATTAATTTGCATAATTGGATCTTTAATTCTCTTTAAATGGAAACCAAAATGGCACTGTTCTCAACAAAAAAGACTTTCACAAAAGCCAAAGGATTGGTTGCAAGGTGGAGATGTGTTACTGAGCTGAAACTAAGCCCAGATAAAAGATAATTAGGCAGACTGAACAAAATTCTGCTTACAGACAGTGGGGAAAGTCTGAGGTAATAGCATGGACTTCAGTAAAATTACTTCACATTTATGTCAGCATAACTGAGCTTTGGCCTGCAGTAACTACTTTAAGTTTTCAGCTCTCTGGTTAATTAGAGACCCTTTTCATTTATGTGGATTTAAAAAATTCAATCATTTATTAGATTAATAAACACTGCAGGTACTTTTGTAACAGCGGGGCAAAAGTTCTGCTTGTGCAAAAGACCAAGGCATCATTTGAGTCAATCTGACTGCGATCATTTAATTTAGTGGAAATTTTGGCCCACTATTAGGAGAGCTGTGCATAGAAAACCAGAAACAGTTCAGCTAGCAAAAAGCCATTTTCATGTGCTTGTAAATGAAAAGCAACCTTTCTAATGAAGAGCAATGTATTTTATCTCTCATTGCTCCCTGAATTACATGTGCAGCTTTATATGGTGTTTTTACCTTAAAATAAAAAAGGGGCAATTTTAGTATGTATAATCCACCAAACTTTTTTCTGAAGAGCTGTTTTTATTGTTAAAAATATCCAAACGGCAAGGTACAAACCTGTTCTACAAGAGAGCTTGGTTTTCTCCCCCTGCTTACAACAATTTTTTTTAAAATAAAATACAAATAAACTCCATTAGTGTCCTCACCAGGGCTGTTAGCTACTGAAGGCCTGATCACCAGCTAAAGGCACATGGCCATAGCCTCCTTAGCCTTTGCTTTAAAACAATCGTGAAATAGAAACAGAGGAGCTGGGGCAAGCTGGCAGAATACAAAAGGAAGATCTCTGTGACTCCTCAGTCCTCCTGGGTGCTCCATCACTGCTTGTGCCATGGAAACGCAGTCCAGGCAGCAGGAGCACACAGAAACTCACAGCTCAATTCTGCTCATGGGCAGCCCAGTGTAAATCCAGAACAACACCACCAGAGCCACCAGACTTAACTGGGATTTTCATCTGGGCAACCACAACGCCTGAAGAAGTAAGACATAGCTGCACTGCTGCAGACACTGCCAGGAATAAAGCTGAGCTGTCAAGGTTAGTTGCAAGTACTGGTGCTTCGATCAATTTTAAATAGTTTACAGCTTTCACAGATATCAGTATTGCCCTTTTGCGGGAGAGGGTATACTTTTAAAAAAAGCTTAGTAAGAATAAAAACTGTGCTGCTATAAATTAGAAAATCCTCATGAAATACAGCGAGAGCAACACATACCACTCTATGGCACCAGGGATGTGATCTGTTTTAAGAAACACATGGCTTTATGTTTAATGAAGGGAGCCTGTTGAAGGATTGCAGACCAGGAGGGCACACTAGATTTGTTGTTTTATTAGGTTCTGGGTTATGTACTTCTCCTTTTGCTGCATATCTGACAACATATGCCATTCCATTCAAAACTGAATGGGCTGGGGGAAAGAGGGCAGAAAAAATCATTTATGAAGGACTGGAGCACTTTATTTTCTACCTTTTGAGAAAAATGTTAAGGAAAAAAAATGGTGACATTTTATCTAAACTAGAAACAGAAACAGATGGAAAGAAAAATGGAATTTAAGCAGATGGAGAAGAACAATTACTCCCCAGAAACACAGGGAGGAATTATTAGAAATACTTAGGTACACTCACCAACATCCAGTTCATTGAAATCATGCCCTTTAGATGCAGCAACAAATCCTCCAGTATATCAGGGCCAGATCTTGAAAATACTTACTGCAGGATAAATTGGAGGCACTTTCCATCACACATGGGATGATTTGCACTTTATGGGGTCAGAAACTGCATGGCTATGATCAGACTGCTTAGAGTTATGTGCTCCATGCTGCATCTCTGGGACCGCCTGAAACTAGGGAGTAAAGGGCACTGCTGGGGCTGGCATTTGCTACCCCTCCTCATCCAGCACCATGGGAGCACACTGCCAGAAGGGTCAGTCCTGAATTCCTCTCTAACACTGACTGCCTGCAGGGAGGTGTCCTCACCGCATTATTTTGGATTTTGTGATCTAGCAACCAGTGTTACTCCATTTCAAGTTTGCCCAGGTTCCCTTTGTCAGAAAACTGCTCTTTCCAGATGTGCTTCAGAAACCTCTCAACATCAGGTTAGCAAGTTGTGCTGGTTTGCCTACAGATGTACAGGGGTGAGATTTGAGGCAAAAAGTGATGAACTGGAATCTGGGACTCAGGAACAGGAAAGGCTGGATCATCCCTTTCAGCAACAGCTCACATAGGTGTAACATGAGGCTGTATGTCTAAAATGTGATTCAAAACACTCCTCAAGACATCCAGGCCCCCTGCCTGTGCACTATGGAGCTGACAGAATGATCCTACAGAAAATACAAACAACAAAAGTGGGCTCCAAAATCATTTCCCAATCCCCAAACTTTAGCATTGGAGGATGGCTGCAGGAAGGTTCACTTTGGCTTGTTTGAGTTTCACAATCCCAGGCTGACTCCTGAAAGATGTAAAAACTCTCTTACAGCCTTTAAATCAGACATTGATTTGAGATACTTAGGGACTTGGGCTCATTTCCCTTCAAACTCAGAAAGGAGTTAGACCCATACCTCCTAGAAATTTAAAGAATAGGTGGGAATGAGGAGGAGGGTATCCTCTTCTTGATAGTCTAGCACTGTGTGGCAATGAACACAGACTCACAGAGTTGCAGGTAAGCAGAAAGAAGCATTAATCCCCATCTCCTCTCCTAGATCACTGATTAGGGCAATCAGTGTGAATACAAATTGCTCTTCAGCTCTTCTCCTTAATCCATATCCACATCTGAGCCTGTTCACCTCTTTTGAGTATCACAGATTTCAGGCATTTGGTGGTTTGGTTTAACACTGGCAGGATTTTGCCTAGTAATGGCTTTGGTTGGAGTACTTTAAACCTGTTGCACAATTATCATACTCTGGTTCCACGACAGCTGGAACTGGTTCCATCAGCTGGCAACTCTGCACACTTCCCACTCTCTCCTTGAGCGCCTTGGAGAACACATTTTAAACTGTTTGGTATGAGTATTCTGCCCAGGCTCCAAGATATAACAGTTGGATTTTCTCACTCCCCCACAGTGCAAATATCCTCTTATTAGCTGCTAGAGCTACTGGATATGCTGATGACAAAGTCATAACGAAGCTCCAGCACTAGCTCAACTAACAGACAACTATTTACAGCCTATAGCCTTGGATATATAAATAGACTAAGGCTGTGGAAATCAAAGATTCCCCCTACTATTGCTGCTAAAGAATAACCAGCGAAGAAGTTGGCCAGGCAGAATTGTGGGGATCCCCTCTCCAGTGCCCCAGGCTTCCCTCTGGCAGGGAATATGTGCACCTTTCTGCTAGAGAGCTGCTTGCAACAGTACTGCAGAGATAGGTGTCCATCCCCCAGGGATCACCCCTGGGGGAATACCCTTCACTTTTAATGATAGAAGGAGATGTCAGTTTTAAATCCATGTCACTTTTTTCTCATGAGCTCAGAATACCAAGCTGTGACTCTTCAGGGAGAATACCCAACACATTTTTACATTTCTCTGAAGAAATTCAGAGAAAAGTCCCAAGCCCACGGGGTGCTGTTTATAATTGCTGTCAGGCTGATAAATCCTGGAGACAGAGGTATCTATATTAAAAAAAAAAAGATTTCCAGTAGCCCAGGAAAACTGTGCAATACCAAGCTATCATCACTTTCTGATAGACAAAACATTTACAGTTTATTGTCAGGAGGTCTCTGGCTACAAAGCCTTTCCTGAGCCAGAGTGGACTGACCTTTTGCAGTAGGCACAAGAAGGCAGCAAACACAGCTGAGCTGTCAGAACTTCTGCAATAACCCCAAATCCCTTTTGATAAGGGGAATCAAAAGCACACAGCTCTCCACCACCTCCTAATAATGCTCATGACCTCAACAATGCCTTACAAATCAGCCACATGGTTTGAGAGCAAGGTGCAACACCTGCTTCCTGGCAGCAGCCATTTGTTTTCCTCTGGAGAGGTCCTTAGGAATCTCACATCTAGTTCTCCAAGTATCAAGTACGAGAGTTTTTAGTCCTTATCATGCTATCCTAATGCAACCTGTCCAAGAAGCCCCATCGATAGGACAGCAGCAAATACGTGACAATTTCCTCCTAAATAACACCCTCCCACTCTGTTCTGTGCTCTATGGTTCGTTTCTCACTGGGTATTTTAGGACTACTGTGTATGTAGTTGAAAGTATGTAGTCTTTAAGAGTCAAAGTGTATGGCCCATACTCCTGCCACCTTTTGAGGCACAGCTTAATGAAGAAACAGCTCAGAGAAGGCTCCAAACAAACCTGAAATGTGTAGAATTTTCCTGCTGAAGTGTGCATATATATACATATATATAAATATATAATAGAGGTATTTATGTTGGAAAAGATCTTTAATATCATTGAGTTCAACCATTATCCCAGCACCAATGTGTTCACCACCAAACCATGTCCCCAGGTGTCACATTCACATGCCTTTTTGGACACTTACAGGCTTCGTGATTCCACCACTTCCCTGGGCAGCCTATTTCAATGCCTGACCACACTTTCACTAAAGGTATTTTTCCTAATAAGTGTGCATGTACATATATATATATATAAACCCTGCTGTATCACATTAGGGAGTTTAGCAACTGGTCCTTGCACCTACCTAGCCTACCATAAAAGCAGCAATCCATTCAAATCACTTGATTGACTTGCATCAAAAAGAGACCTTCTTTTTAAATTTCATAGAAGTTCACTAATAGGGGAAGTGAAAAAAAAAAAAAGAAAAAGAGAACTTAAGGAAAAAATGAGAACAAGCCAAATAATGAATCATGGTGGGAAGCTGCCAGCTTTGGGTGGTGGACATGAAATGGAAGTCCACATTTAGAACAAGGGTACCATCGCCCAAGCCGCAGCACATGTGTTCAGCTGTCAGATCTAGGGGAGTTTAAAATCAAAAGGGACTCTAAGCTTTTTGGGTTTAAATGCTATTTAAATTGGTTTAAACTGTTATTTAGCTATTTGAGTTACACAGATCCCTAAAAGTCCCTGAGTGCTCACTGCATCAGTTTGCTCAGTGTCTTCCTTACACAGAAATCCCTTCCTGTGCTTCAGTCATTCCTCTGCCTACTGGGGGGTGTTCCCAAGACCATCCTGAGCCCAAATAATTTTGTTAAATAACTGGATATGACTCTTCTCCTTAGAAAATAAATGCAAACTCGATCCAAAGAGGAAAGGAGTTCTTTCATGTGTCTTTGATTCAGGCAGTGAAATCCTAAGTAGAAGGCAGGCTTCTCTGTTTCACATTTTTTGTTGGCAAAGTAGAAAATTCTCCATTCAGCATGCAGATTTGCTGCAGTTTGCTTAGACACCAAGTCTCCATCTGCTCTACCAAGGTTGTAAACCTCTTGGCTTGGGTCTGGGTTTTGCTAGTCCTTTACTTCCCTTGCCTTCTTCCCTTATCTGAGGATAAGGAAAAAAACATGGGATCATTTAGGCTGGAAAAGATCTCTAAGACCATCGAGTTCAACTGTAAACCCATCGCTGTCAAGTCCACCACTAAATCATGTCTGCAAAATGCACATTAAGTTCCTGTCTGCAAAAGGAATTTCAATTAAAATAAACAAAATTGCTGAACGAAAGTGAGGATAATAGCATTTTATTGCTGCACAGCAGGGCTGTGAAGGTAATTAAAGATTCTGAGGTTGGAGTAAAGGGAGATGTATATGTTCCCTAGATAGATGCACTCATTTTCATTTAAGAATGCAAACTCAAAAGATGACTGTGACTGTACATGCTTCCCTCCTCCACCTTGGGCAATTGAATCCATTTACCTAGAGTTTGATCAAGTTACAGCAGAAAAAATCCTATTTAAAAACAAGGCCCTCCTCTTCCCCTTTTTACTTAATGCTTTACAAAGCAAAACTCCAGACACTTTGTGAGTCACATATCACTACCAAATAAGTTGCAGTCATTGAATGGTGCCTCATAAAGGAGGCAGGAAACAGGAAAAGCTCAAAATAAAGCTGTTTGTAAATTAAAGAACTGAGGGAAAGAATGGATAGGAAATGAGTCCCTTATTTCTTCTTCAAAATTATTCTGATTAATGAGGAGAAAGATCAATGGCCTATCTGCAGCTGCCATGGGGAAGACAGGGTGAAGAGTGAATCCAGATCCAAGTATCCCCGTGGTGCCAACACATCACATTCTGCACAAGCTCGATATAATGAGCTGCAGGGTGAGATCTCATGTGACTGCACTGCTTTACCTGCCTGTCCATTCAGTTCCTCATTATAGCTCGAAGTGCTCAGTTACAGGGTACCAAAAGGAGAAATGTATGGCATAGATTTGTGAGTAGTCAGAGAAAGGATTGCTTTCATTCCTGTAGCTCTGCTTTCCTCCTGCTGTAACAAGAGCCCCAGACACTCCAGGCTTCCTCCTGCACTGCTGCTGCACACAGCTCAGAAGTCATGTGTGCAGCGTGTCCACAGCACGGGGCAACATCCAGGCCCACAGCACACTGAAAACAGCAAAACATTCCCACCGACGCTTTTGCATTTTGTTTTTTAAATCAACCCCTAAATGAAGCACCTCAGATATTGCTGCTTCCTTTATTAATGTTTGGTTTGGGGACTTCGTAATTGTGTTTAGCAGCTTTTGTGGGCCAACAGATTCCAAGGCAAAATGACCTGGCAGGATGCTGAGGCCATTTCCACTGTTTTTGGAGTGCTGTGTAAGGAGAGAATGAATGTTTTTTGGATGGAGACCCTGGGTGAAACAAGGCAAGGCATCATGCTCCCATCCACTTTGGCTTGCTCCAGAGTCAGGGAGAAAGTACCCAGCACTATTTCATTAAGGTTTTGGCATGCCCCTTAATGGCGTTTGTGGTAGCTACAGGCACAAAGGAAGCATTTATCCCCGGTTGTTTTTCCCATCTGCAGCCATTCATTTGCAGATTTGCCCAGAGATCAATTCACACTGGCAAGAGAGATAAGAGGGACCCCTGACGCTGGACTTCAGAGATTACAGCAGCCAGGCTGCTCCGAGGGCAATTGCAGAGCGGCAGAGGGGTGCTGTATTTTTGAGCATCCCCTGACACATGCACCCCAGGAACACTATCACAGTCGACCTGCTTGCTCCAGGCTCTGCAGAGAGCTGATGGACACTGAGATGCAGTTAGGGAGCGATTCCTCCTTTCTAAAGCAACACACAGAGAAAGGCTAGTGCCAAAAATTATTACCAATACACATTTGTAAGAGAAAACTCGGTTTCCATTGCCAGCTCTCCAGAAGACATGGTCTCCTTTTTGACATAACCCTGCTCCAAACGGGGAGGCAATCAAAGGGCTTTCAGCAGAAACCTCTTAGCAAGGAGCACTGCTCCCCCAGCCACAGGAGTGACTAGGGGACAATGGGACACAGTTCTTAAAGAACTGCCTCCTTGGCTATAAATACTTTAACATTTAAAAATGCTTAATGTGAGTGCTTGTGAAATCAAGGAAAACAGCTACACAATGCTCATATTTAGATTTGCTGAAGAAAATATTTTCATTTGGTACTTAACTGTATCCTTACACTTGGGTTTAAGCCACCCCTAAAATTGGCTCAGGCTGCCACAAAACAACAGCTTAAACCAATTAAATTGCTGTCTGCTGCAATCCCACCCGACTTCCCACCCCTGACTGCAGATTCCCTGTGTCCTTTCTTACGCCAGCTCTCGTGCTTGTCTAACCCTGCTCTGAGCCATTTGGGCATGCAAGTCAGACACACACCCTCGACACCCTAAAACCCACCCTTTTCCTACCGATTTAGCATGCTGGACTCAACACCAGGTCAGACGCACACTAGAGCCAGTGCAAAGAAAGGCGTGGAATTGCTCAGCTGAGGCAAGGTGGGACCACGAGGTTCAGAAATATGACATCTCATCCCTGTAGTCCTGCTCCCTCCACCTCTGCCCTGGCCGTTTAATCCCATCCCGTGCTAAATTATCCAAAATTTAACCTGACCCTCCTCCCTAGACATACACACACACACACACACACACACAGAGTTTCTGCAAGGTCAGTAAATTCACCCAGCTCAGCAAGAGTCCTTACCAGCATGGAAATGTATGACTGGAGGTGAGAAGGGCTTCTCCCTTTCAGCACCAGGGAGCCATTAGATCATCTAAGCGGTGCTGTCAAGCCATATCCTCAGGCCCCTGCATGCATTTGAATCCCTGTTACCCTAAAATCCGGGCTACAGGATTAGAGACAAAGCTTTAAGCTGAAGAGAATAGAGGAGCTGAGCAATAACCACGCTTCCCAGGGAAGGCTCCTGCAACCTTGGCTATTCCTCCTTGTAGCAGCTGTTCTACCTGGTCATTCTAATAGCCCTGTTTTAAGATAAGGATACCAAGGACTAAATCAGATCTTTCTGGAGGAGATGTAAGTCAATTTACAGGAAATTCAAAGACACCGAAGTAGCCAGAACTTAATAAAAATAAATGGAAAAGGAGAAAAAGGGGAGAAAAAAAGAAAAAAAAATTAAAAAGGAAAAAAAAAAGGCAAGAAAAAGCAAAGCCCTACAGCAAGAAGACAGCTGAGATTTCTGACAGGACACTCTTCACCCAGTCTGGATTTACCAGTGTTTTGTGACATAGACAGAGTCTTAAATATGAAGACAAGTGCTCATCTGTAAAGAAGTTTTCTCATACATTATGCAGCACTGTCTCTTCCTCACTTCACATATATCTGTCTGTACCTATAAATAGAAATGATGTCTCATGTACATTATCATATATTACAACCTCTGACGATGTGGTAAAGGAAAGGAAATAAGCAAAGGAAGCAGTGTGCTTCACCAGAGCATGCAAACTCCAAGGGCCTTGGTTAGCTTTGGGCAAACCAGTGCTGGAAGCAGTACAAAAACATGTAGAAAAGCAAAAGGATGAGAGAAAAGTCAGTAAACCGATGGGTTTGTTGCATAACAAACAAAATACCAAGTAATCTTGTGGAGAGGCTAAGAGACCAAAAAGAATCCTTGCATGCTTAAAACTGGAGTTTTGCACAAAGTGGCACAGTGCAAGTAGGGAGAACAGGCAAGAGCAGGTCTGCTGGACAGCACTGGGAAGAAGATGACAAGATCCCTGCAATGCTGAGGCCAAATCCAGAGTCAAACCCCAGCTCTCAGTCTGAAAGAGATAGGGGCCTGAACTGCTGATTGCTTTCCTTTTTCAGAATGTGTCACCTCTGCACTGCTGGAGTTTGTTTCTTTTTCAAAAAAGAAGAAAAATCTTCATTCTCATGCATTTTATGAACTGATGAAGTATCTTCACAACTTGTTCTCATCAGTGTTTACTTGTTTAGTATTTCAGCTTGACCACTGTGCCTACGGGGCTAATGAGCCTTGACTGGCAATAGAATTAAAGATAGATTTGATGGCATCCTGGCAGACAAAAGTGTTTTAATTAAACTGAAAGAAAATTGTTGTTTATGGGCCAGGAGCCCATACTGAATAGACAGAAGTAAGCCTTTTGATAGAAAAAAATCAGTGCCACATCTAAGGGATAGGGAAACTGAGGTTTCATTCTTGGCTCTAGCAGACTTCCAGCAGAGCCCATTACTTTGGGCCAAGGGCATGTTTTGACTTGTCTTTTGGAAAATGTGGAGAGTTCAGTCTCAGCCTCCCTGAAACTTTCTGGCTATTTTCACCAGGGAGGGCTGAGCAGAGCCCAGAGGAAACTCCACACTGTTTAGCACCAGCACCACTTCCTAGCTCTCCCCACAACTTCACTTAACAGTAAATCTCAGAGCTCAGTTGTTTAAAGGCCAAGCTAAATCTGAACCAGCCAGGGTTACATTGGAAACCACAAGATTTATAAAAAGTAGTTCCCCCTCTCACCCTGTTAAGGCTAAAACAAACAGCAAAACTTGCTTTGACTTTCCTAAGAGTAAAGTTAAAGTCTCCAAGTTTGCTTGTTTAATCAACTTCAATTACTTCCCACCAGCTTTGAAAATAGTATAGTTTTGAGCATTGCTTGATTTGTTGTGGAAGGAGATGGGAGGAATTTTGGAGAGAGAAAGAATAGTAATGAATCAAGTTCTCTAAGCAGAGTTATCACATATAGGCATTTCAAGGCCAGGTAGGCAGCTTCCCCTGTCGAAGCTGAGCAACACTTTGCACTTAAATACTATATTATCACTTGCTTCACTTTGTCAGCTTTTACTGCTTGGTCTGGAAGCTCTCACTGGATGCCACAAGTTAATCAAGAAGATACTTTTTATGGTTCTATCCTAGGGATTCCTTTTTTTTAGCCTTGCCAGAAAAAAAACCCTAAAAAAGAAAAAAACACACAAAAGAAGGAAATAACAGTGAAAAAATGTTTAATATTAACAATGTACGTACCTCCACAGCTGTAATGATATACATTATATCTGCAGTCTGACAAAACAATGACCTGTAAAGTCTATGAAAGACATGAAAACTAAAGTTACAAGACTGACAGTGTAGCCTGAGTTCACCTTGAGTGAGTGAGGAGTGTAGAGGCAGAGGATCATTTGCACAAGAAATGAAGTTGATTCAAGGCCCATTACCTCCCAGTGATCATCTCTTTTTCAATTTCAATTCAGATTTAAAAGCTGTGGTGCTTTGCAGGTCTCTCATGCTTTCTGTGGGTGTCCTTTAAGCTGCAGGTAAATCCCTCCCATTTACAGTAAGCTTTCACCTGAAACAGAAAACACATCTTACGGTTTTATCAACTGTCATCTAAGAACTGAGGCACCTCCTGTGGCTTTGGTTGCTGGAACAAAGCAGCATTTTATTTTGCAAAAAGGCTCATACATAGAAATACTCATAATCCTTTCCCTTTTTTTTTCCCTCGTGTGACACCAGAGGTCAGAAGCGTTGGTACCTCCAGTCCACAACCTCAGATGACACTGTTGCCTAAATGCACCTTGAGAATACATGGTTTTAGTTGGAGTCAGCTCAGGGAGAACAGGAACACATTTAAGCTCAGAGAAGCAGTCTAAAAAAACCAAAAAGGAAACTAAAAAACACTGCAGCCAAATTTCAATAAATAGAAATGGAATCCTGCCATTAGGCAGTTCTCTTTAACCTCAAGTAAAACCTCAAGTAGGCTCAGCGACCAACATTTTTCGTCTCCTATGCATGACGCAGTCAGCACAGAAAGTCTTCACCCCTTACCCACTCCCCATCCAGCTTCCACCTCCAGGGCCATCAGACCCAGAGGACAGGCCACAGAAAATCTCTGGAGCACACTCCTCCACTTCCAGATTGCTGCCTCCTGGCAGAGCACAGCTGCTTAGAGCAGCAGAGTCAGGCTGAACACAAGTAGTAAATCAATACCTCTCTTTGCTTATGCTGCTAATGACACTCCAGATTACTAGCACTTAATTAAATTTACTTTTTAGTGTGTTTTTTACATTTTGTTTTTCTATCAGCTGAGAAAATAAAAATCATTTTCTGTAGGACAATTTAATTTAGGTTTACACGATGTTTTATATTCAGATTTTCAGTGTTGCAACATTTGTGTGGCAAACCTGTGCAGGATTTTTTAAGTACTTCTGTGAAATTCAAGTAAACACATACTGAGGGTAGGCACTTTAACAAGGAAAATACTTAAAAAACAAGTAAATATTAAGGAATAACAATATAATGGAGAAAAGTTATTTGGCCAACTGAAGCAGATTGGTTAGAGAGATCTCATACACATGCCAGAAATATTACATGTATAAATATTTGGATGACTGCTGACACAGATGAATAGTTAATAACTTTTTTTCTGATGAGTTTTAAATTAGATTCATTACAAAATACTGTTGAAATCTTCTGCCCTGGGCAAAACTACCTACCATATAAAAGGTCTTGTTTGTGAAAAACATTTTCACATGCTGAGGTTTGTGGATCAAGGATGGCTGTGCGGACCTACAGGTTGTCTGTAACTCACAGTGCCTGAATTTAACCATGGAGCAGGCTGGTTGAGACTGTGCATGGGTCTTGTGGCCTGTCCCTCCAGCTCAGGAAGGGTGGAGCAGTGTGGTAGCTGCTGTAGGGAAAAGGGAAGTAATTACAGTCACTACTTAGCACCCTACCACTTCCCTGGAGAACGACCGACTCTATAATATATTTTACTTTTCCCAAATGGTTTAATAAAGACACAGAGATTTTTTTTTTCCTCCTTGCTGACGGGCTTTGCTGGTTTCTGGGAGCAGGAATGTTTATTTGGAGGAAGAGGTCTTTAAAAGACAAGTATGTAGTGTTAGGAAGCTCAGCCTGAAGAGTGGTTTTACTTCAGGAGATTTAAGTGTATTTAATAACTTTAATCATTCTTATTCAACTGTGTAATAGCATGTATGAATTAGGCAACCAACATTTCAATATGTTTCTCTCTCATTGGAGAAGGCAAGTCTATAAATTTCAGGGCTATGTACCAGGTGTGTAGTGGAAGTGTCTTGTTCCTGTTTTACCATGGTGTAAGGCAACACTAGATAGGGAAAAGCCACTCTGTATTTTGGGATACTCATTTATGACTGGAAGGTGACATTTTGATCCTTAATTCACTTATTCAGACAAGTTTACTTCTGCTAGATCTACAGATTTCCACTGACATTTCCTCCTTTTTGAATTCTTAAGTGCCTCATCATTAACTCCTGTTAGCATTATCTTTTTTATTTCACCTTCTGCATTGATGGAACCACCCTTGTGGGCAGCACTGGAGGTGGTTGTGCTTTCACCCAACACCACATCACTGGGGGCACTTGGAGGTTTAACCAAACCCTCTTTGGTCTTGGAGGTGTTAGCGTGTGCCCAGAGCAGGGATATGTACATTAAAATGCAACAATACACACACATATCTGCTCCTGGGGGCTCAAGAGGGGAGAGGCAGAGGGAAGAGGAGAGGAAAGGATGTATTCATTGCTGGAGGAAATTTGTAGTTCATGAGTGCAGTGTTTATTTCTGTAATTATCTTTTGTTTCTTCTTGGCGTTTGACTGCATCTCTTGTCTTTCTGCATCAGAGTTTTAGTGCCACCTCTGAAAATTAGACAGAGTAGTTATACCTAACAGCTCCGACCAGCACATTAGCAGGGCTCAAGTGACTACTGGCATTTTTTGTTTGCAGATTTCACTCAATCTTTTATTCAAATTGAAAGGAAGAAGTTATGAATAGGATTTTATTTTTAAGACAAGTAAGTCTGCACATGCTACACTGCAAAAGAAATAGTCTTCTTCTTCCACTAGAAAATTATTGATCAAAGTTATTAAAATCTGCATTTAAGCAGATAAAATGGCAAATGTACATGGCAATGAAATATAGTATTTAATGATGTATATTATGAAATAGAAGAGAATGAGATTATTTCTTTAACCCTGTCAATTATTAAATTATCATTAAAATGTATGTGTATAAATAATACTGTGAGACTTTCTGATTAGATTACCTTGGTATGACAGAACACATTGTGATTATTCTTTGATGCTTTGCAATAAGGATTTAAATTCTTAGTAGATTTCAGGAAGATTTTCTTTTGAAACAGCAGCAAGAGGTAATGGGTGGACAATACTTAATGAAGCAGAACAGGAAACAGGAGCGACTTTTTAATTTACTCAATTCGTTTCCTGTGTAAAAGATGATGAAGTTACCACCACACAAATTTTTTGGGGGAAGTTTAATTCAGTTTATTAGATATTCACCATTCAGGGCATTTAATACAAACCATTTTGCTACTACTTGCAATACTGGAAGCCCAAAGGAGAGTGCTGTTGTCAACTATGAGATCAGGAGATCTGCAGAGAGGCTTTGTACCTTAGTGTAAGTGCTGAGCACCAGGAGGATTACCTGCTCTTCCGCACAAAGGAGAATAAAGCTGGTTTTCATCTCTCTTTTTGCAAAGATGGCAGCAATCTCTAGTGCTGGGGTGGACTTTTCCCTTCTTCAGAGAGATGTTGGAGCACCACGCTGAGACAGCGCTGGGCTGCGAGGAGCTTGGAGCAGAGGTGACTGGTGTTCGCTGGGCTAAACAAGGGATTTGGGTGCCTGAAGCCTGAGTGAAGAAGCAGATTTAGGAAATGGGGAGCAGCAGAGAGGAGCAGGGATGGAGGCTGCATGTGGTCTAAAGGACAAAGGAAGCAGGATTTTTGCAGATCCTTAATATTCAGCAGTGGTTACTAGAGAAATGTTCATATAATTGAGAGGTGTCCCAGAAATGTAAACGGGAGAGTTTGAAGGTGGGCAAGCACAGAGTTCAGCTGTGCTATCAGCAAGGTGTTTCCAAAGCTGATCAGCAAAGCAGTTCCTTTGCCCTGTTTATGACAAGTGAAGAAAGGAGCAGGGCTGTATTGAAATATGTGTGGTAGGAGCCCCATTCATGTGAAGAGGCTCCATTTGGGGCCTCACAAAGGGTATGAGTCAACGGCAAAGAAAGGAGGCATTTCACAGAAACTGAAGTGTGACCCTTTGTTTTGCCTGACCCCAAGGTCCTCAGTGACACAAAGGGGACCCCAGCACTGATCCTGCAGCAACAAATGCCTGTTGTGAGTGAGTGTATTTGAGGAGCAGTGACAAAAAGGAATGACCCGAGGTTCTTGTTTCCAGCCCTTGTTTCCCAAGGGACTGTCAAGGAGGGAGTCCTCTGTGCAGCCTGACTGAGGTGAGGAGATGAGGGTGCTGGAAAGCTCTTCCTAGTGGATACATTTCCCTTGGAAACCTCTTCTGAAATGCATGATCTGATCATCCACATGTACTATTAGGACACCTGGATAATGAGGTTTTGGACTTTGCTCTGCAAAGTCTAAAGCAGTAAATACATCTTTTATTCAGCTGTTACGTGAAGTGGGATTTTTCCAATTTAGGACTGGCAAGAGATTAGAGTGTCTTAGTAGCCCTGCCTTTGTTTTAACCTTCCATTAGTCCATGGCTACTTTCTTTCACAAAGTAGACACGAAAGGGATGTTTTGCTTTGCTCTTTTCATTATTCCAGAGAGCTGTAAGTCCCTTTTAAAGTTCATGATGGAATTAGGGTGCAGAATGATGGATTTAAAGGTATCATAAAACTCCTCCTGGTAAGTAGTAGTCCCCAGATATATTCCAGTTGTGACTTGAGAGAGGCTGCTGGAGGCATCCCAAGCAGCCATGCATTGGCTCTGCAGATCCTTTGAGCTGAGGAAATTCATTTGCATATGGATGCCACGCTAAGGAGGCCAGCCCGGATTTCATTACTGCTAATGATGTGCGTGGGAGAAGTGATTTAGTTTATAGCCAGTGCCAGGCATGGCACAATGAGGAAGTACTTAATTCATACAAAGCTCTTTCTTGCTTCTAAGACCTAAAAATCAGGGGATTTTAAGCAACTCCAGTCTTAGAACAGTGCTGTGGCTGAGGCAAGGGAAGGAGGAAGAAGGAAGCATCAAGATGTAGTATTGATGTCATGGAGGAAAGAACAGGAGGAGAAATGAAAGGGAATGAAAAACAGAAGAGAAGAAAGACCAATGGAGGATGGAAAAAATCAGCAGGGAGAATTGGCTCTGCAGGAACTGTGACTGCCAAGTCTGGACGTTTGGACTTCGGAGATGACAGAATATTCACAAGGTCTTTGCTGTAGTTTTCACAACTCAAAATGCAGGCAAGCACTTTGTGCTTGGGGTAAGATGTCCATCTTCAGAGACACATTTCCGAGAACTGGAAAGGAGAAAAGGGACGCCAGGATACCACTGGAATTGGAGTAGTTGGGAGTTGCTGCACTGCTGGAAGGCATCTTCCTACTACTGGAGCCACCTCTGCTTTCCTGTTCTAACAGACATTGCCTCAGACAAGGGGGATTGGAGAGGGGCCTGGGGGCAGATTCTTGGCATCTGCTTCAGGGGTCGAAGTGGCTACTATGCTCAGGCAAATTCAGGAAGAGCAATTTGAACTGGGATCAGTGTCTTGGGTGGCATCTCAGCTGTGAGTAATAAATTCATCAAGCAGAAGAAAGGATCCAGAAAAGAAGGAATGGGTGAGTGAGGGGAATAAATCAGAGGGATTAACGCACACTGCACCAGCATGCTCTAAGTGTTTAGAGCATGCACTGCCCCCAGAACATGTGTTGGGACAGAATTTAAAAGGTTGAGAAGGCTTGGAGGAGGAACCCAGTTCTGGGGTTTATGGGTCCCAACCCCTCTGGTGTTCTATACTCTCCTGCTATCATTGCACAGGGTAGAAGGGAAGAAGGGCTATGAGCTGCTGCCCATTGCTTGGGCACGGGATATGACCATCCATCTGCAGCTCACAATATAAAAACCTGAACAAAGATCTTTCAAGAGGAATTACTCCTGCCTTAATCATGGCACAGCAGCTGGTTGTAATGAATTTTAACTGTTTGGCTTCAATCACCCACAATGCATGCAATCAAAAGGGTTATGGCCCTGCTCACTCCTGCAGCAGCCTGGAAATGCTATCTCTGAAAATACAGGATGGTTTTGGGAACCTTGATTTAAGCATTGTTGTTATGCAGTTTTCTGAAGAGGGAAATCAGCTGGTCAGTTGGACAGGAGGATGTGAACACCACTTCAGTCATCTGTGAACGGGGAATGCAGTTTGGAAAGTTCCCTGATTTCTGCTTCATCTGAGTTGAACTCAAAGGGTATGGAACAGTGACATTTAGCTGGGGTTACTGGAAATTAAATATTGTTTACTTGATATTGCAATTGAATTCAGAACAGCTGTAAGATGTCTTTAAAGAACAAGCCCTATCTTTAGCATTTGTGTGTCCCAGAGAAAATACTGAGATTTCCTGAATGGATGGCCTTTGTATGTGGTTTTAGGCCAACTGTATGCTCTTGAATGTTTTAGTATGTGCAAGTCACTTGAAGGTCTTCATACCCAGCTGTCTGAAAACAGCACACAGACTTCACCAACTAGAAGAAATGAAAAAGATGATTTATCCTAAAAGAAGAAGCAGGAATCAGCTGAATTTAGAGAGGCTCTGAAGAGCAAAGGTGAGACAAAATAACGTGCAATTATTTCCTAGACCCAGGGAAAAAAATGGAGAAAAAGAGATTATGCCAATGCATTATTTTTAATGCGCCTCTATTGGCAGAGTGAATTGTGTTGGGGATGGCTCATTTCTCCTCAGCAACAACAGCAGGTTTTAAATAATGCTTCATATTTCCCAGGTTTAGCAGATGAAGAAAAGTAATTACTTGGGAGGCAAATAGAGCAGATTTGCAAACAGAGGAGAATGTTTTATGGCCAGACTTGCAAAGATTTGGCTCCTGCAGATGCCAGAACACTCTGCATCTGCTTTAATCAATGTGGGTTGATTCTTGCTGATTATTTCTTTGAGATCCTCATGGTTCTTAAGGCATGTTTTAGTTTTATGTTATCTAGGACAATGTGACTGTACAGATTCACAGAGACGGCAACTTACCTGCAAATTCAAAGTGCACAGCTTTAAAACTGTAACAACTTCTGGCTCAGAGAAGTCTGGGTTTTGTGTTTTGTTTTGTTTTTGAAATGTCATTGTTCTTTCATGTCTGTATTTAGGACCCATTGGCCTTGAAATGTTGTATGGCTGGGCTTGTGAACACTTGGCTTCAACAGACACCAGAAGACTCTATTTGCTTTCATCAAGAGAGTGTCATTATTTCTTTGAGATCCCCGTGGCTCTTGGGGTAGTAGTTATAGACCATTTACAACTACACCAACGTTCAGTTTTCTTCATGCAGAGGGCCACTCCCCAGCAGATTGAAGCTGAAAATCTGCTCAATTAATTAGCAAATGGCCAAGAGAAAAACCAAAGAGTCTGGAAATGCTGAGCAATGCAGTGGTGGGCGTAGAGGCCCTGTGGTGTCACCTTGAGTGCTTCAGTTTTCATGAATTGGGTTGGAGTGTGATGGGATTGGGTCCCCCTGTATGTTTACAGTGACCCTGCTGTGATATACCTTTTTTTAAATAAGGTCTTCTTTAAACATAAGAGGCAAGAAGAGGGGAGAGGGGAAGCAAGCACTATATATATAGCATCTGTAACGTTTAATTATATGAGACAGGGATTTTCCAATATGCCTTGCAACACAAAAAACATTCAGCTATCAGCATCACAGTATATATTTTCTAAATCACAACACCCACACATTTCCTTAGCCAAGTAGAAGTTTTCCCTCCATGGCTGCATATCTAAAATTAGCCTGAAGGTCAAATCTGAATAGAAATACCCTTATCATTGAATGTGCTGGGAATGATTGGTGCAGTGGGCTCAATTTTCCCATCGAAAACCTTCATTTATTTTTTTAAATAACAGTTGCTTTTACAGTCAAAGAGCTTGGAGAAAGGCAAAATGAGGCCTCCTGTATAAAATCAACATCAATATTCTGCTTTCACTGCAAGGCTATTTTTATTGCCAACTATTTTAAATGTAACAAGATGGATCTAGTGAAGCCACAGTGTAAAAGATGCAGCAAGAGGCTTCTGAATAGCAAGTCTGAGCACAGACATGTGAAAGAAAGGCCTTGAAATTTGGAAGATGTTTATATCTGAAGAAAGACACAATGAAGAATTCTAAGTTAAGAAATGCATTGTTGAGAAGAAGTGAATAGTTCAGGTCTAAAAATAGTTGTTTAACCTGCAGTTGTATTATGTGAGGACTAAGCAGCCTACACTGCATAAACGCAAAAGCACCGTCCTGCAAGAAGTGCATTTATCAGCCACAGTGTTTTATTGAGTGCTTTAATAATACAAGTGTACATCAACTGATCCACAGTCAAAAGTGGCAGGTCCCTAAGAAATTTACAAGCACTTTTTTTGTTGTTTTTTAAGTAAATCAAAATACATATTAATTTGTTCAATGCAATAGCCTTTTGTGTGGGAAACAGAAGGCTAGTGATAAACACAGTCTTAGTAATGCACAGTGATTCTTGATTTTAAGCTTTTATACAAAACTTGTTCCCAGTAGCATGCACCCACCATTAAAGACTTCAGTACAAAAAAATAACCCTAAACACTACATTTAAGTAGAAACGAGATATAATTCTGAATTTGTTTGTTTTCCCCAAAGCCACATGAAAGAAAAAAAAAACAACCCCACACATCAATACAAAGCTTTCTGATAAAGCTCTATACTATTACAGATCCAACATTCTTTGCACTGATAACCAAAATTCCCTGTCTACATTTGAGGGAAACAACTTTCAACTTAACAGACCAAAAAAAATCCAGAACAAATAAAAATAAAACAAAATGAAACAAAAAAGGAAGTAAGGACAACCTTTTTGTCACAAAATGGTTCAAAATTTAATAAAAAATAAGAATGAAGGGAAGGGCTATTGATGCACTTAGTGAATGTGCTTGCACAGGTCCAGCAAATCCTAGAGGAGATTCCTATGTGGCGTATCGCTTGGTCCACTGTCTGGCCATTCTGTCGTGCTCTGCTCTGTTAGTCATGTACTGAGTGGCAATGCTTCCAACCAGGGGGTCAGCTGAAAAGGAAACACAAACCATGAAATGCGCGCCAGCCTCGGGAGGATGGAAAAGTTATTTTTAAATCCACATTCATTCAGTTCTCTTAGGTCTAACTGCTAGGACAAGGTGCTTACATACACCAGCCTTTCAAAGCATGGAAGGAAGATGAGGGGCAGACGCATGGCACTTAGCTCTACATGTCTGGTAAACATGTAACTGAAACAATTTTCTAAAGTTCTACCTCACAAAAAAATGTTCTGATAATTTTATTTTGTCCTAAAACTCACCTTCAGGTGATGTAATTTATTTACGGTATTAGACTCCCACAAGTATACATATTCTCACGTAAGAGGATGAGCTCTAATTCTATTATCAGGTCGGATGTTGTTTTGTTTTTTTTATTAAATACTTTCAGTTTCAAAGCATAAATAAATGTAATGAATTAGGGCAGTAAGTACTATTTTCAAAGCAACAGAAGTTAATCCCGAATTTTGGGATTTGTTATTTCATGTATAGGACCTTTCTGAGCATTCCTATGGCCAGAATGCTGCATGATATGGTCTGGATCTATTAATTACTTCACTAGTAATTAATCAAAACCAACCAGTCCCCTAAGAAAAACAATCAAGACAAGACATTACATTACATGACTGCATTTCATCAACGTTTTTCTCTTTCAGACAACATTTTTATCTTCTCAGTTTAAGCGGACAAAATTCAGAGAGTTTTCCCCTTTTTTGAGGGGAACCCATACTCTTGATATTTCTGCTGCTCAGAGTAAATTCTCTGAGATTGTACCATGCAAGTCCAGAGACACTGATGCCACACTTCCCCCTGACTTAGGACAGATGAATAAGACTCCTTGTGAAAGCCAGGTAATAATCAACTTTGTACGTGTCTGAAGATGGTGCCATTGAACAATATGAACATCGGCTTACCTGGTACAGCTGTAATGTGAGCGTAGTGCCTGCACTATTAACCACTGAAATTCCCAGGACAAGATGTCAGGCCTTCTGTCAAGCAGAGTAAATCTGGGCTTTTTTGTTTGGTTGTTGATCAAAAATCGTTTGATTGGCTGACTGCCAATCTCACAGAATATTAGTAATAACAAATGAAAAACATTCTTTTGCTTTCCATGCATAGCCTGCACTTTCAGGAAGAGCCTGTGATTTGAAAGTTAAATTTGCACCTTCTAAATTACTAAGACAAGTTATCACTGTGACTGAAGTCCCTGTAGTCTCAGACCTGCAAATGCTTACTGCATGTGCTTACCTTTAATATCTTGATATATCCAGAGGAGGTCACTGAGGTCTGGACTTGATTATTTTTACATAAGTGTAAAAGAAGCATATCTGGTCTAAGAGTTTAAAAATTGTAGACTAGAAAGTATATCACCTTTAACTCTTTAGCCAAGGAGGAAAACTGTGTAGGGGATTATTTGAAGAATTTTATCCTGTGCAAATAGGAGGTTAAGTCTACAAGCACTTAAGAAGCAAAAAGTTATTTGTGGCTGGAATGAGGTTTGAGAAGCACTGCAGGGTAAATGTGGAACCTGAGCAATAGGAAAGGGCAACATTTGTCTTTGCAAAAGATTTCCCTAAACAGCAACAGGGAAACCTTGTCATAGTGTAGTGGCAGCTTGAGGATGAGCCTGAGAGCACTGCTGCAAATTCCCACACCTTCCTCAGAAACAAGGCCCCTGTGCAAAGAAACACTTTCACAGACTCGTGGAGAAATGGAGACTAGGGGTTGAACTTGAAAGGAATCTTTGAAGCAAAATTTGAAGCATATCCTGGTTTTCATACTTGTTGGGAAAGGTAGGATTTGGACTCTGAGGCATCTGGCTGGGAAGGGTTGCAAGAATATCACGGCATTACGATCTGGAATGCGGCAAGTTCTTATTGAGGTTTAGTGTGTATTTAAAGTGATGCCTCTGAGATCTTTATAAAACCTTGTATAAGTCAGTGAACAGTGATGTGCTGTAGTAAAGGTTTATCTAGTTCAAATATGAGATTTTTATGTGCAGGATGAATGTTTCTGTGAAAGCATGTCTTTCACATTGAGAGCTGTAAATTGATTTCCTTGATATACTGCAAGGATACTGAGGATCACATCATCATCCCCAATCCTGGATGATAATTAGAATGTTTGGTTTCTTAGTGTGGGGTTCCAGCTAGATCTCCTTCTAGGAGCAAGAAAGTATTTCAACAATATAATCTTTACAAAGCTTTGGAAGGTACAGGCTCTTCCCCCCACCTCCTCCCAGCATGGGAGGGTGTCTCCTGTCTTTTGGGGTGAATCAGTAGAGGAGCTCTTGGTAAGGTGTGAAAATCTGTTCAAGTCCAGTAATGCAGAGAACTGGGCTGTTTATTTATCCATATGTTCCAGCCTTTGTCTCTGCAGTGTTTTCTTTGGCAGTGGAGATGATGGCCTGTAAGATGTCTGAGTTCTACATAGCTTCCGTAGTAGGTGCATAAATTCCTGCTGAGTGACCTGAGAATTAACTATCAATCATCTCAGGGGCTTCCCCCAAGCCAGTGCCTCCCTCCATTCATGTCTGCCTGTATGAAGCAGGAGTGTGGAAGCAAAGAGAGGTCCTTGCTTGCTGTAGCATGAGCAGGACCAGCTGCACCCACAGCCAGCTGCCAAGTGAACACTACTAAAAGGTACTCTCAGTAATTACAGCTATGACATTGACTTTTTTCAGTTTGGCTGTATGTTTTATTGGTTATAACAATATTGAATGAAAAACGAAACCCACAGTTTGGGAAAGCCATTTGCTCATTTGAGACTGCAAACTGAAGGAATAGAAAAATAGTTATTGACAGTGAGGCACAGCTATTTCACATCTCTGTCAGAGGGTCTGGAGGTGTGTCACACATAGATATTTATGAGGACTTTAAAAAGGACACTTCAATAGGTTTTTGAAAACTACCTTATTTTAGCAGTTGCTGTGAAGCCATAAAGCCATCAGGAGGCACAACTGCTTTGTTTGGGAAGCCAGGACAGCTGGCGAGGAGGGAAATTTAAACGTCAGAGCAGAGCCACCCAACCGGGGGCACGCTGGCCAATTTGAAGCAGCACGCTGCTTTTGTGCCACAGGATGTAAGGATGTGTGTGAGCTCCAGAAATGCCATCAGTCTCTCCCTGGATCTGTGTGGGCAGCTCCAGGCAGCCAGCAGGCCCAAGGAGACACATCTCTCAACACTTCATGAGTCATGAGTCACCACTGCTGTGTAAGTCGCCGTAACACAGAGATTACAAGATAAATTCAAGCATCTTAATTAAAACAATTAAAAGATTTAACTCCCAACATGCACAAGCCTTTGTTATAGTGCCCAAGTCCTACAAAATATCAAGTATGAGGAAGAAATCCTGCAAGATACCAAATATGAGGAAGAAACAATGCTCCCCATTTAGCCCCCTAAGCTATGTAGCACATGGCTGAGCACCACCTGGTGCTCAGCTGGGCTGCACTTTTTAAGGGGCATTGTGAAATATCCATTAGTAAGGCCAAATATGTATTTATAAAACAACTGCTCCATAAACTATGTAATTAAGAGATGAAAAGGAAAACTGGATCTCAAAATTCATAACAACATTTTCCCCGTTTCCATTTCTCTCCACCAGAAAACTTGCTTGTTTTACATTTGTATTAATATGTGGTTTTATTCTTAATGCTAGAAATTTGTTTCTTTAACTAATAAACTGCTCTAGTTTTTACTTATTTTTTTTTCCTTGAAGAAGTAGCATGATTCATCAATGTATCAGGGTTCATTTCAGAATTTGACTCTAAATGGGACTGTGTCCAAATGGCAACAATAACCAGGGGATGGGAGTGTAAATCTATGCCAAAAATGTGTTACCGAAACAATCTAGTGAAAGAAATTAAAATAAACCCACAATAAATTAATAAAAACAGCATATCTAATGCAACTGGCATAGATATGGCCTGGCAGGGGAAATGTACTCTTGGATCACCAGATGAGTAGTGGCTGGCTTGAGAGCTGGGATGGCACCCTCTGAGCACAGCTCCTTCCCTGTCCTGTGAGCAGGAACGGCATTCCCAGCCTCTGGGGTGCTGGTGGCTGTGCCAGCCCGGATGAGGCAGGGTGACCTGTGACCCTGTGTGGCACTGGATCCTGGGAGCAGGACTGCAGGTGGCACTGGCTGTGACAGCCGCGTGTAGGGAGCATGGGAAATTGTACTGTGGCACACACCCTCAGCTCACTGGGGGAACTGCTGCAACTCTGTGGACTTGGGAATCTTTTGGGCCTTGTAAATTACTGTTCCTTCCAGTCCCAGACTCTGAATGTCTGAAAACCTGTCCTAGGATGCCTCTATAACCTTTAATTTGTGTAAAGGAAATTTTTTATCGCATACTCTGAATGTCTAAAAACCCGCCCTAGGATGCCTCTATAACCTCTAACTTGTGTAAAGGAAATTTTTTATCCCATACTCTGATTAAGTTCATGCAAAATATTAACACACCAGGAATTACAGCATCAAATTTCATGTCAGAGGACAGTGCATGAGTAACTAAGATATATAAAAAAGGCACCATATTATACAGGCAAGGACAGAAGCTATGGTTCAGTGATGTAGTTTACAAGGAAAATGTCAATCAAAAGAACTAGACTATGAAAAAAAATCTTCTGGATGATTTATAGGAAGACTGCAGCTGTTAAATCCCTCCTCACCTCACCATATGTAAGCCTCATGTTATATCAGAATTCATGAAACTGTGCTGTATTTATGTGGTTTTGAAAGCTGGATGAGCTGGACCTTGTCCCCAGCTTAAAAAGGTTAGATGCACTGCTCTACAATACCTTGTCATCTTCTTTTGCAGCCACTAAATATGCCTGTGTAAGGCAGAACATTTGTGTCTCATGTCTGTTGTAAGGCTAATCAAATTTACAGTTCAATTCTAGGGAGTTAATGCTATTGGGGATTTGGATGAGCTGAGGTTTGGTCATTACAAAATTTCAGCTGTGTTTAATGCTAGTTAAATGGCTTTATCATTCAGAAGACAGACTATATTCTTCTTTAAAACTACTTTCTCCCCAAATAAATGAAAATATATTGCTATACTGTATTTTTACAGTACGGCTTGTATTTTTACAGCTATTTCTATGTCAGCAAATAGCAATTTCAGAGCAGAATTCATCTCCTGGGCTTTGCAATGCTCTTTTAAAAATACAGCAAACATACTCTAGTGAAATAAAAAATGGAGATGGTGTGTTTAACAGCTTGATTTCAATGTGTCTTCCCCATCAACCACACAATATGCAATGAAATTACAACTGGTAATGCCAACATGGTTAAAGAGGCACACATTTAGACTTAAAATGCACATTACGGGTGCTTGTATGCATTTTATATATTTTTATGAGCATTTACAAAGTAGAATTATATTTCCATTGCAGTATTTTGCAGTTTTAATAGAGAACAGCTGATGGAGCCAGTTATTACACCACCACAAGTGGGTTCTCAGAAAGATTTCTGGGGTACCTTAAAATCTGAAAAAACCACAGCCCTATAAAAATCTCACAGTTTCTTCAGCCAAATATTTAGAATGTACTTTTTTTCTTGGTCCAAGTTTAGATTCAGCTCTGTATCAGGCTGTAAAGAGTTGGGCTTCAGCTGAAGAGCAGAATTGAAGTGGATGAATTTCCAAAGGTTAGATGTAGTTTGAAAGGTCTTATTCCTTCTCCTGAGCTAAACAACTCTATGCTCATAGCTGTGAGAGCACCCCACTGAGAGGCTCTACAGAACTACCTGTACTGAAACATCAGTCAGCAAGAATTAATTGCTCCCTATTCTTTGGACAGGATGTGTGACATGAAACAAATAAGTAATTTTCTAGTTGTTTTGACTTCAGTTACATATTTAGAAGTGTTCTTGATTTAGTGGAATCCTTGAGCTTTTTTTTAAAGGAAAAGTCAATGTCCTCTGCATGTCACCCACAGGATACCTGCCTTGGAGTCATCTTTATACAGCAGTAAAGGCAGGATTGGTTATCCCAAAACCAAACCTCCCCAGAATAAAAGTTCATATTTTCAGTAAATTCATTTTGTTTGGTGCTTTCATTGCAAATAGCAGTGCAGGACAGAATATATTCCCATGTTGGCTTGCAGCAAAAGCCAAGATCTCTGAATCCAGTTTTTGTTGGTTTTAGTCTTGCATCAACCTTTAAGACCCAAAAGGCAAACTAAAAAAAAAATTAGGACTGGGGCAAGAGCAGAAACTAATACTTCACTGAAACACCAGTTTTCTTAACAGCAAATGCTGACAGTTTGATTCACACCAGAACCACCCCTAAACGTAATTAAAAAAATTATTTAATATATCATTACCCTCTGTTATGTTGTTTTCACTGGTATCCAGGTTAGTGTTATAAAAAGACCAGTCAGTGAAAACTGCAAAGGCAGTGTGAGACATGCTATACCAAATCTGTCACAGAACAATATAGTACTCCAAGAGGAAGGGATTAAGAGAAGATGAATTGTTTGTGAATAATTTTATTTATTGTGTCACTTTGCCTTGGGAAGTTTCCATAGTTAGCCACATATCACCTGTTTCAAACTCAGTGAACTCCTAGAAGACCATGTCAAGGATACTGTGAGTCTTGCTGTAGAAAATGAGATATGTGAAATGCATCACAGCATCCTTCTGTGATCTTAGAGCAGCAGTGCTGCTCTCTTTTTGCTATAATTAATAATAATGCACAGACTAAGTGATTCTTTGGAGGCAGAGACAGGTGAAGTGGCACACCAAATTACTCCACTAACCTTTCACCTCTGAAAAGAGTGCTCAATCCCAGGGCACGGGTGAAAAGGAGCGCGGCAGTGCTAATCCCTGTTTGTGCGGCAATAAAACCAGCTCGCGGTCGGGAGCCTGATCAACACACGCGCACAAACTGGAACAACAGCGTGATTCAAGGCAGAACAAAGGGTGGTAGCAGGGCTCTGAATTGCTTTACACAGCCTACAAGCTGAACTACAATTTATTCCCGACTTTCACAAAATCACAGTTTCAACTATCCGCATAGTACGCATTTAACCATCTGCGGGGCTCTTTGAAAGCAATACAGAAGAATGATAAAGTGATCAATAAACACTGTATTAAAAAAAGAGAACAAATAAAATCAGTTGTTTCAGTAAAGAAAAATGGTTGTCACTAGAGGAGAAAGGAGCAAATTTTAAAAGATCAGGTGTCTAGCAGGAAAAAAGTCAGTGAAGTTTATTAATTTTAGAAAGTACAGTTCACAGTAGAAACCACAAAATATGACATATAATGAAATCTGCTTCTCATTTCAGAACTAGTTTTAGAGATTTGTCGGGTCACTTCTCCACATTCAATAGAAACAAAGTCAAGTGGTCTTACAGTACTGCCTTAGCTTCCCATCAGTGAAGCTGGACTAAAGCTTTCCCATCACCCAGGCAAGGTATCTGGGTACTTTCATAAATGTGGCTGTACAGATGTATATCACAAAAAGACTGCTATCCATGACTTGACTTTAAATTTTGAGCTCTGCAGAATTGCCAGAAACACATTTGACTTCTGTTAAGTTTGCACAATGATTGCAATTACACAAATATTAAGGCATATGTGACTTGATTACGATGTCCAAACTGTTGTCTGGAGAAAAAAGGTTACCTATCTTCAAAAATAAAAGAACTCTACAAATCTAGTTTAGGAAACATCCATTTACTAAAATACCCATTTTGTAAGCACGGAGGGAGAAATTCATTCCTCTCTCTAGACTTGTATTTGATTGCTGTCAGGCTACCTACCACAGACCTGTGTGAAATATGAGGCTGCCTAAGAAAAAGATGTTTCAGAAATAAGGAGTATTATCTGGCCCAATTTTATTAACGCAGCTCTTAAAGGAAAGTGTTGGCAGTGATTCATCTCTGTATCTTGCCAAGGGAAATCATTCTTGTTTAAAGAGAAAGATTTTTTTGCAGTCTTCAGTTTTTAGCAGGATTTCTATAAACTTCACTGGCTGACTGGGAGTTAGCTGAGGCAATCATGGATCTGTGAGGCACAATGTACTGATCTTGAAGACTTGTCTTTAATTAAGGAAGAACATGCACCTATTAGAAGTGCCAGTATGCTAGAACAATTAAAATTCTGAAATAACACACTTCACTTTGATGCTTGGATGCGTCTCAATATTAAAAGCACAGATACATTAGCAATGTGTCTGTTCATAATAACGAACTCAATTGAGAAGCAGTTGTTGCTATTAGAAAAAAATTAATAAAAAGGTGTTAGTAACTGTAGAACTTAATTTGAAAGACATTGCATGGCATGTGGTTTGACAAAATTTGAAGAAGTTACAGCAATATGCATTTACCTTGTGGAAGATGGCAGTGAGTGGATAATAAGAAAATCACAGCCCTCGAATCTCAACATGTTGTCAAGCAACCAAAATGCTAAGACCCATAATTAAACTGGCTTTTATCCATGGGGTCATAACTGTATTTTCAGAAAAGCACCATGGATGTGATTTTTTTCGTGTGTCTGAGGATTCACTAAGGGAGGGATAGCTATTCTGTAGGAATGCTCGTGTGTTTGGCATTTCTTCCTTCTAAAGATAACGGAACCAGTTTTCCTCTGGATTTGTCTCTCCTTATTTCCCACTAATTACCTCCTCCAGGCAAAGGATTGACCTATGGGTCTTACACATCCTGAACAAACAGTTTAACCCCTAAGCAACTGTGGGTAAAGTTATTCTCTGTGACCATGCTTTGTGAGGTGTTAGACATCCTATAATCCCATGTACCAAAGGTTTGCAAAGATTGCTCTGCAAGGAAACCAGGAGGTCCTACAGGATCCACCTACCATGCGGATTCCCACAGGACTGGGAAGGAAGGAGCTGTTACTGCATGCTCTGGTCTTTTAGACATTGTGAAGCATTTAGACAATGAGAGAAAAATGAGTCCTAAAGTCATCTTCACTCTTCTTAAGAGTGTTTGAATGTGAGCATTGTCAAAAATCTCCAACTTAAACATTCCTATTTTAGGTCAGATGCAGCAGTCATCTGAATCCCACTCTTGAATCTATCCCTTTATACCTTTATTGCAATTAATCCTTAGAAAACAGAAAAGCCTACATATGCTATGAATGCTGCTTATTTTAGTTTAATCTGATTTTCCCCCTCTGGTCCTATTAAATCTCATTATTAATTTGTCAAATTTAAACCCAAACCTCATTATTAGTTTGTCAAATTTAAATCCAAAACTGCTATTAAGAATCCCATAAAAATGTCAAAAGCATACAAGAGGCCTTTATTTACAGAAGGCGGGGCTAGTGAAGAATTTTATCCTTTCTAAAGGCCTACTAAATAAAACTGTTTCATAGCCCAGGGCCTGAAATCTCTTGGCAAGTCGAACATCCATCGGAACAGGAATAGGAACTAGGTGTGCCTTGCATGAACACACCTCCTACTGTTACCCAATAACACAAAAACCAGTCAGGCCTCTCCATTCCCTATCTATACAGGCAATGGCTGAGGAATCAGCAGGTGAGTGAGAAAATAACCCCATTTTAGCAACTAACTGGTCTATCTACTTCTAGATTAACTTCAGAACATGAAAATAATTATGCCTAATTATGAACAGGTTCTAATAGGACTAGAAGGAAGAAACAGGTTAAAATAAGCAGCACTCATCATGTAGGAAAGTTTTACTCCTGGATTAGTTGCAATAAAGTAACATGGCAATGCTGAAAAAAAGATAGTATTTGTGATCATTTACAGCAATAATTTCTTATTTAGTAACAGTTAAAATAACTTTATTTGGAAACCTTATCTCTCCTGCCTGAGGTATCACATTGACTCCACTGGCATGACTGACTAAATGATAATCACTTTGCAAAATGATTTCAGGCATTGGCATAAAGAGTCCTAAGACTGAGCTGTAGAAAAATGCTGTACAAGGTAGAGATGAAAAAGATGTGGAAGGTCGTGAAGGAATTCCTTTTGCTAGTATAATATTATGTCTTACAGGAAGTTCTACTTTCATGCCACTTTATACAGCCACTTTATCTAATCAATATTATAAAAACCCAAGCAATAAGGATTCCAGCCCCTGACAGTTACCTGAAATCTAATTCATCTTGGAGCTGCAAGTGCTCCACTCCATAGAAGAGCCTTTTTCTAAGCCTTTTACAGATGGAAAATTCTACAAACAATTTACTAATCAAAGCTCTATTTCTGTATCAAACATGAATGTGAAATCTTACAGTACAGCCCATCCTTAAATTTGGGACAATTGCACCATATATTTTAGTATTTAAGTAACTGTCTACAACTCCATCTAATGCACCTGAACTTAATTTGCTGTGAAAATAGGGATTCTGAAACACACACTGCGTGTAATTTGTTTTATTTGTTACCTTTGATAGATCTGCAAAACTGTAAAAAACAAACAACCGTTTCCTCCTCCCCTGCTGAATAATGTAGAAAATTAGCCATGCAAAATATGAGAGACATGTCTTGCAGCACTGTAAATCAGCTCTGAAGGTAGAATCTGAATGACTCAGGAATACTAATTTCTGAAATCTTACGCAAGAAAGTGAGAGACTAAATGATTTAATAGCTAACATATCCAGGATTATAAATTTTGCTTTTCAGGACTGACTCTGCATTCTGATTGGGAATCTGTTAGCCAAATGTAGCGGGCTTCCTTTTGGGAGCTTAAAGAGTGTGGAGCAGTGTGGTTTCTATGATGAAACAAAAATAATTATACTTTAAGAATAGGAAGAATCAGTCTTAAAAATAGTTGTGCTAATTAGGGTCCTGAGGGTGATTCTTAGGCAGTTACAAATGTATGGCAAGAAATCTGAAAATCTGTCCTTGCCTTCATGTTAAAAAAGGTACACAGGGAAAAAGAAAACAACAAACACACAAAACAAACCCCCACTTAGTAAAACAGAACAAAGTCTAAATGAAAAATCTGGAGTAAAAAAAGCTCAGCAGGCCTGATGCCAGTTTACTCTATCTGAGATTTGAGCTATTTGTACTAACTGGGAATAATGAATATTAAATTAAATTATTCTGAGATTAGAAAATTCATGTGATGTCTAAATTTATTCTTTCTAGTTTAAACTTTCTAGTTTTATGTATTTTTCATTTAAATATATACAGTTCTATTAGTAAGAAAACTATATTCAGTAGATTGGGTTAAACCTGGAAGTGATATATCTACTTCATACAAAAAAAAAGATTCCAGTGTGATTAAAGACATGTCTGTATTGGCAGACAAAACCTGCATGAAAAAAAGAAAGTACACTTAATGACTGTAAAATATTGGAGTGTATTTAGAAAGGGAGTTTAGTTTCTATCTTGGAACTCATTCAAATTAAGCTAGAAATCTGTATTTTATACATGAGAAATAACTCATATTAAGAGAAATAAGAGCTGTATTTAAATACCCCACATTGTTAAACATTTAACTTTGACTTATTTTGGTCTCAGTTCGCACAAAGATTTATTATGTGTATGCACTAAACTACCTGTCTTCTCTCTGAGGTAATGGGCATAGGAAACCTCCACTGGTAGTATTTTAAATTACACATGTTTATTGGAAAGAAAATGAATTGTAACCTTTTGTACCTGTAGCATCCATCACTCATACATTTCTCAAGTACTTTTAATTTAATGATGGTTGAGCCTAGGCTTAAAGAAACTCTGTGTTTCTTGAGCAGAAATCAACTAACTTTTAGAATCCTGGTATGTATATTTATCATACAGCTTTTATAAGTTTCAGGTAAAAAATACCCACCAAAGATCAGGTGTATATTATTCCAGCTTTACTTCCATTTTGTGATAAGACTGTATTCTATATGTTCTAGAAACCTTTTTTGAGGAACACTAAAAATGAGGAACAGTTAAGTGTTGTGACAAGACTCCTTTGTCTTATGAGTGCCAGTTACAACCCTTTACATTTATTTCTTGTCACAGATGTACAAAGCCTCTTTACTGATTTGGATTTTAGTCAATCTCTGATTTAATCAGATGCCATTTAATAAACTGATGGTTGGGTATTATTATGTCTGAAGTTCAATTTTTCTCACATCTCCTTAAACAAAAACAAATTAGGAGCAGAAACATTATTGAAAAAGTACAAGAAATCATTAATAGCATGGTCAAACCTTTTCCATTTAAGGAATGGTTGAAATCCAAGGTGATTTCTTTGAGAAGGAAAAAGAAACCCACAAAATAAGATGTGACAGGTAATTTGGTAAAGAAGATTAAAAAAAAAAAGGTCTTGTTTATCTTTTCCATGATAAGAAAGGAACACAAACAAAACCTCAACACATTTAACAAAAGTTAAAAGGAAGGAGATACTTCATATGCCAAATTGTTAAGAACACAAAAAAATACAGTGTGGGAATATTAGAAGGTGGTTTAGGAAACTCAAAAAAGAATTAGAAAATTTAGTAGCTCATGCACCACCTGAGCTACCATTGCAAAGGCTGTTACTGCTCATGCTTCAGCACATAATCTGATTGTCAGCTGTGGCTAGGAGGGAATTTCCTCTCCTGTGCATTACTGAGTGAGTAAAGTGCTTTGAGGGATTTTTACACTTTTCTCTGAACCACTGAGGGATGAGCAGTTGCAGGCAATGTACCTGACTCAATGAGTAGCACTGGTCTTCTGCTAGAGAATGACTGTACTCCTTCTAGTCATTATTTGTTGCAGAGTTCCAGACACATCAGAAAAAAAAAAGAGAACAGGGTAAGTGCATCTGTGACTGGCATCTGGAGCTATAGCTAATGACTGCATCATGCCTTGGATACCACAAAATCCAGATTTTATTTTTAAAAAGTAATCTCTACCATTTCTTTCTAAATTACATAAACCCACCAAGTTTCTTATGTAAATATTTCCAGACACTTTTCTGAAAAAAAAAAATATTTAAACAGACTGTAGACTTCCAAAACCATAATGGGGGGTTTAAAACTAAGTATTTCTAAACAATATTACTTCTATAGTTGTGTTAATCTTTTTAATGATGTCTTGTGAGCTTTGAATAGCCTAAATCTAAACACACTAAAAGCCTCTATGCTCACAAATAATGGTCTTCTACCCATAAGGTGTTCTCAAAGTGCAACTGAAAAGAGCAATGATTTAGGCCAACATCAATAGTAATCCTCATCCAAGCCTCCTCCCCCTGCACACATAATTAGGAGATATTCCAATGCATATTTTCCTGAGAACTACTAAAGGGATGACAGTTCATAAATGTTTTTCCTGCTGTTATAATAATCGCCAGAGTCACGAGTTCATGTTAAGGGGACTTAGTCAACTGATAAGAGCAAATCTTGTAACAGTTTCATCAGCTTTTCATGGCAAAGGAAATTAATTCTATTTCAATGCTTATCTATATGCAATTTTCATAATGTGCTGCTGCATTTCTTGCATTCACATCTGTTTAATTTCATGTTTATAGATTATGTCCACAGAGTTTAAGACATATAGGTGTACGTGTCTGCAAATATTTAAAGACCAGATGTATAGCAAGTCTCTTCCTGGCAGTGCTAAGAAGCTCCTAGTGAGACTTCAGATGTTTAAATCCCATGGAAGTACTGAAAACCATGCCAGCTGTCAGCCAGCAGCTTTAGGTGCCTAAATGTCTTTAACATACTGGTACTGTGTGTTCAGCTCAGAATATGAGAAACTGTAAGTGATTCAAACTATAGAATAGAAGTTAGTGCTGTATTCACACTGCAGCATAACTGGTACAGCACAGTATCTTTTAAAAGGAACGGAAGGAGAAAGCACTGATAAACTACCAAGAATTTGTAAGTATGAGCTCTAGATTCTATGATATGATCAGTGCAAATATGTATATTTATATATGCAGCAGGTTCTGCAGAACAGGGACGGGAACATACAGTATTTATAGTTACACAAGTGCTTTCTTGCAAAAAGAACTTTGGTGCAATTGATGGGATCACTTTGGTCATGTTTTTCCCAACACAACCCCACCTTTGACAAAGTCATTCTGCACTCACTGAGAGCAGAACAAACCCAATCAGTTTTATGCTGCATTTTCCTTTCTTGCTCCCTTAGGACAACTTATTAGGATGGCCTTTATGCAGAACACCCTTTTGCTCTGCTCCCAGCCCAGCAGCACCGAGGCACCAGAGCAAGCACACACTGCACTTTGTCTTTGGTAAGCCAGAGCCTCCAGAGTGAGCTCATTCTATTCGGAGACAACTCACGCCAGAGATGTAAAAAGGAACAGAAAGATTATGCTGCAACTTAGAATAAACCAAAAAACATGACTCCCTGAACTGATCCCTCGCTGCTTTAACTTTCATTTACTCTGTGTTACTTGTTGCCATGCTTGAGTGACATGGCATAGAGTGTTTTCCTGCTTCAGATACAAAGAAAGCATTTTCCATTGTGCTGAAACAGCCCAGAAACCTGCTCACTTCCTGACAGAGTACAGTATACAAACTCTGAAGAAAAGGGAAAAAACAGCTCCAAGCTAAAGAATATAAATAATCTCAGACAACAGAGCAATTTCATTGTTTACACGACCCTCTGCTGCTTACAAAAAGGATATATGGGAAAATGAGATTGTTTTGTTGTATGTCTGATAATACTCTGTTGTGACATTGCACCTGGTAGCCTGTGGGTGCCAGGAAAGAATCAAAGTAGCAGGGCTTAGCCAGCCTCATAAAATTGGACAAATCAATACTGTTTTATCGACTTATAAGTATCTCAATCATTTTCCAGAATATTCATCACATTTGACAAATCTACTCAAATAGGGATCATTGAAGAATGAGTATTTGTAATTTTAATGAGTATTTATAATGAGTATTTATAATTTTCCTGTCTTCTACATGTCTTGACAAAAATGTTCAAAAAGGAAACAAAATTTCACAGGAAAACACAATAGCATATACTTGGGCACAGGAAAGCCTAAGAATCCTTTTGGACAAACTGAATAAAGCTGATAAGATGTTAAATGAGAAAGAAAAAATTCAAACTGGATTCTGAAGCAGTTTCTGATAGTATCAAAACGTGCAGATTATGGCTTTAAGGAAAAAAATTACAAGAATGAGAAAGATGAGAGGTGGCTCATCCCTTGAACTTGCTGTCATCCAGAGTCTCTAAATTCACTTCACAACCGGGGCTGAGGGGAAAAGAAGGAATGATAATTTGGAAGTCTAAAAAATTGCAGAAGGAACACCTGATGTGAACCAGCACTGATAGAAAGCAGCCTCTGCTATGGGGAAGCAGCAGATGAGGAGGAACACGGTACATGCTTCCTGCTAGATCGAGATTTATGGAATAACGGAGAGAAACAAAGATACATCCAGGCTGCTGAGTGGTGAGGAGCACGGACCTGTTCTTCATTACCCAGGGCTGGGTAGCTATTTTAAAGTTTGAACATGGAAGCCAAATAGCAGAGCTGTGACCGCAAGTCAGCCAAATTCCCACTCAGAGCCAAATGCTCCAGCATGGAACAGATTTTATTATTTCAGCTATGTTACATTTTCCTTTATTAAGCTGCCTTGGATTTATTTTTAAACTCTTTTTTTGGACAGGCTAACGTTTTCAAGCATCGCAGTAATTCTGAAAATAGATCTTCTTTTATTGACATAGTGGACATCTATTAGTGTATTAAAATGCATTCTGGTATGGCTGGGGCTTTGCTGGCTGAAGAAGCAAGGCTATTCCTGTGGAACCTGATGCACTGACACACACTTGCTTTGTAGGTGGCTGTGGCATGGAGTGTGTCAGTGGGTATCAAAGTCTGGCAGCCTCACTCCAACTCCCTGTAGGAGATGCATTTTTCGGACATGGCTTAAGTGAACCTACTCTCCTTTGTCTGGGGTGTGCAGAAGAGATTTCCATGAGTATTGTATTGTGTATTGGGTATTCCAGGTATTTCTGTCAATACCTTCTGCAAATCTCTAGAGATTGTGGAAGTGCCACAAACAAACATTTGGATGAAACTTAAGTTTCCCAAACACCAACACAAATTCAAAATGTGGAGGTGCTCAAAACTTTCTAGACAGCAGATCTATCAGGCTGGAGCAATTCCAACAGCTGGCTTTGGGGATGGCAGCTGAAGGCAAATCTGCCATGGGATAGGGCAGTGGCATTGCAGCAGGACACCAACTTCCCACCAAGAATGTACACTGCTGTCTGAAAGGGAAATGGGCTGAGAACTCACTAATTCAGTTCTTTCCCTTGCATGTTGTCTGACTTAAATCTCCCCACCTACTCCTGTTTTGCAGAGGTTCTGGAAACAGCAGCAATTCCAGCAGCTTTGTAGCAGGGCAAACACCGTGCAGGCTTTTAGGGCTTTTAAGATTATGTTGAAAAGTCACTCTCCAAAGTGCTGTTTTAGATACCATTGAGGATCAAAGATATGAATTAAATTACACTATTGAATCCCTTTCTGCAAAAGATGACAGAACTGGGATTTTATACCCTCAGCAACAAGAGTACAGAACCTTGCACACCCTTACGAAAATGATAAGGGAAAAAAAAAGAAAAGAGAAAAAAAGAAAAAGAATATTGTAATAACTGGATCCCATCTCTAAAGTTTCTTTAATATCAGCACCTTGATGCAGGTGTATGTAAGGGTTATAACATCTTTTGGCAGAAAATTTAGGCAGACCTAAATCATGCCAAACCATATGGATAACTTGCAATTGCAACAGAAAAAACAACATCATGTTATCCATAATTGCCTGTTATACCTACTCTGATAAAAACAAGGAAGTTTCTGGGGAAGATAAAGGCAAAATGTAAGGATGACTCATATGAAGAAAGCTTAAAAGCATGTCTTGTGCCCCTTAGTGAGCATGTAAAGATCCCGAGAACCTTAGGATCTTTGACTTTGCTTAGATAAATGTAAGTCCTTAAAATGCACAACCACATTACTTCATGTGGGTTAACAAAGCATGAAACCCTCTAGTAAATTCATGATTCATGGCAGTACTTGTAAAAAACACATCCACTTCTAGCTGGGGTACAATATATTTGAAAGCCACAATGTATGCTGCAGAGTTTTTAAACATAAATAGTCTACTTTTCAGATGTGCTGAGCAACTGCAACTACTATAAAAATTGATGGGTCTCACATCAAAGTAATGTAGTGCTACTTGTCCCAAGTAATGTAGTGCTACTCATTTACTCTAGTAAGTACATTTACTGTGAGGACATGCATGCCTCAGCCTCAAACTACGTTCACAGCAAACTTTATATGTAACACTAAACAAACTGCCTCACACTTCCTGGTGAGTTTAAAGGGTAATGAGACAATCAGCTTTACACTGCTAATATAATATGTCACTGAAGTATCTGAGAGCAGAGCAACCAGCTTGACTAGTGCTGACCCCAGTGAAATGGGTAATGCAGGCAGTTGTTTGAGCATTTCCTTTGCCAGAGGTTAATGCCCTTTCTAGCAAAAATTTCTCCTTTCTTTTGCTCTTCCTTCCTTTTTTTTTCCCTTTTCCTTTTTTTCTCTTTCCTTTTCCTCTTTTCCTTTCTCCACCATTTCACTCAATTGGGTTAAAGAGCAGACAAACAGTGAAAATGACAGGGCTAAGACAGAAATAACCTTCAGTGGGGCTGCCAAGTGAGGTAGGCACATCCAACAGGGAGCAGTAAATATTTCCACCCAGATGACGGTGATGATGAGCAGGTTAGTCTGTCTAGCTGTGCTTCCTGCCCCAATGAACTTCAAGAGTCAGGCACATTCAGGAAAGATGAGTGCAGTGAGGATGAGCAGGGGAACAGAGAGCCTCTCTTACAGAAGGAGGCTCCGACACAGGTCTGATGGTGTGCAGCAAATAGAGACAACGAGGGAAGAGAATGGTTCTTCATTAGTACACCAGGAGTGAAAACCAGAAAAATGGTCACTTAAGCTATAGGACAGGACTTGCTTAAAAACAAGTGGGTATAAAGATCCTCTGAGTCAGTTCAAGTTAGGAACCAGGCAGAGGTTTCTAAAGAGCAAAGCAAGTGAGGCTCTGTAGAGCCCTTCAGCAGTTGCTCTGGCTGCAGCTGCCATCCAAGTGTTCAGCCTAATGTTTGTGGGAAAGCAATATTGTGGCTGGTCACATCTCAGTCTGCCACTCTCATCCTCTGTGTGCACCCCTGGCACATGCCCATCGTAGGAGCTTGCAGAAGGGCACGGCTGCCATGCAGGAAAGAGGGCCAGGGGCAGCAGCAAAGCATTTGGTTCCAGAATGTCAACTGAGGGATAAAATCCCCACTGACTGTGGAACTTGCATGTGGGAAAAAGGGTAAGGAGCCAGAGCCAGGGGATGACACCAGAAGGGAAGAGGCTGGTGCAAGAGAGAGGTAGGCTTTATTCTGATGTTCTAATCAAGGCTTAGCTGCGTGTTATTAAACAGACATGATTTGATGTTAAGACTGTTCAGACATCAGGGATAATCAGTCCAGCCAAGTTCAGATTTTGAATGTGAAGAAGGAAGCTATGCAAAGAGAAGTATTGCAGTGTAACAATTTATTTTCCCTGAAACATTTGCAAATTATCTTTTTCCTGGGGCTTGAGAACCTTTGACAGGGCCAGGATGGCAACTGAGAAAAATAAACTTTCTAACCCAGATCATCATCACCAGCTCTGTAACTATAAAAAATAATTAATCTGCCTAGCACTTCAAACTCAGTAAAATACAAATCTCAGGGGCCATCTGCACTTGAAAGCTCTTTGGATTAAGGCAGTGTGGGAATTTACACTCCCCAGGCTCTGCTTCAACACTCTTAAGTATAGCTGACTTTTACCCCAAGCAAGACAGGTTTTTGTAACTTAATACATTTTCAAAGTGGGGAGTGTACACACATGGAGTTACTCTGCAGTAACTAACTGCCCACACAGGCCAGCCCTTGCACCTAACACTGGGAGCAGGCATTTTCAGCACTCAAGCATAGAGCCTATAAACACTCACTCACTCACTCACTCACTCACTCACTCACTCATATGCTCCATTTCATGCAGGTGAATGTATCTATCAGGTTTTGTGGGGTTGCTCCTGCACATGCCAAAATATTTACAGGACTGGAGCCCTGCTTTGTAGAAAGGGATGTGTGCTGTGGCTTCAAGTACCACCTTAAAGAAAAACACTAATTCCTGGATTGGGTGCTAGTGTATCTCACCATCTCTCCCATCCCTCTGATACATTTGGCTCTCTCGCACTCCCAGATAATGCACACGTGTTCAGTCATACACAAACCCTAGGACACCCCTTCCCCCCATGGAAAAGTCAGCCAGCTGTTACAGAATTCAGACCTTTCATTAACACAGTTTACTGGCTGATATGGCCAAGCAAAACAGAGGCAATTAATAATAATCAGGACTGGAGGGTCTGAGACAGCTTATGAGTAAAGGATTGTATTAGTTGTTTAAAAAGGACAAACTTGCTCCTGCCTGGAGTGATAGGGAACAAAGGGCGGTGATGTATAACCAGGGAGGAAAGAGACTCTCTCCGTGGCTTGTGTAGATTACCGTGTGAATGACAGGAGCGGCAGGAGCAAACACCTCTTTTCATTTGCTCAGCCTGCTGGAGAAGAAAAGCAGCACTTGCCAACGAAGCTGCAACTGTGCTTCAGCGTCGTTTAATCACTGTGTATGACTGAGGGTTAATTAGCTGCCATTCTTACTCCTATTTGTTGTTCTAATGAAGATTTGCATAAATGTAAGAGTAGGGGGTAACTGATACTTGATTCTTCCCTTCAGAGGCCAGGGGGGAAGACTCGCCCATCTTAAGTGTTTATGTTTGTGGGAGAGTCAATGTTGCCTTTCCATTTGACCTGATCTGCTTCTGGCTGATGAATGGTGAAAAAAAGAGTTCAAAGTTGCTTATCAAATCGAGACCCCTGTTGTGTTTCTGCCTTTAGAAAGGGGCAGACTAGTTGGATGAAGAGAGGACCAAGGGATTACAAAATTAGTCCCAGCTGACAGTGAGGAAAAAATATATATATGCATGTTTCTGCAGCTACTTATGTGTATATATTTATGTGATATATTTCAGTGATATATGTATCAGTGATGTATTTTTCTATCCATCCATCCATCCATCCATCCATCCATCCATCCATCCATCCATGCATCCATCCATCCATCTGATGGTAAGTAACCAATAATTTTTTAATGATAAAATATCATAAAAAATAATGGGACAGGCAGCACAACTGCAGTATATTAGGCAATGTGATGAAAAGTAAGGACTTGTGTAAATTTCTGCAAGCCTTCTGTTATACATCACTAACATTCAGAGTTCACTTTTAAATAAAAAGAGTATCTTAACATGAAACAGGCAATTTATAAGGAAGGCAAAAATGACTCAGTAGTTCAAAAATACCCACCATCGGTGACTTGTGAGAATGGGATGCAAATTAAGAAATTGAGTTATTTCATCAAAAAAAGGAAAATTTTACTATGAAGCAGTAACAAAATCCAAAACTATTTCATAATTAAAGATCTGAAAATGAAACATCATAAAATTGTTTTATTTACTATGGTCAGGACAATGCTTATGGCTGCTAACTGAAAGAGGCTAAATGCAAGAACTTCCCATTTTTGGTATGTTAACTTGTTGTACATGATAATACAATATGGAAAACTGTTTCAGTATTCCTTTTACACGCTTGATATGCTAAAATTGTTGTTTGACAGCATCTGTAAGGATTTAAGACTGAGAAAGCAGAAGTAGTGATTTCTAAATTTCAAATCACTGCTGGAAACTGTCCAGCTTTCAGGATGACTGTGTCCCTACAAAGAGAGGTGACCACAAGAGAGCACATATTTACTGCCCGTTTCTCAATCCCTGCACAGCTCTGCAGTGTCTCTAGCTCTTTACCTGGTCTCTAAGACACACGAGCAAATATTAATTTGGCATTTTTACACTTCTGTCATCTCTCTGCCTGACTACCTACAGACACCTCTGCATATTTTTGGCCAAACACTAACAGAAATCAATCTTTCAGAGACGTTAGCAGAGAGCATTCAATCCACATGAAATAAATGTGCCTAAAATGGTAACACTCTATCACTCTGGCTCTTAGCTGAAAGGAACACCACGGGTTTCAGTGTTCTATACAGTAACAAACACACATGAAAATAAAAGCAGTCAATCACATTTTTGCCTGCTCTCAACCTTATTTTGAGTTTTGAAATATTTCAATATTCCATTATAGCTTTCAATTCAGCCTCTGATTATGCCAGATTCTTACATTCTGCCCTTTTCAAAGCAATTTTTAGCCCTTTGGGCAAATTAAAAATAATATTGAAGTGTATAATAAAAAACAGACCAGCAACAACCCTCACAACACATATACAGATCCCATAATTTTTCTTCAATGATTCTTCAGTAATTTCTACATATTATGATTTTCCAAGGCTACAGTCAGAATTGTGCACTGGTAAATAGGGTAAGAGAAAGTGGAAATTACAGTTCTAGTGGTCAACAGCATAAAACAAATCTAAAAGAGCTGAGGAGAGAGGTTAAGTGCTATGCTAGTTAATAAGAATGACAGCTTGCTTTGAATACTCATACTGACTGCCCAAGATATTGAATAAACCTCATTTAAACTAATTTTCATTATTTGTAGAGTCTGCGTTAGGCATCTATCATTGTCAGTGCTATTAATATTCTTTTCAGAGACCACATTATCAGCGTATTTAAATGAAAGCTTTCCTTTTCAATATTTATTAACTCATTAATATTTCTTGGTGGTAATATCCTGGCTGTAATATCCAAATTAGTGCACACTAAGGTATTTTCTAACAATCAAACTTTCTGAATGAAAAAAATTTTATTCTCCAGTACTAAAACTGCACTTGAGCTCCTGAAATTCTGCTTTCTTTTTTATACTATTTATATGAGTGGCATTTAAAATTTGCTTTTTTTCTTTTTTCAGTAGGTATCAGCTAACCAGAGCACCAATCACATCTTAGTGAGCTGACCAAACGTGAACGATGAATGAACGAGGATATGAAAGTTAATTTGTCTTACCTGGGTTACAGTCTGTGAGGAGGGAGCAGATGGAGAGGAGAACTTTAGAAATGGTTAATGCTGGACTCCAGTTGTCCTTTAAAATGTCCAGGCAGATGACGCCTTGGCTGTTAATGTTACAGTGGTAGATCCTTGTCCGGAATGTTACCTGGAAAGGACAGCGTGTCTCAGTACAGCAGCGTTCAAGCCAGTAATGACACAGTTATTAAGCAATGAAACATCATAGGAACAAACATTCTGCTCTCCAGGCTGAAATGACAGTACTCTGCTACTGCTGGTTATAGACTGGGCAGGACAAGATAAAGGAAATAAACACTGCTTCTTTCACCTGTGGCCAGCAGTGAAAATGGTTTGTGCAGGCTGAGAAGGGACACATTTTCTGAGCTTCCTCCTGCCTTGGTCTCATCAATATTATTTTGTATAGGGCCAAAAAGAAGCTATTCCAGCCCCTGATCTGGACAATGTTCATAACTCAGGTCCACCACTCTTTCACACTTCGAAGGGCGTCAGAACAAGACAGGTTCTTCTACTGTCTTCATCTGTTCATCATCTGACACAATAGATTAAGCTGCAAAAAAAAAGTGGAGGCATCACAGCAGTGACTCCTGAAAAAACTGAAGCAAAATATTTTTGAGAAAGGCTGCTCAAATAAAATGCTTTTATTTCCCAATTTTAAATTAAAGTTTCATCAGTAAAACTGTTTATAAACACCTTTTGGGATTTTTTGGTAGTTCATTTTGGTGATTTCTGTATCCATTTTATACGGTCTTCCAGATGACCCTATAGGTAACAAACCAACGAGATTATTTTAGCCCAGAGAAAAATGTCCTCCTTCTTCAAGGTGAAGACACGGGCTTTTTATTTAAAAAGAAGCTCAGCTATGAAAGTTCACTTCATAGTTCAGAATGAATACTGGGGCTACTGGATAAGAAGGGACAATGTGAAAAAACACCTCTTGGAGGTCCATCAAGGACTGATTTCTTCATCAGTTCTACCTAAATGACAAGCCAAACCGAGATGGTTTCAACGACATGTTGATAAAATCTAAAATTAAGACACAGAATTTCAGACATCTACCTCACTAGCAACAGCCCTGCCAAGAGAAGGGCAGGGCAGGCAGGGAGACAGCAGGCAAAGGGCACCCTGACTCAGAGGGAAAGCTGTGCTCTTCACCCCACTTGGGAGAGCTTACAAACCCACCACTGCCCTAACACAGATAAACCCTGGAGAGTAAAGCAAAGTGGTGACAGGCATGCTCCTCTTCTGATTTTCCTCAATATCAGAGATATCAGTGATCTGAGTGGGATTATCAGGCCATTTAGCAGCAAGCAGAAGAGAGAATACAAGCAAAATAATACAGTATCTGGTTTACTTCTATAAAAAAATAAGTAAAGAAATATAGCACACTGAAAAATTCTGCCCCTTTGGATTAAATCAAGAAGCTTTGACAAAACAACAGAAAGAAAAGATAGCAGATTTATGGTATAAAAACATTGCATTCAACGGGAAATACTCTTTCTCGTAAGTACTTTCCCACATAAATCTGGAAAAATGCTTTTGGAGCCCATTGTCATGCACCAGTGAGTTCTGAACCCTACCAAGCAAGTTCATCAGTTTTTAAATGCATCTATATCTAAAGGTATTGCTAATTAACAGGATAATCTGACAGTTTGCCACTCCATACCCTACATATTTGTAGGTTCTTTTGTTTTTCCCCTTCACTTGTAGCTTTGCTTATTGTTTTCCAGCCTAAATGCTTCACTTCTGGGACTTCCATAAGAATTTAAAATATTTCTGGCACAATGATCTCAATTAGTCTGAACTCTATAGCCAGATGATCTATTTTCTCCCCCTCATTAGAAGCCCAAGCACATTCAGTATTTAGAGGAAGTCTTCTGTGAGAACAAAAAAATTATTTATTTAAATAATTATCATTTGGTGATAAAATTAAATGTCTGTCTACAAAGAGAAGCTATTTTGAGCAAGGAAAATTGCCAATGCACAAAAGCCATAAACCACCTTACACAAACTGCATGTCAGAAGTCTCCAGAAAGGGAGATGGTGTGGAGGACCATCCTGTGAATTGTAGGTGCTCATTAATTCCCCAGGTAGATCAACTCCAGGAACTTTTATATTCCAGTTAGAAGTGAATCAGTGACTGCTTCCTAGCAGGATATCCCAGGACTCAAGCAAACACCTGCTTGGTTTTAAGCATTGTATGCTAACTTTTCAGTACACCGTTGAAATAAAGTTTATGCTGAAGTATTTTACCTCAACAAAAGTGCTTCCCTACACTTCCATTATGAAAATTTTGAGGACTTTATTCAGTGGCATCTAAAAACACTGAGTAATAAGATATGTGTGGTCTCACTGAATGTGAGGGAAACACTGAATCCATTGCACAGATTAAATTATACCCTCTAAAATATTTATAGACAGGTCAGTCTGAGCTTGTAACCTGCTTCAGAGAAGGTCATCAATTTGAGCATGTATTTTAAGTTGTAATTGTTTTGCTGCCAGCAGAGAGGACAGACACTGTCACACGTTCCCCTGCCTCAGCTGCTTCTGAAGCAAGGACACTAGGAATTTGGCAGGATTCAGAGCCACTGAGATGAATGGAGGTAGCTCATGTCTTTCATGAACTGTTCAATGCTTCACTGCCATCTCAGGCTACCTGGTGGATAAATGAAATGTACATGGATCTGCACCTGTTTGCAGTTGGAAGGCTGCTTTTAGAAAATGCTTAGACCTGAAATGTAGCATTTTTTCACTCTGAGTACATATTAAACCTGTGACGCTGACAATGGCAAGATAAGGCTTGCTGCTTACCACTGACAATGCCACTGACTTGCCAAACATGGCAGTGCACTTTAAAATGCCTGCCGAAGACAGAGGCATTTTAAATATTTAACTAATCAACATATTAATTATTTTATAATGACAATGTTATATTTTATTAATTGATTGTAATATTGAAAGATCAATTTAATTAATTAATGAAAATAATCACAGTGTTTAGAATTGCAAAAGAGGCTGTATTAATGACAGCCTTAATACTCTGGAGACTGTGGCCTGAAGGTGGCAGGTAACAGAGTTCTTACCCCAAGGCAGCAGAGTACAAATGGGATGACACAGTGCTTTCCTCATCCATGTATTGCCTCAAATTGCTGATAATGTGGGAAATGCTGACATGTAACTTTCTGGATGTTGTGCTTACCATACCTACATTATAAGGTTATGTATGGTCCTCCTATTATACGTGTATAGAGAGAAGCCATGTGTTAATACCTTTCCAGGGGAACTGCATTTTCTTTATTATGGTCATATTTTTACCTCTGATGTAACTTATAAATGTTTCCTTTAAATGGCGGACTCTAATTCCATTTATCCCCTAATGAAAACACCTAAACAATCCCATGCAGGGGCTCAAAGGAGTGTGAGGGTGTGCAGGCAAAGTCACCTTCAGACAATAAAATGGTAAAGGAGCAATTTATGGGTTTTCTTGAACAGTAAGTATTCTCTATGGATTTACTCTCTTTTGTTCTGCAATTTAAAGAGCATACCTAATTTTTGTTTAATAAAAGTATAGATCAGGAAAATGCAAATTATGGGAAATAGGGAAAAACTGGACTACCTTCTGAAAACTGTGAGTACTACAAACAAGCTTCCAAAAGGTAATGATAAGGAATTTATATTCAATCAGTTTTGGAAGTAAACAATAATAAACTCATCTATTATCTACTGCTGAATGCCAAACATGTAAAGCTATGGCTGGCTGTTCACTGAGTAAGTTTTAGGACTGAAAAAAGACTGTTTATAAAACCTGGAAAGAGGAAACAAAGATGGATTTCAGCTGAGCAACTGAAGACAACTGGTTGAAGGCAAGATAAATAATTTCTGGATCTCAGAGTGATTTTGAACACCAGTTTTCCAGCATAATGTAGTCTTAAAATAACGTACTATCTCTCCTTTGCATTGAGGTTTAAACCAACAGTCACTACGGCGCCTGGTATCCATGAATTGCTTAACCTTTCCTGGGGGATTTAGGGAGAGGCATGTAAAGGCACCACAGCACTGGGAGGGCTGGTTCCACAAACATCTCACACACTTTCAGACTCCACTGAATTCAGTTGCAAAACATATCAGGAGGAAGAAATGATTCCCCAGTTATACAAATTACATGCAAGGGGTTACAGTGTGCCCTCAGGGTTTGATTCATCAGCCTGTTTGGGTTCAAACCCTCACCTCCTCCTGCTTCTCAGTCACTGGAGCCTGGTGACTCTGCAGGGAGAGAGGAAAGATTCCCAGAGCCAGCAGGAAAATAAACAAAAACAACCTCCTTTTGCTCAGCTAACACTGGAAGCAGAGCTGAGATCCCAGGGCTCTCATTCCCTTGATTTTGGAAAGTTCCTCTTAAGACCTTTCATTTCTTACAAGGATGGAATCCTGCATGCCTGCCTGAGATGAAATTTCTGTCTTCCTCAAATATTCCCCAGGAGTTCTGCTTTAATAAAACTGCAGTGGCACTACCTGAAGTGGAAGAAGTTGTAGTGCATACAGAAAAGGTTATATATATATTAAAAAAATATGATGCCATTTATGATGATGTTCATAGAGCTCAGGAGAGAGTAAGTCGTTCCCATCTCAGTTTGTCAGACTTTATGAGCAACACATTTGTGCGCTCAGATAGAGAAAATAAAAACAAGATCAGGCCTACAATCTTTAGTCATATGAGAAAAATACTCTAAAACAATCTAAATGGAAAACAGATATAGCTCTGAATGACGCAATGTTAATGCAATAACCTTTATATTAATTAGCACCCTTTAATTTCTCACAGAGTGCACTTCATTTATCTATGAGCCCAGAGGCTGCCTTTCTAAGACCATTTCCAGTTTGTTAGTACAGATTTGTAGCATGAACATGAACAATTGTTGAGATACTTAATGGTTTATCACAAAAAGTGCGTAATAAATGACTGACCACGTGATGCTCACTATTAAAGAATACATTTTAAGTTTACACCAAGAAAGGAGCTCCATCCAGTTCTCAAAACACTTGATTACATCTAATTTTAGTTGGTAAAAAGCAGATACAATTTATTTTATTGAAGGAAAATGTATGGTATCTACATTAGTAGGAAAAAATAAACCTTGATTACTTTTTCTTGACCTACAGAAAAGTCTGATATGCAAACTGTGCTGTGCTTCTTTAGCAAAATGCACCATGCAAGACATCCGCAGCCAAAAGTGGTAAGAATTTAAATGGATATAATAGCATTCACATGAGTTAACCTTTAATATTACTGAAAATGAATCAGTATGCAACGTGAGTAATTATTCATTATAGTCATGGTAATTATGAAGCTGAGTAACTACTCACACTGTCTCATTGAACACAGTTGCAGGGGAAAAAAACTGAATAAGCACAGCAGCACTAAGCATCTATATTATATAAATGCACTCATTTTGCACACAGATTTAACAGCAGGAAAAGTAAAAAGGGACCTTGATAATCTTTGATGTATCTAAGAGGGCAAATAAAAAAAAATCCTAAACAGTACAGAGTTTTCTGAAAACAAAGGAAGAGAAGGAGAGGACAAGGGAAATGGATTACTCTGAGTTAGGGATATTCAGAGTAGAAACAAGATGGTAATATGCCAAGCATCAAAAGCTTTCTCTGACAGTCACTATGAGCCTTTATAAAATGATTTTAATTTAATCAGCATAATCTTTCTTATGATTAGTAGTTCCATGGAAAGTCAGCAAAAAAACTCTTTTATAGAGAGTGAGGGTTTTTTTTAAAGATTTACTGGCCATTTAACTTCTATAAAATAAATCCTCCCTTTTGAAGTTTAAAGCATGCAGGCTGTACCGTCCTACGTGTACACCTCTCTCAGTTCACCAGAGTGCTCCTGCATGGTGCTCCAGGCATGAGACTTTATTCCTAGACTTTATTCTGAGAAACAGAGGCCTTTTCTTCCTCACACAATTGCAACAGCCTTTGGGTATTTAAGTACTCCCTACATGAGAAGTCCAAGGCAGATTGACTTCAAAACTAATAACTTTTTGACCTGATCAGTTCATCTGCTTTCATTTTATAGTAACAATGTACATAAAATTCTTTCACTCACATCTGTGTATATTTATATGTGTGTAAAAGAGGACAAGAAACAGCATTGAGATATTATAATATCACATGGATTTTATGCAGTAGTAAAACATGCTTGATACAGCTAAATTATGTAGCTTCTGAAATATCCAATAGACAAGACAAGTTGTCCTTTGAAAATATATTTGACAAGCACTACGAAAACCACTGCTGTGAGGCAGAAGATATTCCCTATAAGATGCCTCTACAGGCCCTCTTAAAGAGCTTCATGTACTGAGTATTCATAGGAAATTGGAAGAAATTATAAACCACCTAAGTCTTGGTGAAGGAAAACAGGAGGAGTTTAGTTGGATAGAGCTATTTGCATCATGACTACATAAATCAATAGAAGCTACCAATATAAATTAGTGTATTATAAACAGAGTGAATAAGGAGGCTATTCATTAGAAGAATCATCGGCAATTCAATTTGCCAATTACTAGAGGAATTATCAGATAAATGAATTTAAAGAAAATCTCAGAGATTTATATGGCATTGCCTTATCAAATACATATTTTGCATTTATTCACAATAAAATGTAGCTATTGATTCTTTCCTCAGCCTAACATAGTTCTGCTCACATCTGTGTCCTCCACTTTAAAACTCTCATTCCATCATTTTGAGAGGCATTACAGTTTCTTTAGCAGCCACTTCTGGGTTTGACCTGAACCACTGCACGCTGGTTCAGGCTCACCTGAAGATCTCACAGACTCACAGAATGGCTTGAGTTGGAAGGGACCTTGAATATCATTGAGTTCCAACTCTCCTGCTGTGGGCAGGGAGACACCTCCCCCTAGACCAGGTTGCTCAAAGGTCCATCCAACCCCTGGCCTTCAACATTTCCAGGGCTGGGGCATCCCAGGGATGTGACCTGTGGAACAAACTATTTCACTGCAGGTGGTGCAAGCATGGGAACTGCACCCTGCAGCTCACATGCCTGGGAAGAGCTGCTCCGAGAAGAGCAGGATTGGGGCTGATCCTGCTGGCTCTGATAATGGTCTGCTGGTGGTAGGTTGTCCATTTCTCCCTCTCAAAGACTCCCCTGCATCTGATTTCTGCCTGCAAACACCCAAAGACTTCACTTCAATTGCGAAAACCTGCCAACTCCATTTATTGCCATGGATGAAGGATTCCCGGGCTGCTCTCAGCAAGAAGATGCAAATAGAAAGGCTGGGCGAGAAGAACAAGGGAGCAGGGAGGCACAGCAAAGGGGCAGCGCTGCGGGAACGCGCCGGGCGAGGCACCGCCACACCATCAGCAGCAGCACGATGGGGAGGCCAGCAGGCAGCTGAGAAAAGCTGTGAGCAGCCCAGCACGGCACTGAGAACTAATAGGATGTGACAGAGGCTATGAGAGAAGTATGACGAGGCAAATGAATGTAAGGGATAAGGTTGACAGGAGACCATTGCATTTGAAGGCTGCCCTTATGATAGCAGTATCTGGGAAGGGGGGCAAGAGGAGGTAGATTGAAGCACTGCCTGCATCAGGGCTGCAGAGATGGTAAAAAGGGGTTAATCAAATGGGCTGTACTTAAGGGGGTTTTAGAGCTTCATGTGTAAATTGTGTTAGTAGTGATGTATGCAACTTAAAGTGCATGCCTGCCTTGTAAGTTTCATTTTAACAATTTAGGTTAGAAATACCAAGGAATGCTTATTTTTTTGCATCTACTCTTGTAAGCATTGTTTTTCTATTACACTGCAGATAGTCCAGGCCAGTCACATATAAAACAAGTATGAACACACAGAGTAGAAGGCAGGAACAAAAAGAATTGTCCCTCAGACATGAGGCTGAACTTACAAAATAGGTCGAGAATTCCACAGAAGGATATTTAGTGCATTGAGATTGGTGCTATATTATAATTATGTATAAAAAAACCTGAAGAGATGTTTAATATTGCCAGTAAGATCAGATTCTATAGACATTGTGCATTATATTTAAAAAGGACAAGGGCCCCCCTTGCAGTCCAACAGCTGATTTTAACCATCAAGGCTTTCAAGTGCTGAGAAGAGTTTTCAGTCAGTCGATAGGCATAGGAGATTTACATGGAGGAAACAGAGTTTTCTGTTATTTTAATTTTGATTTAGAGGTGATTTAGCATATTGCAGCTTTCAAGTCCTATGAACCATTTTTTCAGTCAGCTGAGATTAAAGTCCCTACCAAGATTAATTGTAGAGTTGGGATTAAGAGATTCTATAAATCACTCAAATTCAAAAATAAAGCTAGCAGAATATTAGGATAATGATAGATATATCCATATTGTATCAGCCACAGCTAAATTGAATTGACACTGTAATAGACTGAACATAGTCAAATATGAGAGTAGAAGTTATTAATAAAGATTATTCTTGATGAAAATGCAGACTCCACTGCAGTGACAATTCCTGGGAGGAAAGTTCTCTTGAAGAGCATTCATTTTTCTACAAACACCTGTGCAAAAGACTTGTATGGCTCCCTGATTTGTCAAGGCTTCCTGCTCCGGAGGGACAATATGTAGGATAATGAAATTATTGCCTTTCCTTCAGTTGTGTAGTGTACACAAAGTTGCAGTGTCAAATTCGTACTGATGGCTAAATTTTAAAGGATCTCAGATCAAAACTCTGTGTGCTTGGGGAATTCACTGCTTTCTTTTGTGGACTGAGGACAGACATTGAGCTGAAATTCTTTCTGCCAGACCAGGCTGACTAAAAGATGTGATATCCCCTACTCAAATACACATGAACATATACATGTATAATCATACATGTACCCACAGATACACACACACCCCCCCTCCCATAAGAGACATCTATGCATGGCTAGATCCTGTTCAATATCCCGAAGAAGCAGCACAAGAGAGAGAGAGCTTTCCTCTGTTAAAGCCAAAGGGTGAACTGTCTGAATCCATTAAGGATGAAAGGAAGATAGTTAGCAGGAAAAAGAAATCTCAAAGGCATTTCTAAAGAAGGTTGAGGGGGTCATTAAGCCACTGAAAAAATGTAAGGTTATTTCCTTGGCAGGTCATCTAAGCATTTTTATTCATTTCTGCTCTGAACAGGGCACAGTTTTGTCTATTTTTCAGCCTCCTACACTACAAGGGAGGTGCTGTATTTTTGGGCTGAAGTGAAATCTCACCATGTGACCAAGACTGAAGCCTCAGCAGCACCTGGCCTTTAGCAGAAAGTGAGCTCATGACCACATCTATGCCTCACTTTGTGTGTTCCATACCTTCCTTCTGTCTGACACCACACAAAACCAACGTGGCACTGAGGATGCAGCCGAGAGGAGAATGGTGATCGTGCAGCCTGCCTGTTTTCTTGCTGACTCAGCCAACGAGGTGCTCAGCTCATTTCTGCAGTGCTATAGCAGCTTCCTCACAGTGGAGGCAAGGAAATATTTTTAATTAATTAGAGCCTCCCAGAAGCCAAAGCTAATTTGTCAGTTGTCAGACGAGCTGTCCTAAAAATCTTGTTTTCTGGTTGTAGAGCTAAATCAGTGTCAGGCTGGGCTGGCCCTCCATCACTCCTACCCAAGCTGAATTGGTCACACAGAGATAAACTTTCTAGGGGAAGAACAACTCCCTCCTCTGCATGAGTGTGCTGCAATTGTGAGTGAAGCCAAATGCCATTGGTTTATAAGGAAAGCAGAGCTGAAAAGGTCAGTGACCTCCGGCTCAAAAAATTCAGAGTCCAGTTTCAAGGCATGTGACAAAGCTGAGATACTGAAACAGACTGACTTCAAAGGGGAAGAAATTAATAATGTGAGAGCAAATTATACTCTGACTTACTACATGGCGTTTTCTGAGATGGTGAAGAGTAACTTAATTTGATACTATGCTTATGGTTTAACTTTGGAAAAACACTGAAAGGTAAGGACAGACAAAAACAAAACCATGGATCCATAGGGAAAAGACTTGTTGGTGCAGACTGGAAGGGAAACCTGACGACAGTGATGCGTTGCTACACAAAACTTGAAATGTGAACTGGACCACACAGGAGAATTAATGGGGAAAATGGAGACAAAAGTTGAAAATCTTAAGATTGTTGGAAGCTACAAATGTGTAAAAACTGAAGAAATACCTAAAAGTGGAAGTTTGGATAGACACTTTTTCTTTGTTGAACAAAACCTGAATGAAAGAGTGATTCACTTCCCTTTTCTTTTATGTGATAAAGGCAAAGTAGAAAACCAGATTAACTATCTAGAAGAGTACATGAAAATTGCTGTGTACATTTGTTAAAAAGAAAACCCAAATATAGGTCGAAATCTTTACTTCTTGTGCAAATGTAGTCTCTGTTGTTTACTTAATGAATATTTTCCAACATGCAACAGGGTGCCCAGTGATCAGAACAGGCATCAACAGTGTTTATAGAAGCAATATGGATCCCTGAGAAAATAGCAAGAACTTTGTATAATACAAATCAAACAGTGGTTACACCAGAAATGTATTTTAATGATGGTAATAAAAACAAAAGACATGTATCCAAAATCCATTTTCAATGTACGTTTCTTATTTTAAAAATTATTTTACCCTCAAGATCCACGTGTGACATACACATGCATGATAATGGAGTGCACAACGTCTGAGAACAGATAAGGAAAAGGAATCTTTCTGCAGATTTTAACACACTATGGATTAGGCCCCTTAACAGTGACTGTGTTATGTGACATGGGAATTTGCCTTTGGAACCTCAGGCTGGGTCAAGTAATTGCATCTGGGAAACACAGTTTCTGTTTCTTCCCAGGTTTTTTGTGGTCACATTTTCGGAAGATCAATTTTGACAGTACTTGTTTAAGTATTTCCTTACTTCATAGGGAATGCAGGATGAAAATGGCCCACAGAAATCTCAGGAGTAATTTATGAATTCAATCATAGTGAAAAATGTGAATTAGACCCTTTCTGCTATGTTCTGACAAGGAGGTAATCTTGCCAACATTCAGGATACATATTATGTCTTTCTCAGTACATTTCACAGTCTTGTTCTGTATCCCTAGGTTTTTTAAGATGATAGAGCCATAAGGAGTTAGAAAAATTAGAATATAATTACAAAGAAATCTAAAATGAACTAAGCCCATAATCCTACAACCCATGATTCTGAAAACAGCACAAAATACCACAAATCTTGTGGTGAAGTACAAGAGATGCAAACACCCACTGACACAGATAGCACTGTACTGTGAGCCCATGTGTTATGTTCCACCTTTCTTTTGCTAGAAATCAGCTTGGGGAGAACATATTTAACTCTCCCAGCAATACTGACTGGCAGCAGCAATCTTGTGATAAGCAGTGGTCTTTCCATGTTGATTTTTTCAAGGTATTTCCCCAACTATTTTACCTCTGAATGAGTTTCATAGGGTCTGGAAAACAAGTGTAATGAAATAGCAACACTTTGAGAGGTCAGACAGCAGGACTGAAAATAGGGGTCATTTACTGTGGATGGAGTGAATAGGGTAAGAATCCATGTGCACAACACATGCTTATGACAGTTATATCTGACGTTAGTCCCCCGTGTACACGCACTCATTACTTCATTACAGATGACAATTTCCCTCATCATGAATACTGGCCTTTTAGCAATACAATATGGCATCATCAATTCTCTTATCCTTTATCAAGCACGACATTTTCATATGATTTATATGCACACATTTCTTACAATGACAACTGGCATCAAGATAAAGGCAGACAATAAAATCTATTACGAAGCAGGACAAGAACCACCTCTTTGCTTGACATTTCATTAATAAGCAATGCACAGCTGCATTACTCATGTCTCAAAATAACACAGTTGCCGAGCACAACCGAGTGCAGATTGAAAAAATTTCACCTTGTGCTGAAATACCAAACTGGACCTTCAACTTCTATTTTAAGAGGATGTCTACTGCATCCACTGCCTCAAGACTCAACCTATTCAACAGAGAGAATGACAAAAGACATCCCTGTAGCTTGTCTTTCAGAGCTAGTTCTTATGTATTAGTTTCCTGAAAGAACTTCAAGCTCTATTTTATACACCATACAGCCATTCTATTCCCCAAATAATATAATTTAAACTTTTTGGAGGGACTGAACATAACCCTTGCATGGCAGCTACTGCAAACAGACTAAGCCCAGGAAAGAAGTAAATAGTGCCTGTTAAAACAGACCTTGTACAGCCAGTGGGCTGGGCTGGGCTGAGGCAGGAAGAACAGGACAAGGGGAAGAACAGAAAAGGTCTGACCCCAGCTCAATGTGCCCAGAGCTTTAACTAACTGAAGGAGAAGTTACGAAGTTTCAAAGTCTTTCTTCACTGCGTAACAGCTACCTGAATCTGAAACTGTGCAGTCAGCAAGGTGTACAACACCTCCAAGACCTTTCAGTGACATCAAGGCTTCTCTAAACTGGAACACTAATAGTGGGCAACACAGTTAGACCATCTCTAATACTGCTATACTGACCCATCTTTAGGTTACTGGCTGCAAAGGTTCAATTTACAGAATGATAAGTGATTCGCATTCACATCTCTCATTTGTTTTACAAAATGTTTCCTGATAATATCAATACTATCTACTGCTGTAAACATTACTACCGCAGCATTAAAATTCTATATATAAGCACTTATATTTCAATAGTCTACTCAAAGTGATCAAACAGGAATTGGCTTCTCTCTCTTTTAATGCAAGATCCTATTATAGACCAACGTGGCACACCCATCCTTTCATAAATGCTTCAGAATGAAGGTATTTTTGATCTCATAGCTCCTTCCATGGAGCTCTTCCAGACACACTCTCCAGGATGACAAGGTGAACAATTCACCTCTTTTTGCTTTGTTTCATGGAAGACAGCCCCATCAATTTATTTGATTCTATTAACAGCTCTGCAGGATAAATTTTCCTGATTTCTCTTCCTATTAGTGAACACGTGTGTGAAGATTTGCATTCAGTCTTCCAGATAAGGTCTTCCAAGCATCTGGTATCTGACATTAGTGATTCCTTCTCTCTGTAGGCCAGAGGATGCATTTTAGGAGGATGCTTGCCTTTTTTATAAATGCATTAGACAGGTGGTTTGTGTAATAATCCTGTGATCAAGCAATAAAGCTCCATTTTGACATCCTCCTCACCAATTATTACTATCGGTTATAGAGGATGCTCTGTGTTACCACATTCCACCCATTTTTGTTTTTGCAGCTCTTCCTAACCACTAGATTTTTCATGTTTGACATTTCAAGTTGATCCTGGTAATGATCTGTCACCCTCACGTTATTGATACAGTTCTCTGTTTCTGGTTGGTATCATTATAGACAGCATTATAAAAAGAATCTGCAAGGATTTCTGTAAATCTCTGTCACTCCAGTTTCTTGACTTTGCTGCCATATTTCCACATTCTTCCAGAAAACTGATGTAAAGCAATTACTTATAATATCTTGCACCTGGAGGTATTATATGGGGTAGAGAAATAGGTGCACATTTTTGTCCAGACAGCCATACATGCCTGATGAATTATATGAGTCAACAGGAAGGATTAAGTATTCTCACCTACTTATAAAGGGTGAAATTCAAATATAAGTGCTTTCATATTAGAAAAAAATCCAAATTAAAAAAATAGCTACTGGAAATTATGCAACCTTTTGCTAAATAAATTCATATTGATTCAGCTATACTGGCAGCATGCAAGAAAATTTTAGCCAGTTATTTAAATTCTTTCTATCAAAAAAGTAAAATTTAAAAATTCATTATCGCTTTGAAAGTTTTATGTTTCATCCTAAAATGATACACCAACACACACATTAAAAAACATCAGAAGGAGAAGACTCCTATCAGACTTTGAATATCCTTCTACTAACCTTGGGTGGTTTAAAGGGATAGTCCGGTGAAAAGGTTATGTCAAGGAAGAAAACTCCACCTTCATATACAGACCCTGGAGGCCCCAGTATAGTTGACCTCCATTCATAAATGTTGTCTCCTTTGGGTCCAGCACTAAAATAGAAAACAAAAATAGAACATAATAACCACATACATTCAAGGATATACTGCATCAGTTATATACCAGTAGTACTGCTGGTTTTGCTGTAACACCAGAAACTAAATTTGTGCATCACATTCATTAAGTTAGTCCCCAACAGAACATGCATCTGATGTCCTAAGCTCTGTCAGAGAAGAGATATATTCAGCCAGAAAGAAGTATTAAAATCACATCATAAATTATTCAAATAAGCACAGAAAAATTCCCAACTGTCTTATCTCAAATATTTTAGTGGGCCGATGTGAAGTATTTACAGTGCAAGGGTATAGAGACTTTGCCGAGATGTCTTGTCACTGTCTTGCTTCACAAGCCATCCTATTTTCACCTACCTCCTCATCCACCTACCTCCTCAGTCAGTAGCAGTGTAATTACAGACATTACACAGCACAGACTGTACTAAAGACTGAGCAGGACACAAACAACCCTGCAGGTGCACTTGTTCCTATCCTAAGGTCTCCAGTCACTAGCACAGAAGGCTGCTTTACCCTGCAATTGTTGCCCTATCTTAAAAAGAATATAAACAGGAAGTGGGTTGAACTATTGGATTATGCTAATTCAAAGTCCTTGGTTAAAAACACAGTACTGAAACAATATTTAAAATGTACAAAACATAATCCTGTATGAAACAAGAAAAATCTCTCACCCGTATGGTGAATTCCTGAAAAAAAAAGAAATAAAATACTAACTAATAAAAGTTCTTGAGTATGACTCTTCTAAAAGCCAACACAGCCTCCTTTCATACAACATAATGCCTGTCCATACAAATATGTATTTTACTCAGGATGGCCTCTTAAAGCATATGAAGACTTCTTTTCCATTCACAGTCTGCTGATACCAGTCACTGATCCAGGACCTGAATTTTAATTAGGATCAATTGGAAAGGTGATTTCCAGATATTTGATTAATATTTTTTAGAGTAAGGCAGTGCTGGTAGATATCTCAAATAAGTGATGTGGTATTGTCTTAAGGTATTTCTTGTGAAACAATTCTTGTTATGCTGGCAGTGAAGGTTTCTGCAGCATACAGGGGTTCGTGGAATCACGCCGTGTGTAGAACAGCTGAAAACTCTTGGCTATGCTCCATGCCTCACAATGTACCCAAGGCATACAATTATTATACGACAGCATGTCATGTTCACTGCTCCACTATTCGTTTTGTTCACTGAAAGTTAATAAAACCCGCTTTCACCTGCAATTCCTTGGGCTCCCTTCATTAAAACTTCTGACTGCACGAGTCCCTGCATACAGCTGCATGGCTTAGTCCTGTGCAGAGCACTTCATTAGTCATGGTACCTACATCCATTTTCTATAATAGCTGTTAATGCTTCTTGGCTTCCTAAACTACCTTGCTTTCTCAATAATAATGGGTTACAGAGACTATAACATTACGGAACGTTCATTTTCTACCAGCCATAGTAGCAAAACTAGCAATTGTTTTAAAGATAAGATCTGGCTTTTCAAGTGTCATAATAGCAGAAGTGCTGCCATCCATATTTCACAGTGTCGATAATACATCAGGTTGCTAGCTGCCAAACAAATTTAATTTACCCAGTTCTCAGTTTGCATTAACCTTTGAATAATAAGGCACAGCTGAGACTGCTGTAAGAAACAAACCAGAGAATGAATAATTAAAACCACCTCCACTGCCTTTAGAAAGACCAATCCTGAGTCAACAGGGAAGGTTTAATTGTGACTGAACTAGGCATTAAGGGGCTAATTGAACTCTTTATAAGCCCAAACAAATGCAGTCCTACATCAGTGGTATGGTATACTATGTTCACAGAAAATAAAACTCCTACAAAAAAAATTCAGACAATTATTTCAAATAAAAAAGACATGAAGCAAGGCAAGTCTAAATCTTAGACCAAAAAAAGCCCATAATATGTGAAAGGAATCCCTTCTCATTTTCTGCAGGGAAATGTTCTAACACATAAAGAAGCAATGCCTCGGTCGATGCCAGCAGGTTAAAATGGAAGTGATATAAATGTCATTCCCAGAGAAGTGGTTGGAAATAAGTAACAAAAGCTAGTCCTAGCTCTTTCAGAACTTATTTAGCCAGGAGGGGATGGTTGGGCCCTTTCTGGATTTGAGTGAGGCTCACTTTTTTGATCAGAACTCTCTCTGATAGTGGCATTTTCACACTGCATATTATTTTTATTTGTTTTGCCTATTTATTTAATTGCATTAACATTTGAAATGAGCAGTCATTAATTAGAATAGTTGGAAAATGCTCCATCTGCCAGTTGAACTGTTTCGGCACGTCCAGCTACAAGCCCAGCCTGATCACATTCTGAGGATGCTGATTAACATTAATTGAAGGTTTTCTTTGCAAATGAGAGATGAAGCTTTATTAAGTATTATTATTAATTTGAAGAATAGCCTAAATTGTATGGAGTGTGGGAAGGCTGCTGTTATTGACGCTGCCTGTTTGAGTGCTTGCTGGCAGCAGGGCTATTCAGCCATGTGAAATACCAGCCCATGTGCACAGGCAACAGCTGGTATTAAGGGCAACAGCGCACACAAGCATCACGGTTTTCACTTGTGCATTAATAAAATGAAAAGTTTGACAGGAGTATTATATTTGTTTTCCTTCTTTCTTAATTGTGAAGGCTTTTATTTATCCACATTACTGGCAACCAGAACAGCCTTCACCAGAGAAAATTCCCATATGTGCAAGACCTCCACCAGAGCCTTATTCTATAAGGTTTAAAATGCAAGAGGATTTAATTACCCTTCTCTCTACATGGATATCTGCCCAACACACTGAAGCTCAAATGTTTTACATTCAGTATGATTTATATTCCAGCTCTATTAAAGTTACTGGCAACCAGACCACAGATCTCAAAGAAAGTGCACCAAACAGCTCAGTGAAGTTCTGTAATCTTTGGAAGGATGGATTCAGATGTGCACCCTCTCAGCAAAGAGCAGACTAAATCTGCCCTGAACTCAGCTGACCCAGGGCCAGAGCACACACGCGCTGCCTACAATGAAACTACTGCCACAGTGGTCGGCTCCAAGGGAGAGAGAACAGTGACTGGGCAGCTCCAGGTGGAAGTGGATGAGCTGCAGTGTGGTTAGGAGGACAGGTCTGCTGTCGGACCAGCAGTGCAGCCTCCCAGTGTGAGCCTGCAGGGTGGGGCAATCAAGGAACCAGCAGAGAGGTTGTAGTGTGGCTCCCCATGTTTCCAGTGTTACCTCCCAGGTGGAATATGTAACATAGGACCAAGGAGGTGCAGCTGAGCCTCTGGAGACTTGAAGAAATTAATGGCTTGGCAAGAGCCAGCTCTCTACTGCCATTATTCCCCTACAGCTGATGAGACCCTCTGTGGAATACTGTATTTTACCGCTGTGGATGTTTGCTCAGTGGAAGAGCTGGAATAAGTGGTCATGGAAGCAGTTTTCTTCCAGAAAGACACCAATATGAGTGTATGAAAATCAGGACAAAGGAGTCAAAACATGTGAAATGGTCTTCTCTTTATTTCACTCTCCTTTGCCTCTCCCGTATTTCAGTTCTGCCATGGCTTCCCACATACATACTTGCAGGTGAAATGTATGGACATCAGTTACAGTTATTAGCAAAACACTTTAAATGTTACTTGAACTGAATTATTTTGCTTTAAATATGCTTACCACATGCAGTATTTTCTATTCTTTCAATATATTTTAGGCAGGCAGCCACTTGAAAGTAGTGCTGCTAAAAACTGCTTGTCCAGTGCAATGCATTATAAACACCAAGCTTTCCCTGCACTTAGAATAGACTAAAATATTAAATGCAAAAATGTTTTAGAACAGTAGTATGAAAACAACAGCACCCATGAGATATACAAGATAAAAATCTATCTGGATAACTTATTAAAGTAACTTACAACTCTCCAGTTAATTTTTCGTTGTCATTTGTATACAAACGTACCTAATTTCCAGAGAACAACTAAAAAAAGTGAAAATACAGAAGGTAACAAAAATAAGAATATCCACCTTGGTAACCAAGTAGTCCTACGAAACAGATTAGTCAAAATAATATTATTTTAAATCTAACTTGTATTTCTTGATGAGGGATCACATGCTTTACCAATGTCTATGCCTGAAGGTAGCATAAACTTGTAGTGTGCTTCTGGTAAGGTGGAAAATTAGGACTATTTCAGTGTCTTCCCTTCCATTCTTGGTCCCTGAATCTTGCTGGTATCCACCATTAAAGTGGATACTCTTTAACACAAGGGAAAGGCAAGCCTGTAGTACAAAATATGTAGGATTTTAACTCTTTTCTAGATCTGATACGTGAACAGTTCATGGTGGGGAAGTGATCAGGCCAAATAAAATAGGAAAGCAGATTGATTGGAGGCCTTCCTATTCCTCAGAAAGGACTCAGAAAGAAATGGAAAGATTCTTGTGGAGTGTGTGAGTTTTTACAGCAGAGAAGAATAAAGCAGAACCAGGATACCATACTAACACCCATGAACTCACTTTCCATGGCACTGTCCATGGCAATTCACTCTGAATATTGCATTATGCAATCTGAATTGCCTTAGCACACAGAAATGGATCAGAACCAGGGTTCCCCTGCCCTCCATGCAATCTGTGGAGGATGCAGTCTGTCTCAACAATCTTTGGTAACTTAAGACAGTGGAAAGAAGAAGGATACATGCAATGCTCTTTCTCTTCCTTTTATTGCGCAGAGCCTTGGCTTCAATGTTTAGGAGTTTTCCCTCTGAGGAGAGAAGCTCGTTACAGAATGCTCTCCATTTCTAAGTATTACAACACAGTTTCTTGCAACCCCATTTCTTGCACATCTGACAGATACACAGAAGCAGATCCTGCCTCTAGCTGCCTTCTGCGAATGCTTCTGGGAAGCCACTTGCCTAGAGGGCAAAGTGGGTAAAAAAGTATTGGAAGATTGGCAAAATAATTTGAGAGCACAGCTAGTGAGGGGAGAAGATGGATGTGGCAAACCAGAAGACTGCAGATTCAGCTTTCAATGAGTACATCTCTTGAGAAGCAGATATGAAGCCTCATTAAAATAAACCCAGTGTACCCCCTGCTCTCTGTTTTGAACACACTGCCAGTAATGTGTTCAAAACATTTGTTCTAAGTAAAAGTGTTGCTTTGGTCTGCACTGTGGCTTGGGGTTGACCCTGCGCTTGGGGACAGCCACGAGATGAGCAGTGGGGCTCTGCTGGGGAAGTGGTTCCTGGATAATCTCAATCTGGGAAGAAGCAAATCAGCAGCAGCTATGCTGATGCATCACCAGGTGACTCACATGCACCTGCACACCCCACCCTGCCCTCTTTAACAAAATGTGCCAGTGCCACTGAGAAGCAGGGGCATCACAGACCTGTGAGCCACTGCCATGTTTCTGTGACTTTGGAATGGATGCATAGAGTATTAGGGTACAGACAGTGCCAGAAGTGAAGATTACCTGCTAAATTTCTTCTGCTCTTGTCCCAGTACTCTCTCCTCTCCAACCTGGAAGCCCACCTGATCCACCACCTCTTGAGCTTTATTACTCCTTTGTTACTGACTATTTATCTTTGAAGTACCTGTATTTTCTAGTTTCTGCCGGAGGGTGGTTTCTCCCCCACCCTCTCTCTGTATGGTGACAATTCATTGCTCCTTCATCATGGTGGGTCCTTCCTCACTTCAGGTACAGATCCCACTCCTAACACCACTTCTTTTTCTCTCATCAAAAGCCATCAACACATCCTGCTGTTTTTTCACCTTTTTCCAGAAGTGAGAAGGGGGTGACAGGGGTACAGAGGTGGTTTATTACAGCACAGTAATTTTGTTTCCTTCCTTCCCTGGAAAATGAACAGCAAGCAGAGCAGGAGCTGTAGCAACAGTGGTGTAGGGAAGGGAAAGGGAGTCACAGCTGCCTGCCCAGATGCTACGGTGATATCAGGAAGTACTTTGGTAAATGTATGTAATAAACAGTTGCCCCAGCAGCCAAAAGAATACACTTCTACAAAACAAAAACAAAGAGATAGCAGTGAGCACTGAGACTGCCTGTGGCAATGGGCACTGTTGTATGGTTAATAATACCTCTGCTATGAATAAAATTAGCAGGCTAGTCTCCAGGCAGTAAAATCAAAGAACAATTAGAGAAATAAGCCCTTTCAGAATTAGAGATAAGTGCTTACTTGGGCTATAATATTGCTGACTTAAATTTTCCTCAAAAAATAAACCCCATACTTTTAGAATGCATAACTTTTTTTTAATGTCTTTTTTTTTGCCAAAAATCTGTTGAAAAACCCTAAAATCTTCCTTTTCAATTAATCAATTAAATAATTTATTAAAACTATCATAATCTCAATTCCTTCATGTAGATGATGCAAACAAGTGGCATTATTAAAATGTTGGAAGATGTTCATGGCTCTTACTGGTTATAATCTAGACCAAACAGAAATTTTTCAGCATTAAATTTAAGGCCCAAGAGATCTACTCTAAGCACTCTAAGTAAATTAACTCTTTACTCTAAGTAAATTAACAATATATATTTACATTTTAAAAGAGTTTTTTATTTTACTTTAAATAGACTCAGTAGTTAGTGAAAAATCTTGTCTTACCATGACTTAGCACTTGAACTTGGGTCTATGCTAGATCCAGTATTTTTGGTCACCCTACAATAAAAATGGGAATTTATCTCTTACATATGTTGGAATATGAATATTGCTAGATGAGATAAGCATTTTTGAGTAGGTATCTTTCATTAGACTTAATTATTCATAATGAAAACTGAGGTTGAAGTGACTGGGCCACTTGTCACTCAGAAAGGCATTGGCAGAGAGTGGCACATCAGACAAACCACTTACACCACTTAGTTTCCATTGCAGTGAGAGAATTCAGCTGAAACTTTTCAATCACACTTTCTTCCAGTTCTTTCAGTTTTCTGATTGAGAACATCTTTCATTAAGAAACTTTTTTTGTTTTTTTTAAAGTACTTTTAGGCAAGCAGCAAGGGAAGGAGGATATTAAGACATTTTTCTAACTCAGGCTGCAATTCTTTCAAAGTGGTTATATCCTGCTCTTATGTGCTTTTTATTGAAGCCAGTTACCATTTTCATGTACACTTTGGAATCAATATGTTTGTGGCATACCTGACTGGAAGAACACATAGGAAAACTGATCCCAGTGAGCTGCCAAAGGAGCAATAATGTATGACAGGGTATTGCTTGACATTGCATCCTACGCTTACTGAGACCACTGGAATTCAGTATGGTCCAGCATTTTAAATTGTCAGTCCTCTGTAGTTTTAACAAGGAATTTCTAGAGGTTCATTTATCACCCAAAGTGAGATGCAGTTTAACTCTGGGGCTTCCTGCCTCTTTCTTTCTTGCAACAAACCTGCAGCACACCAGGTCAATGTGCCCAAAGTCTCTATGAGGCAAATCCTTTTTTCGTGTGATAAATTTTATCTGTCCTCCTATCATGGGAGCCATTAAAAATTATTGGCTGAAGCTGTGAAGCTGTGTTGTGTTTAAAATTAGTAAGTTTGGGCCACAGTGTTAATAGCAAATAGATTAAGATGAAAGTAACTATCACTTAGTTGATTTTGTTATTCACTTCTAAACAATATTGCTAAAAATTATTAGAAGTATCCTAGTGCTTTAGCAGACTGGTATTATTCAAAGAGTACTTTGATGCTTTTATTCTCCAAAGTCCTGTCCTCAGAGCATTCCTGAGACAGAAACCATCATGAAGAGAACTGCTTCTTAATGCACAAAATAGTTATTTATATTATACTATCTACAGCAATTTATTCACTGCAAACACCATTACACAGTGTATGATCACAGCATGCTGAGTATTCACAATGAGATTTTAAAAATGGCAATTTTGTTAAGTATTCTCCGCTTTGTTCAGCTGAAGAAAATTACATAAAACCCTTCACAGAAGGCTTGCCTTGCTCAGAGTAGGAAACAATAATTCGCCTCCTATAACACATCTATAGGCTCAATTCCCTTTTGCCACATCTTTTATTTCTTTTTCTTTTAAAGTAATACAAGTAACTGAAATTCCAGCTCTTTTAAACCACCAGAAATTGACTGTATAGTTTAAAAAAAAGAAAATATTTTTCAGCCTGATTTGTCTCTATGGGAAATTATATCAAGAATGATTTGTAGCCCTATTTTAGTAAAAGAGAAAACCACAAGTAACTAGGAATGAAAAACACTACAGAAGAATGAATAAGCTGTCCTGGGACCTTCTAACATGACCTCCAACCCTGCAAGTTGCCAAGCAATATTATTTCCATGTTATTCCTAATTTGCTTTTCCCTGAGTTGGTTTTTTTTGTCCCCCCAGGATTGTAATTTATTTTTCAAAATATAGCTACTTTTTATTTTGCAACATTTCCCTTTGCTGACAACAGTTGTAATTTACCATTATCTCTTCTCTAAGTTAATCAGAATCCATGACATGCAACAGTGGGGTGGCACCACCAGGCACTGCATTTTTAAATTTTGAATCTAATTTAAAAGGATGAGGTGACTAAGTGCAGACAGATAACACAAAAACCCCAGAGCAACTGGAAGATTTAAGAGGTGTAGTAGGGAAGAAAGCCTTCTTTAAAACAGCATTGACTTTTTAGATTCTGTGGAAACCTTAGAGGCAATGCAGGAGAGAGAGATAGACAGGACTAAAGCAGACCAGCTCAAACACACTAGAAAGACTTCTCATGAATGGGTGGAACACACTGAAAGCTTTGGATTTGAAATGCATTTGATATGCTGATTTGATCACTTATAAAAAAATGATGGCAAATTCTCGCTTTTTATCAGAAATGATGAAAAATCACAAAAAAGTCACACACAATGTATTAGTGATGAATGGATCAACTGAACTTCAACTAACACGTACTTCACTTTGAGATAATGGACTGCTGATTTCATGTCAGAAATTTTTTTCTTATCCAAAAAAGATCTTGACACTATCTTACTTTTAAAAATATTACTGCAAAATATTCTGCAGTAGTCAGACATTTCAGTAACTGAGAATGATTTAGACAGGATTATTTCTAATACATGCACACCCACATTTTCTGATTATTATGAATGCTACAAGCAAGGCAGTAGTATTGTTCAATGTCTGCATATTCTCTATTCCTCAGAAAGCTGGTCTTCCAGCTGGCCCAGCAGCCATTGAATCTTTCCCCAACTTGCAAATGATTTATCCAATGGCCTCTAAAGAAGTTTGATTTGTTCAAGACTGTAATCTTTCAGAGTCCTGTCTATAGGCAGTTGTCTAAATAGGAACCTAGAAATTTTGAAACCTTATGGACAAGACAATATGGAACTTTTATTCTAAAGGGGCCCGATTCTGAGATTTCCTTTTGTGACACTTTATAGAGACTTCAGTTTTTACACATAAGCTGCTTGTAAAGCTGTTCCAAAATATTAATGAGGGAAAGCAATGAGAAGCAAATTTAAAGGAGTGAGTATTTACAGTTTATCTCAAACATACAATACAGCTGTGTAACCAGCAAGTCTGCTGGTCTGTAAACAGAGGAACAGGCTTAGATACAGACCCTCCTCATTCCAGTGGGAGATTCACACATGCTTACACATGAAATGCTTGCTTACACAAGGAAACAACTCTTTATTATGGCACAGATTAACTAACATGATGTTAAACACATTATAAAACAAGTCATTTCCTCCGGAGTAAACAAGCCTATAAAGCCAACAGGCACAGAAAAAGGAAATTTGATTCTGAAATCCATATACTTCAAAAGCAGATTCCTTTTATTTAGTCAATTTAGTTAAGAGGCTGTCTTATTTCTCCAGATCTCTGGTAAACAGAAGAAAACACACTTGGAAATTACTGGCAAATGGACACATTTTCACAACCTTTCCCCCTTCATTTGAAATTGTTCTCTTATTTCAAATATGGAGACCAGCCATAGGTCCAAGGTCAAAGAAACCTTAAAATGACTCAATCCTTGGTTGAGAGTGATTGCCTCCATTGCAGCCCACGCTCTGACTTGTCAGAAGAAATCACCATTTACAGGCAATTTCCTTAGCAGTGTCCGAGGTATGAACACTTTACACCACTTGACTGACCAGCCAAAATGCACGAGGACATGCCAGATTCAGACTGGGACCCAGTAATGTGGCTTCTTCAAAGTCAAGAAAATTGTTAAGACTTTTTAATGTCTCTGGGGTGAGGAGACTTACCTGGACACATGACAGGGTAAACAGAAAATTAAATATAAAGGAATTTATTGAGTTTTTATCAGCATCATTTTCTCCTGGGATCTTTTGGGAGAGTCTTTAGGGCGAAGGTTAGGAACGGGCTTATGTAGGAAGTCTTCTGTTCTGAAGCGGCTGGAATCCTCTCAAAATCAGACCTGGAGTTACCAAGTGTTGCTACAACAGTCCCAAAAATGGTTATGTCACAGACTTCACTACAGGAACGGGATTGTTCCAATGTATTTTTCAGTAAAGGGGAGCTCACCTGGCACAACTGAAGCTACATTCTTCTCAGTACACACACCTCCATGGTGCCCCATGGATCAGGACTTCTGATTAGAAAACTATTCCCATAAATGGCTTTGCTTCATCCCTGCCTGTATTTAAAAGTAGGATTGAAAAATGCAAAGTGGTTCTCGGAAAAATGATGGCAAAATCAGTTTAAGAAAAGGACACTTGTTTCTCATATAAAGGTCACAACAATAGGGTATGGTTCTCTCTCTCTCTCTGCCTCTGTTCTCAGGATGGGAAGGCAAACAGCCAGTGTGCAGGTACCTGCTGGTGAAAGCAGTCTTCACCTTAGAGCTGGAGCTGAGGAACTCAGAGCTCCGTAAAATTCTTCTCAAGGCTTCAGGTGACGCTTTCACTACTTTCAGGGCCTCACACATGATCTACAGGAGAAATGACACCTTATCTAATGAAGAATCAACATTTCTAATTAGTAAGAGGGAACCAGCATTCTAGTCTGTAAGTCATAATCAATGACTCTGTCACAGAAGAATTAAACATCACATTTTTAAGATTGTTTTTTTATAACCACTGTGTATGTTCCCTACATCAAGATAAAATACCAACAACAGTCGAAATTGCCATTATAATTTCCTTGGCAACAACAACTTGGAATCCTTACTCACACAGATGTTTTTTTGCATGATAAAAATTACATTTGTGTTGTTTTCTTTCCCATTTTCAGTTCCAGCTCATCTCCTTGGCTCAGCTGCCGGTGATACCTTCTCTCATCATTGTTTATTTACTTGTAATATTACTGGTTGTCTGCACTAAGTGACAAACAGCTGCTCTTTGAGTCAGAGAACCCCACAACACTACGTTAGTCATGCAGAAATTCACAATGCAAAAATAACATGTGGCTAAACCTGTGGACACTAGAGTTATATTACTTATCTTTATCATGGGCTACTGCTTATCTCTATCATCCTAATAATGCTTACTTCCATCTCATGTATTCAAAGCAAACAGCTGGAGCAAATGGCTATGAGCTATGGAAGTGTTCATCCTGTGGTCTCTGGTTCAGTCCTAGCCTAGATGGCTTCTGTCCAAGTTGTTTGTACTTGGAGACTCTTTGGTGGTCTGCATCTAATGAATAGGATTTTTTACAAATCCATCTCTCAGTGGACAAACACCCCAAGTCATAAGATTATCAATGCTGATTCCAGACTTGCTGGCAATGGATGGAGGGGGAAATACTCTGGCTGCATGTGCCAGGTCTTGTTGGAGGCCCTGAGTGTGCCATGGGAACACATGCCAGACAGCTGCCTATCTTTATTGATTTTTCACCTGCTAATTAGGGATGTATCTTTACTAAATCCTGTAAGGCCTGGTCAGGAACTCTTCCCAAACATCATGCTTGGTGTAAGAGCTTTAACAGAAAAATGCCCTCCTCTCTATTTTCTAATGCAAAGGGAAGGCATGGTGGAGAAAATTCAAGCCATATTACTGTTTAAATAACTTGGATATGATCAAAGCCAGCAATGGTTCACCTGTATTGTGTGTGACAATTTAGAAGAAACCCAGCTGCCTGAGAAAGACTTAAAATTTACCCCTTTAAGTATTAAGAGGAAAAAGTGTTCCTCTGTCAGATCATACTGAATCACAACAATGTGCATATGTATTCTTGTCACAGTTTCTGCACTTTTACTGTTTTTGATGCCTTCAAAATAATCTTTTTTAAAATTAATGTACTTGCCAATTGTATATTCTGGAAGGGAGAGCAGCTGTTTCCTCACAACTGTATGCACAGCCTTTTGAAGAGAGTTTTGTTTATCAATAGTAATCTGTTTTTCATAGCTTTGCAATTTCTTAGATAATAGGGTAAAACACAATCTTCCTTTCATGTTCCGTGCACAGTGAAGAGACAGATGCAATTGCAAGAGACTACTTATGCTGAGGGCAAAACTTAGTACTGCTTAATGTGACTTAATGACAATGAAATGTGTATCATTTATAGATGACATCTAGTACTCTGCTAAGTTGTTATTATTATGGTCAATGAGTATTCTTCCCTGCTGGTTAGTAAAAGGATTTGGAATTAAATCTGTTTTTATTTTACTTGTTCAAGTAGACACACTGAAAGCAACGGAGCTACTCACATAAGTAACGCAAATGGGATTTAGTCTTTATTCCCAATCTTTTTCTAAACAGAAGTTCACTTATAACAATATATATATTAACTTGAAACACAGAACTGGGAGAAAGGGAAAAAACCTCAGGACTGAAGAAAGGTTATTTTACAGCTACATAGACATGTAAACACCTCCAGGAACTTTGCTTAATAAGGCCATCAACTTTCGGCTATCACTCCACGCCCGTGACAATCTTTGCATGAAAGCATTTCTGTCTCCCCCAGGCAACACTATCAAGTTAGTGCAGTTCTCTCAAAATACATAAATGCTGTATTTAAAATTAAATATATAGCATATGGAGGACTGGAGCTGTGCTCTGGAAAGCACCCCTCTCACCCACCCAAAGGCACTCGGGTACGCAAACATCCCTGTGAAATGTGGTAAATGTGACTGGAAAAATGACAGAAAACAGAAAATCCCTGTAGATTTTAACTCATATCAAGACACACTCTTGTGTAAAAGATACCAGAGGGTCCATAACTGATCCTGAGTAACCTCAAAACATGATGTACATAATGAAGAAGTCAACTCAGCATTGTTTAATACATGGGCATTCTTCCCCTTATGGAATACAATACTCGGCTTTTCCTAATGATACTCAATTGATTTACATGTTAATTTACCAAACTAGGTATCCAGCCCCAAAACAGAGAAGCTGAGAGCGACACACCACAACTTTCCTGGGAAATGAAGGCTCAGCTCTGTGTTGATCTGGGTTTCAGTGATACCAGGGATAAAACTCTCACTGACTTCAACGCAACGCACAAAAGCAAGCATTTACGAAACCACTTTTAAGAACATAAAAAGTGCATGATGTTGTGCCTGCAATTTTAAAATCGCCTATTTTTAATGAGTGTTGTGGGAAAAAAAAAGTGCGTATAATTGTACATTCAAATTTATGTTGACCTACTTTAAATTGTTTTCAGTTTATCATGTTAGGAAAAATATTGTAAAACTGTAACCTCATATGATCAAAAAAACCCCACCCCAAGCCTTCAAAATCAAAAAGCAGTGTATGGTGGTTTGGTCCCTGAAACCACCAAGCTTTGATCAAGGCTTTTTTTGTTACAGCAGTATTTCAGAATCACACAAAAATATGAACCACACTTGTTGGTTGACTTCCATTCCCATCACTTTAGAGGGAGTCTGTGTTTGTGCAGAATGATTTAAATACAACTGACATTCAGAACTGAAATGTCCATTTCTGTGTGAAATAAGAGAACTCATTAACTTGGGAAGTCTATTAACTTGTTTGACAAATCTAGATGTATTACATTCTTGGTGTACATTTCTTCATAAACTAATACTCTCTGTTTAAAGAATATTTCTATTTTCATTTGCATTTTTACACTTATTTTCAAGTAATTTTATCACTGTTAGGGATTATTGCTGGGTTCAGGACTCAAATCTCACTACAATATAAAAAAAATGAAATACTTTTACATTAATACTTTCTCTGCAGAGGTAAAAGGTCAGAGTAGCAGTAGACAGCAGAAAATGAATTAGTAAACTGAAGGAAAGATAATCAGTCTGGTTTCAAGGTTAACTTTCTGTTCTTTTTTGCAGTGAGGGTTTTTTCCCCCCTTTTTTTTAACTTTTAAGAGCATGCCAATTCCATGTTCCAGCTTGCTGTGCTACTGCAGCAGAAAAGACACAAATAGACAAAATGTCTAAGAATCACACCACCTTACAGAAACCCACCCCTACCCCTCAGTCACTCCCTCCAACAAAATATAGAGCAAAGAAATACCCTTTCTGTTGAAAATCAGGAAACTGAGGTCCTGGCAAACTGACAGGTAAAGTATATTTATCTTCCCCAAAAACATGACTGTGTGAGTAAGAGGTACTCCCAAATGTGAGCAGTCAGCTGCCTCCTTGGATATGACTGTAAATACTGTGTTTAAATACAGAATCATAATATTTACAAATAGAAATTACACACAGCATGTCCTTCAAAATCTCTCTGCCATTGTCTAGAGGTTTTTGTGATAAACAAACTAGCATAAACAGTGGGTAGTAAAAGTGGTTTAAAAATAATTTTATTTTTTGCAAATGAAGCAGTCCTAGCAGCAGCCATTGCTCTTGTGTTGAGACTGCTGTCTTATTTCATTCTGTACTTTGACTTCATGAACCAAATAAATATAATTTACTTCACAGATTGAGGAAAACCTGCAAATACTAACTTTTTTTTTCCACTTTGCAAGCTTTGGAAAGCTTATCCAAAATGTCCTTACACCTTATTGTATTAATAACTTTATGTCTGAACTTTCATATATTTTTAAAAAATGACAGGAGAGATCTAATGTGGCAAGTGCTTCAAATAGAATTTAAATTTATGTTTTACAACTTAGGCAAATTAGGATTCCCCAACAATGCTACTTCAAAATTTTGCATTGACATATCTCAAAAAAATTGTCTTTTTTTTCCATCCCTTTTCATCTCTGTTTTCCTATAATAGCCTTAAGTATTTTTCATTTGTCAGCTATAAAACACTATAGTTATTCATTACATATGGCCCTGGCATAGTTGTTATAGCTACCTAGAGTACATTTCAATACCAGAATACATTTCTCAGTATAATACACTACTAATGAATCAAATAAAATCCAAGTGGTTTGGGGCTTCAGCTGACACTAACTAATTACCCCCATAATCACATTACGAGCAGAAGGGGCTCTGTACCTCTTAATTCATGTTTGGGAAGTTGCAGTGAAACTCACCACAATATTCTTGCTCTGTGGTTTATAATTATTTCCAAATCTCAGAAAATGGATTTACATGTACATTGGAGATTATTTTTTCAGGGGAGGTCGTGTTATGCCAGCCACCACAGATGCCCAAAAATCAACATCCAAGAAATGCACATTCAAATATGCACCCACAATTACTTTCCTGGCATTTTAAAGACAGTAGTTTGCTTCATTAAAATACTTCATATCAGTCCTCCTCACCAGAGACAGACCCAGAACCAGAAACTCCTGACTGAGGAATGGGGGCGGGCAGCCGTTCCCTTGTCAAATACATTTTCAAATCCTTTAACAACCCACACTCAAGACATTCTTCATTCATCCTTTCATTCAATAACATTTCTTATACAGGCACACTGAAGAAAAAAGAGCAAGGTTCGGAGCAGTGCCTAGTCCTTTGCTGTGGGCTTCCCACACAAGGAAGAAGACCTGGACTTGACGGGTGAAGGAACAGCTTCATGAAGTTATTTCTCTGCAGTCACATGTAGCACAGCTGGCAGTCATTGCTCTGCAATAGTTAAAACTTAATAACACGTTGCTGTAAATACTTTCTACAGGGTGATGCCAATGAAAATATTCACAGTACTATAAAGAGGAGTCATTAATTATCTTCAGGTCTTACCAAATGTTAGGACCTAGTACTAAAAATACAAATGGAGGTGAACAACAGGATTTTGTGCACATGAAGCTACTTAAGGACATAAGGTGCTTGCTACCCACACTTCCAAGAAGCAGCTTACTGTTTTTGACAGCAAAGTGAAGAGTTATATTCTAGAAATTGAAATAAATATCTTTTATAGCATTATTTTTCAGCCAGGATGTTCCCAGAAGGCACTAATAAAGAAGGCCTATTTAGTTCTCAATTACCCAAGGATGGTGTATTTCAGAACAAACCTTGAGAGTTTAGCTTTGGATTTTCAGGGGCTATTTTTGCTTTTTGTGGTTATAGAGCGCACAGTAAGTACCCACAGCAGGCACAGAATACAGGACTTGTTATCAGCTCAGAGAAATGCTACAACCAGGTTTTCATCTGTTCAGCTGAAGTTCAAAACCAGGATGTTTCGTGTTGAACATCTGCATCTGCTGTAGCACATGACAGAGGAAAACAGGTTTTAGAGGTTGAGGTGAAGAGACCCAGCCTCCTCACAGAACACCTTTGTGTGCTGGTGGCTGTCGGTCGTAATTGACTCTAACTACAGAAGTAGGTTCAGCCTCACTGAAAGACATCCTGCAGGGAGAGGGAAATGAGAAAACTGACTGTGGTACCTCTAATGAGTAGAATACTCCAGCACATATTCAGATTCACTGTTTATAAGGAATCTATTTAAGATAGGCAAGCAAAATCTCTGTCAATGGGTAGAATAAACACTATTTAGAGTGGAACCATTTGTAACATACTTTAATTGGCAATTTTCTCTTGATAAGTAGTATAACATCATTCATATGAGGATTCTGCCGCTCTGTGATTTTCTGTCCCTGTATTAAGAAATATGAAAACTGATACACAAAATATATTCTCTTAATAATAGAGCTTAGAATAATACATCCATTATCATAGGGATCACACTTGTTTTCTGTAACCAGATGAATGCAACCAGAGCAAGAAAATAAGGTAAAATACCACAAAAAAACCCCAGCATATTTGCCTCAGAACAGATGGCAATACAAAAATATATTTAACTTCATTCTTTTTATTTTAAAAAGGCTTTTATATGCCCTATTCTTCTTCCTTAAATTGGGCAGTACCTTTCCTCAAGGGTCTGTACTGGGACCAATACTATTTGATATCTTCACCGATGACACAGACAGTGAAACTGAGTGCACCCTCAGCAGGTCTGTGGATGGCACCAAGCTGAGGGGTGCAGTGGGCATGTCTGAGGGCAGGTATGCCATCCAGAGGGACCTTGACAGGCTCCTTGACAGGCAGTGGTTTTAAACTGAAAGAAGGTAGATGTAGACTGGATATACGGAAGAATGCTTTTTGAGACATTGCTGAGACCCTGGAATAGGTTGTCCAGAGGAGTTGCTGATGCCCCATCTCTGAGGTGTTCAAGGTCTGGCTGGATGGGGCACTGAACAACCTCGTCTGATGGAAGATGGCCCTGCCCAAGCACCTATATGGACAAGATGATCTTTGAAGGTCCCTTTCAACCCAAACTATTCTGTGGTTCTATGAGTCTAGCATGTTGTATCTTATTAAAAAATACACTGGACAATTATAACATATCAGATATCATGAGGACACACACATTTCCATGATTTCATTTTCACTAGAATAAACACCTACTTTTCTTTATGTTCCCCAGTGTGTTCTTATCAGAAAATATACTCTTTTAAGAGTTTGTCAGTACCAAATGGAGCTGCTTTTAGCAGAATGGAAAACCCGCCCACTTCTAACACATACGTAAAAAAACTCTCAGAAATTAAAGTAATGGAACAATCATTGTCATGATACAATTCAGAGCTGTACTGGCTTACTGAGGATTAAACTTGGCTGAGGAAGATCATTAGGAACACAAAAGGCTACAGAAATAACTTTAAAATAATAGAAGTGGACTGTAGAAGCTCACAATGGAGTAAAAATGTAAATAGCTGAATAAAGATAATTACACAAAACTCTGACCCAAGATCAGCACTGTCAGAATGTGATTCAATGTAAATAAACACACACTACCAAAGAAAAATAGAATAAGATAAAAATTCTTCCAGGTTCAATGCAAAAGATCTTTTCCCCTTAGAGAAAACTGCATAAAAAGCTTCCTCTCTTCAGAGAAGGCAACAGAATGGAAGGTAATGAAAAGAGGCAGGTAAAAGCTCTGCATTTCCAAATATTATTCAAGGCTAGAAAATGAAAATATTTCATTACACGGAGAAAGACAAATCTGATCAAAGTCAGTCAACTCGCTTATTTATACCTCAGCAAACACCTTGGGTCCATATTTTGTCAATCTGTAGAAAGCAAGAGATTTTTCTGACCTCATAAATTGGCAAGAAATGGCTTGTGTACTGATCTGTTCAGCTCAGCAGATACTTGGCACCATTTATCCTGGCTCTCACAGAACCAAAGACACTTAACCACAAGGGTGATTGCTGTGGAGTTTTTAAAAGTCAAGAGGAAAAAGCCTCATTTAAGCCACTGGTATGTCCCAGTGGTGTCATGCCTACCCTGGTCTAGTTGCCTGACACAGCTGAAGACAGTTCCACTGAACAGTGCAAGGGTCACAGCCCTGGACACAGCAGAGCTGGGGTACAGCGAGGCAGGGCTTCTAAAAAATTGTCAGCAATGTCATGCTAAAAAGTTATGGGGAGATGACACCTTATTTACTGCCTGGAAGCTTCACTCAGCTTCCCAATCATTTGGTGTGCAGACGTCACCAAAAGTGACCAGAAAGTTGCAATATAGTGATGTATTGGCATAGAAACATCTAAAGAGAACGTCTGAACATACAGGGAGGACTGAATTTGATCTCTTAATATATATACACATTTACCTTCCTAGGGAATAACTTACTGTATGAATAGGAAATAAAGAGTTTATTCATTAGGCTAAATGAGATTTGACAGTATCACATTCATTCACTCAGCTAAGTATGAATGCTGGCAAGATCTACGTATGGATTATATACTTGGACTAGAATGCAGACAGTATTTACTATTTCTTAAATTACGTTGGCTTCTTTAAAAATAGGTATCTTGAAGAAACCTCTTCTAAAATTTTCATTCTAAAATTTAAAACTGTGGAGTCTGTCTCCCATATTAGGACTGGGTCACACACACACTGATCCTGAAGCAAACGTGTCAGACCTGTGGCTATGGAGAGAGCTTCGCCCACATATTGTTTCTAAAATCAATTCAACTATTTTGTATCCTCCATTTGCATTACCTCTTCAGAACCCATCTAACCTCAGACTCCTTTTCAGATTAACTTGGTTTTCTGTATCCTGATGTTTCCCTTTAAATAAATATTAGCATGGCCAATTGGCTGCACTACATTACTGCGACCTCTGGAGTGAGCAGGACTGGCCACTGAGCACATGCTGTGACAGCTACCCTGTTAAGCAAAAATAAAAGGCTGTCAGAGAAGAGGCACCTGGTTTTTATTTAAGATTTCAAATTACCTCTTCAATGGTTTCTGCTTGCTGACAAGCAAATGCATGACCTAGGAATCAGCAGCTAGAATTACCTATTTGCTGAAAGTGTGTATTTGCTGACTTAATGTGTTTATCATTTATCACATACACAGAGGAGTTGACAAATACAATCTTCCTGTCCTTAGTAATTTTGTGGAGCAATAAATAACTCAGCTCATTCTTCTTCCTTACTTTACTTGTTCCTAACTATGGTACTGTGCCAAAAACCAGCTCACAGCCATTTCCCTTCTCTAACATAAAAAGTCAAAGTAAATTTCCAGCTGGCAAATGAAATGCAATGTTGATTAGGAATGCAACATATCTGAAACATTTGACCTTTAAAGCACAAAAATCTTTTGCATCTGAAATACTTTGTCACATATCCACAAAGCCATATCAAATCATGAAACACAGTTGTTAAATCTGATTAATGATGACTTTGCAGTTTCATGATTTTTGTATATATGCGTGATAGTCCGAACTTTGTGAAAGGAACACTACAAAGTTCTTGATATTCAAATATGTTCTACTTTGAAACCTCTTATGGAATTATGCTATATATATACCAGTTATGTTTAACTAAGATCTGGGATATTACCCTCAAATTGATGAAGTGCATCAAAGAAAACAACTGAGAGTGTGACAGTAAAATACACTCTAAATCTTTCCAGTTTCATGCTATTAATAATTGCAATGTCACAAGTCATCAAACTTATGAATTTCCTTCATATTATGTAGAAACTCACCCTCTGACCAGTTTTAGAACGACCTTAAAATTCTTTTCCCATGCTGAAACACACTGATTCGTGTGCTCACATGTATCCCTATCAGGTGTCTAACAATAAGGATCACAAAAATCCTGAAACACTGGATATGAGAAACCTTCAGTTGTGTACCATTCTGTGACTTAAATTCAACTCATTTCCTCATTCTACATAAGTGTAGACACAAATTCTATCCATATGGAGGAAGGCTTATTCAGACCCTACGTTTCAGAGATTACTGCAGCAGTTAGCTCTACACAGAACTTTCTGCATGGTTCTTGGGGGAAAAACAAAGGTGTGAAAAAGAGGAAAGACTACAGATAAGCACAAGTTCTTCAGTTCTTCCCTTTGTGTTACAGGATATATATGAAATTATGGCTATGATGGTAAAAAAAAAAAATATAAAATATAAAAAATAAAGCAGACAAATTCTTCTTACAAACAAAGCCTATTATGCCAACAATAGGCTGAATATTATTCCCACTGAACACAGGCAAGTTGGTAGCAGAGGCTCCCAGTAAACTGTATGATATCTGGAACATATTCTGGGATTCAGATTCTCCTGTTAGAGAATAAAAACATTTACATTTCATCCCAATCCTACTTTAAGGAGACTGGAAAGAACTTCGTACTAATTCTAATAAAAGATAAGCTACTTCTAAATCCAGTTTTGTATTTTGTTTAATGGAATGCATAAAAACACTCGCCAGTAGAGGGGGTTTAGCTGAACGATTTCTAGTGCTAGAAGGGGCTGTCACAATATGAAGGAGAGGACAATATGAAGAAGAAGAGGTTGTGCAAATTTACATGCCTTTAGAAAGAGGAGCTGCAAGGGGAGAAGCACTTCTGGAATGCACCAGGAAAAAGCAGGAGGAAAACAAATATTCATTTCAAGCTATTAGCATTTTAATATAAGCCAACCAAAAGACAGAAAAATTCACAGGTACCATCAACTGATTCCAGACTGAAACTGCTTCTGCTATTTTAGCTCAACAATGTAAATATCCTACTTATTTTGAATACAGAAATTGTGTGTGTCAAAAAATTCCAGGAACAGATCCAAGCATCATGTAATTCAATGAGTTTCAGCATTATAGCAAAATAAGATACTGATGTATGCTCCTTGAGAAATCATGGGCAAAAAACTTAATACCATTATGTGAGTCCAATCTACTTGAATTGGAACAGTTGTATGACACTTTGCTACGACCCCATTGGTAACAGCAAGTCCTGGTAAGGAAAACTGCCTCACAAAATAGGGAACACACCTCAAGGTCAGACAGGAGATGTGTTTTTATGCCACAGAATTCCTGGCAGCCATCAAACTAACTGCAACTAGCAAAAGGGAAATTTTTCAGATTTCCAAAAATATGCCTGAAGAATGTTGACAAATATAGGAGCTGTCATTCACAAGCAAGTTCAGGCTCAAACTACCAAACCAATTTCTTATTTAAGAGGCCTGGGGTTTTGAGTAACTATATTAGACATTTTTATGTGAAGACCTCACAAATACCTTTGAGGCGAAGGTGTGGTTGCCCAGCACTTCCCAAATTAGACTCTTAGGTCATGATTCAAGAAACCTCTTTAATAAGTGCTTAAGTACTAACCCAAATGCAGATGTGTTATTCTGAGCTTCAAAGTGAGACTCTGGAAGTGGTGGCACCCAATGCAGGAAACCCTTTTTGAGTTTGTTTCAGCCCAGTAAGTGAAACTGGCCTTGCAGAGGCTTGCCAGAAGAATCCTGGTCAGGTATGATTTCTGCTGAAGCTTTGTAACACTTCAGAGAAATACCCATCTTTTCTCAGACTTCAGCTGTACAGTAGTTTAAAATAAAAGAACAACCTTCTATGATGTCCTAGAAAGTTAAAAGGCTTTGTTATGGACCAGAGCAATTCATGTATAAAAAGCAAAATAATCTGATGCTACATGGCAAACTATTCCTGTATCTTGAAAGTGAAATAAATTCCAGTATTGAGTCTTACAGTCCATGGCTTCAAATGGATTTAAAGGGGTGTAATTCAGGACAGCACTAGCTCTATTGTCACCACTCAGTTTGAATAACTAAACCCAGTATTACACAGGCAACCATGCAAATCTGCTCTATTTGTGTAAATGCAGGGGGGTTTATATACATGAATTTTGTGTAATGTAGGCATTTATCAGTTAGAGAAGCAAAGTGCACCTGTGCTACATAGCTCACTTTATTTCTGTTAATGATATTCAAGGCAACCCCAAGAGGTGGTTCTTTGGACAGACCACATATGCATGAGATGATTGTCCACATGATACAAATGTACTTAGAAATAATTTTGCCCACAGAAGACGGTCTACTGCCCAGAATACACTGCACAGCCACTACTCAGCTAAAGGCCCGTAAGTCTATCCTATCCTATCCTCAGACAAACCAGAGGAAGAAGAAAGTGAGGGAAAGAAAGAAACAGGAGAAAACACTGCAGTAAAGAACAGAATTATTTATTTTCTTATACTAGGCTAAACAGACACAAGTCCTGCCTGAGAGTCTCTCTTAATCTCTTCAGTTGCTCCATTTTTCCCTTAATCTTTTGTGATTGCAATATTTTCAGATAGCCCTTGCCTCTAGTAAATTGCACCTTGCAGCTCACATGCAACGCAGAAGAGGGGGAAGAAAGACAAAGGCAGAAGGTCCCACTTCACCCCAAAAAAGGTCACACAATTTTCTGGACTTAAATGTGTATTCATATTAAAATATTTTCAAGTTCCAGGAGGCTAATTATATAATTAATGGAAAATCTGACATTAAATGAGTTAATTTTGCTCTGCTCAGTGTGGGTAACATCTAAATTTGAAATTTCCTCTCAAATTGTTAATTAATTTTTCTAATACAGACCATAATTCTCCCAAGTGAGGGAAATTGAAGTGAAGCATATTCTGATCACAGGAGCTGCACTGCCTAACAAACTTATAGAGTCAACACTGAATGGAGGAACACCTATTTCCTCTGTAATTAAAGCAACAGGGAGACCCACAGCCAGTTTGCTGCAAAAAGCTTTCCATGACAGTTTCTGGAAAAAGCTGGGGGTAATCTGTTCAAAGAATGTGTTGTGGCTTTAGGGTCTCTGGCTGTATTCATACCAGGCTGTATTGAAATCTGAGAGATCTGGGTTCAGTTCCTGACTCTCAGAGGCTCCTGGGTCATCAAACAGGGCAGAAGAGTCAATTAATTTCATTATGTCTCATTTCCAGTTGTAACATGAAGATATAAAGCTCCTTTATGAGGGGGGGAGGAGAGGGAGAACAATCACTTACAAAAATATTTAAGAATGAGTAACTGAAATCCTTCCCTATGAACAAATTTTTTAAAAAAGGCAAAAAGACCTCCTTTTAATTAATTAAGAGAAAAAAGATATCAGTGTGTATACATACTTTTTTTTTCCCCAGTAAAATAACCTGGTTTATTGGAAAAAATATTCTGAGTTAAAATGAAAAAAAGGAATGAATGGCAAATTTCACCCAGTTCTGCTCACTTGGGATTACTCACAAGTACAAGGATTTGAAGAAAATAAATCTGTAATTATACTGAGACTTTGTTTCACACACAGGCTGCAGTTTCCTGAATAACTTCACCTTATTTACTGCTGCTGAGAGCAGCAGTCCTGCCCTCCCTGTTGTCCATGATTGTGTGCTCCAGCTCTCTTGTTTGTGCTGGCATCAGTGCTCGGGCAGCTGCGCAGCTGGACTGAAAATTAATCTGACTACAGAAAAAAAGGGGTTTTTTTTAGCTAAAGCAGCTCCCTGAACCGACAAGCCATGTGCTGATACAGAGAGAGGCAGCAATGAATGGCTGGTGGATAAAGGAGAGTGAGGGACAAACTCTTTCAGTGACCCCAGCGACTTAAATAGACTTAAATCCATCATGAAACCACTTCCTCAGCCTTATCCCCACTGGCCAGGGGATCCTTTTCTGTCTTTGGTTGGGGAGAGCATCTTAGCACAGACAGAAGGCTGAGCAGTTACTTCCCACAGATACTGCCTGTACACACACAGGAAACATAAAGATATTCAAGACAATTTGTCCTGGAATAAAACAAAGGTAAATGACATTTACCATGGTACAGACTCTGGCCAAGGCCAGTCATCAGCAGAGCACTGCATGTGCTTGACTTATGTCCCTTTTGTAATACGCATTTTTATTTAGCAGAAAATATACGATAACTCAATATAGTAAGCCCACAAATAATGTCAGGAAAAGATTTATTTGACTCAAATTAACGGATTAAAGGGATCATACATCTGACTTAATGGGGAAAAAAACCCTGGGTTTGGTCCATAAAAATTAATTTGTCCAGGGAAACAATCTAGAAATAGCAATGTAAATATCCCTACAAGGGATCCCCAGTATTATGAAACTTGTAACATTTTCTCCTTCCGTGTGTCCTTGACTGAGTACTGATTTTAATATAAACATCATTTGGATAATGTCATACTTAATTCTGAAAAGGTTTACTTTCCTAAAATACAATTTTGACAACAAATGTTTAGTCCTAGTAAAAAATTTTACTTCTCTGATTCTGGTGAGAACTTAAGAAAAGGCTCCCTAGTGACATTAGCTGCATATTCCTTGCAGATTTGTAAAATATTTTGCAACAGAAGTGTTGCAGAAAGTAAAGTATCATTTCACTGAATGTCAAAACTTAAGTCAGTAATATCCTTAACTTTAATTTTTAATGATGCAAATACCACATTAATACTTCATCCTTGTCTTGATTACATTTCTAATACTCTTTTATGAGCAGCTTAAAAACAACAGAGCAGGAACAATGTCTTTATGTGATTTAAAAGCACCAACAACTGAAATGAATCTTCTGTGTAGTCACGCTTAAATCAATTAAATAGATCCAGATCTAAGGAAAGTTCTCTAATTATACTTCAATTACTACCCAAGCTTGAAAAAAACCAAAATAAGAGAAAAAAAGGCTAGAAGTTATCAGATGCCTCATCTTCCTTGTTATTACATTGAATATGCAATTTTTAAAAGACATCATATGTTAAAAGACACCAATAAGGAGTTCTTCATTTATGCCAAGTGAGCTGATCATTTTCTAATGATGAAAGTATTTCTCTGAGCAGGAACACTTAAATAGAAATGTTCACAATCTTCTTCTCCAGCTAATTAAAAGCACTCGGTCTGATTAAACATAAGTCTGAACAATGTTTTCCACCCCTATCCTTCCCCATTCCATAATAAATCAGTGCTCTTGAGCGAGCCGAGGCTCTTGGTTTAAGTACTGACCCTAAACTAATTTTATTTTTATTATTTTAAGAGTTCTTAAGAAAATATTAGCTCAAGTGAAAAATGAAGGCACGAAGTCTTTGCATAAAGGCCTAACAGATGCTGCCAGCATAACACCCTAATGAATGACCCCTTCCAGAGAATGGAACAGATAACATTTTGTGCTGAGCGCTCGCATGGACCATTCAGTAACTGGAAGGGAATGAGCTGCCCTCCTCCACAAGATCTGTGCTCTTTTCCCTGACACCTCTCTGCTTCACGAGTACCAGGCTAGGGCTTAGGTGAACGTGGTGGAATTAACATATTGCCTACACTTTTCCTGTTTTAATTAAATTAATTTACCTGGTTAACTTTTTTAGTTGTAATAAAATTAACCAAGCCTTACCACAAAGAACAGTACTGCTATTTAAGCTATCAATAAACAGAGTTTTTAAAACAGTTTTGTTTCAGGTAATAAGTATTTGTAAACATATCCAAGAGCTGTACTTCATTCTCCAAACGTAAAAAAAAAAAAAATTTAAAGATATTGTTTTAATTTTTTTTAATGTTACCACTGTAAATATTAAAGAAGCCAGACTAAGACTCTGGTGCATCTGTTAGTACTTACAATACCATTTGCTGTTAAATTTTTAGTGTTATGAAAAAGCTTTTTGCTCAAAAGCTAAGAATTATGCATGCAGTATATTTTCAAAGGAAGCCCTAGTCCGTATGAACAAAACACCACACCACCAATTTAGCTCTCTGCAAAAATAGATGTCTAAAGATCATAGCCTGCTAATGAAATCTTTTCTTAAATTTGCCCGTGGAGTTCCCATTCACATTATGCAGCCTGAGAGATGATTGAGACACAAGAAATATGATAATTATTACTTTTCATAAAAGAGAGAAAGCATAGCTGTAAGATTACCTTCTAAAATGCCTCCAGCTATGTGAATTCAGAGTAGCACCTTAACAAGGGCAGAAAGTAACACCTCACAGTATCAGAGGCTGTGAGGGAAAGACAGGAGTTAAAAGGAAAAGAGCAGCTCCTCTTTCTTGAATTCGCAGCCTAAAAAGTTTGAGGTAATTGTACCAATAACAGACCATGTTTAATCTTTGAAAGTACATTTGACAGATCAAACACAGAAGCTGTAAATTACCAGTAATGTCAGCAATGTTTCCATTTAACTATCACTGAATCAAACCACAAACTCAGAGAACACAATAATAACTTGAAGATAGGAATCTAAGGAGACTCAGACTGTATATTTATTTGGTTCTCAAGTACATAGCTGTGCTGCAAAAGACAAATATGTTTGGTTTTCTCAGCAATAACAGGCATATAAAAAGAGGTATATGCAAAAACTAGAACACTGAGTACCAGAACAATTACATTTCCCAAACATTGCAGGTACAGAGCCAGATGCAAAAGAGCATTCGGAGCTGGAACACACATATGAAGGGAATGACTGAGGGTTATTTCAGTGCAGCTACTGGAAAAAGGGGGAGTAGCCTAAAGGCTGATCTCGCTTATGCTCCAGTGCACTCTGCCTGGCTGATGATGACCTTGAGGGAAGAATAGGACCATGTGAAGTATGGAGATGAGAAATGCTGGAACACCTGACTACATCTTCTGTACTTCAGAGAGCATCCATTGGTCTATTATGGTATTAGAACATTGGGATGTGAGCTTAATATTTTTGAAAAAAGTTTCATGGGACCATTTGTCCCAGGAGTCTGGCCTGGTCTAAACCTGACAACAGTAATGAATTTACTCACATATGAAGTATTTTGGTAGCAAGACATTTCTACTTGGGAAAGGTTTTATAAGGCTTTAATGGTTACTGCAGCAGTGCAGTTATTTCCTTTGCTAAAGCAAAAAAATACATAGACATAAGGAACCTCTGTATCAGAATAAATGAACTACATGATGACAACTGCTTTAAATACATGTATGGATTTAATTAAAGTGATAACATTTTATAATGTAAATAACATAAAAACAATCAAGGATAACCAGCCATAATTTATGCTGTAACAAAAAAAATAAAACCAGGCAGTAAAACCATGTGCTATTTCAATTACTACTTCTTCTGGTTTTCCTGATGTTGAAGCACTTCATACAATTACTGCATTTTCAGGACTCAGTGTTACAGTCTACACAGGAGAATCAAGACTGTACAGCAATGTGTTACTATTCTTCCTTCTTTTTTACTCCCAAGAAGTCTCTTTGTGAAACAGCATTCTCTAAAATTGTTCTTTATCAATCAGAGCCCATGGTTTGCAATCCATACATCACACCCTCTGTAAGGTTGCTACTGTAACTTTGTTCAAATTTTTCACACCACACTTCTCATCTACAAAGTCTACATTACTATCTAACCAAACACCATATAATTTTTTAATGGATGGGATAACATCTCTCTTGCCCGCTTTTTTTCTTACAACAGAACAGTGCCCCACACAGCTTGAGGCCAGTTTAGGACTGGATGACTGAGGATGTTTTCCTGCAGCAGCAGGAGATGAGCATGCGTTTTGCATTTTGTGTACGAAGGGATATGGGTCCAGCAATACTGAGGGTCATTGCTTCTCATCCTAAATGCCTGGAGTCCACACTGAGCCTCTCTGGACTGGGTTAGGTGCCTGAGGTCTCTGTCTGTGGGAGAATAGGATGCCTCAGAAAGGAATCCAGAGCAGACAGTAAGGTTGAGCTGGGAGCTGTTGAAACTAGCCAAGAAAAACACTAAGGGAAGGGCGTGCCTCAAATTCTTCTCCTTTTGCAGCTTAGGTATATTGTTTTTTTTTGGCCTCTGAGACAGTGCTTATGATAGCTAAGGTTTCAGAGCCCCAAATCCACCCTAATGTGTTCAGGTGCCACAATTCCTCCTTTTACAATCAAAACACAATAGGTGTTCACTTCTAAAATACTGCTGGAGGGTCAGAATACAGACGTGGAATTAATTCCTGCTTTAATTTCTCGTCTAGCTTGACATAGTTCAAACCTACACTTCTTACTTCCCAGCAGAATGTTCCAACCCTATTATGCAGGGGTGGGAGAGGGGAAGAGGTCACTGGCCCCTTTCTGCCTAAATTGTGCTGGTGCTGCAATGAAAGCAATTTACTTAGTTACAGCAAAAGGTAAGTTACAGTAGTCTGTTGCTTTTCAGACTAAAGTTTGAAGTCTATTGCTTTTTAGATTATATTACTCATTACTCTCATACTCCTATTCCCTTGCTATGTAACAGTCTCTTGGGATTCTTCACACTTCTATTTAAATTTCAGGGACACACTGCTTAGCAGTGACATTCAATTAGTTCTCCACTTAATAAATAACCGTATATAATTGAATATTTTTGCAAGTATTAAACAGAACATATTCATTGTTAAAATTTAAAATCTTCAGTTATATACTTGGAGCCAGTGAATGACATTGTTCACACTGAAATAAAATCAAAGGATTACCACATGGAATGCTTATGTTTAGAAATGAGTCGTTTGCAATTTCAGAAAATAGGTAATTTACAAAGTTTAAAATAAAATGCATGATTGCATTGTTCTAAGCATTGAGGGACTGAACAAAAGGCTTCTGCTTTCTTATCAGCATCAATTATGGCATGAGTGTGAATAATATGAACTGTGATTGAATCATTACTAACCATTTTTGCATAATTTTCCACTTTCACTTCACCAATAAAACATTTTTGTAGAAGATGAAATTATATTTCTTCTACAAGCCATAAAGAAAAACCACAGAGCTTGATCTGTGACAATTATCAAGAAGATACAGATGATCTCTCCATCCCTAACAATAGTAGCTAATAGCACTCCTGTATTTTATTTTCTAGCCATCATCCCTCATGCAAAGAGTTTCACCTCAGTTTTGATGAAGGTGGAGTTGGGAAAAAGCTTTTCTTCTGCAGTCTCTTAAGGTAATCCTTCTTATGCTTTCAAGACAGTCAGATTCTGGGGACCAGGTCTGCCACACAAACTGGTTGCCAGCGATTTGTTTGCTCTTTAGAGAAGCCACAGTAGTTGTGGAAAGAGAAGCTGGCTTGGTTTTGCCCTGAGTTACAGGGTTATACTCAGTTGCACAGAAAATTGGACAGCATCTGGTGGGAGGACAGGAATTGTGACTCTATGTGTGTGAGAGACATAAGCAGGCTGGGCTCTGCAGCCCGTTAATGTAGGGGATGGGGGAAGAGTGATCAATCCTGTGTTAATTACGGAGCCAGCAGATTGTTCAGCAGCTAATATTTCTTTTGTCTGGAAGGTGACTTGAAACAGTGACAGCAAAGTATGATTACCATATAAACACTATATATTTCCATACCTTTCAAATATAAGCCTTAATTTGGACCAGGAAAAAATGAGATTAAAAGAAACTTGCACTTGAAGCACGTGATAATCAATCATCCAGAAAAAAAATGTTTGATTATATGTATTGTGTTACTTAAGTGCTCTTTGAAGGCAGATGAGATGAAACGTATGTTTAAATATGTCAAACATGTTCAAGGAATATTTTAAACAGCTCTTGTACAACGAGATGACTTAAGGGATGGGCTCATGGCATGGGCCCCAGACTTGGGCCCTCATTTCAGTGTGGAATACACTGAGATGCTGGACTTCGGGTCACATAAATCACTCCACATATGCACATATGGGGACCAGGGACTACAGGACTTGTTACATTTTCAAGTGGAAATATTGTTTTTTCCAAAGGTTATTTAAAAGACTGAAAGAATGCACAGAATACACCAGGAAGAAATGCAACATTGGACTTGATAAGGATTTCTCTCCATCTTTGTACAGATACCTCTCCAAGGATCATATTTTGTGAGGTTTTCTTTAGGAGTGCCTGGATTGGTAAAAAGGCTTTTAGTTTTTCTGTCCTCTGATGTTTATGACTTCTGTCACATTACAAAGGGACTACTGAGGCATATAAATCATTAAACAAAATTTAACAAAAGACAATGCAGATGTTTAACTGTAAACACCTGTTATACATATTTCAAGGAATCCTGGAAAGTAGGGGGCACTTATTTGTGGAGGTACCTTCATTTGAATGAAAGTAAGTGAAGCACAAAGTAAAGAACTCTGAGACAAAACCCCCTGTGTTATTAGTAGAAGAAGAGTTTTTTCTATCACATAAAAAATGAGTGACAGGGGCAAGCCCGTAATGAAAAAGATGAAAGAAAAAAAAAGCTGCATGGTTACTGAATCACCTCCCAAAAGACATTTTATATGAAGGCTCCAAATTCCTTTATGCCACACAAGAGCATAAATAAAGCAGCCTAAGTGAACGTTCACGCTTTTGGCACTCCTTGTAAACATTAAGTTAACTGTGTTGAGATGAAACCAAAGCCCTGCCCAGTAATAACGCTTGAAGATACTGCATAGTCAATTCCAACATACCAAAAGAGAAAAAAAATCAGTCTCAAAGAAACTTGCAGAAGCATTATGTCCTGCTTTACAACTCAAGAAGGAATGCCTGATGGTCAGAATAACTGCACAAACAAACCCACTGATAATCAGTCAAATTTACAGATAAATTAGCAGGGCTTTCCTAGGGAATTCTTGCTTCAAAAGCTCAAATTATGGCAGATGGTTGTAGGATGCTCTCCTTTAGAGATCCATGCTACCAAATGTGCAGTTAAAATGTAACTTACTTATTCTACACCCTTCACTTAGGTGGATTTACCCTAGGAGTTGGATGGATTATCCTTGAACCTCCAGAGAGTGACATGGAGCGAGGCTCCCACGTTATCTGAGCTCTGTGGTATTATTCAAAAGAAAATGAACCCTTCCTAACCTTCTCCATGTTCAGTGTTTTTGTTTAGCATTGCCTCCCTGTTGTCTTACCACGCTTGTGTGGTTTTATGCAGACCTGCCCATCTGCAGTGTGGTGCTCTTGCAGAACATTTTTCATAGGCTGGGATGAATGGCTGCTACACAAATTGGAAGACTTTTTATGGAGGGCTCCCCTTGTGACGCTGCTTCCCACAACTGTCTCAGCACACTTCTGATACCACAGCCAAGATGTGTAATTCTGTATTCAGAAGCTACGTGAGAAGCTTTTTTCAGCTTTAAGGATTCACTCATTCCTTGAACTTGTAAGAGTATTTGTTTCTCTAAATCACATTTTTCCAGACAATTACTTAAGGCAGACACTTTAGATATTGCTGTGGCCATTATTAAACTTTTGCCTGAAGATGCTAGCTAATGGCTTCATCACACCACCAGCCCCACTAGCACATGCAGCCAGAAACTTCATAAAGATACCTACTATATCAGGAGTCCATGAGGATCTCTCCCTCTCCACGGTGGCAAGTATTGCCATCACCCTTCGAGGACTTGAGATGGGAAAGGCGTGTTTGTGCCAAGACCATTTATCCTCCATATTGCCAAGCAGCCCATGGGAATGCAGGGAGGCACAGTACAGGGAAGTGAGTTCATGTGGTCACTTGGTTTGTTCAGCCTGGAGGGGAGTCTCAGACTGAGGGGAGACCTCACTGCAGTTAAAACTTCCTCACAAAGGGAAGCAGAGGGGCAGGCACTGATCTCTCCTCTGTGGTGACCAGTGACAGGACCTGAGGGAATGGCATGAAGCTATGTCAGGGGAATTTGGATTTAACATTAGGAAAAGTTTTTTCACCCAGAGGGTGGGTGGGCACTGGAACAGCTCCCCAGGGATGTGGTCACAGCACCAAGCCTGAGAGTTCAAGAAGCACAAGGGACAACGCTCTCAGACACATGGTATGATTCTTGGGATATCCAGTACAGGGCCAGGAGCTGGATTAAATGATGCTTGTGGGTCCATTCCTACTCAGCATATTCTATCATTCTATGAAAGGTAGTGCAAAAACCATGCCATACATATGTAACATTTCCTTAGGAATAGCCTTTGATAATCTTAAAAACAACTGCCCTGAACTTCCTCATCACTGTTTTCTTTTACGGACACCATGCTGTACCAAGATGTAATGTGGGTTTTCTTAAAATCCATTTTTTCCCATGAGTTTTTGACTGTAATGCTCAATAAATACTTAAGTGCCAGCATGGAGTGGATTATTGCTAACACGTTGCAGGAAAATTGCACAGTGCTAAAGCTCGCAATAAAAATAAGCAGAACGCCCACTGTTAATACACTGTAGTTAAGTGTATTAGCTGTTTTCAAAAGCATTAACTCCCACACAAATAGCAATGCTATTTTGTCCAATATATTATTATCAGACAGTGAAAATCAGTTGGGGACTATCTAAAGCCTTTATGCCCACATGTATTAACATAAAATTGCTTCACAAAATTAGGAAATTGTGTGGGGACAGCACTTAAGATTTTACCAGGTGTAAACAAAATAATAATAACAACAATAATAACAATAATAATAATAAATTATGAAATTACACACTACTCATACAAATGACTCTTCCCTTTCCCCACCTGATATTCAGAATCATTGAAAAGAAAAAATTTGTTTCTCCGCCTCTTATTTTTTATTGTATTTTCTCTCACTAGCTGATTAGGTTTCATAATTTTTGAGCTCTTGTACTTTTCCTTCACCAGAGTGGGAAATCTAATATTGGATAATAATGATACATAAGAAGACACAATTGTTAATGATCCTAATGCGGCAGTGTAAGCTCTTCACGAATCTACTGATTATCCTTTTGTTTCTACTTCCTGTTCATCCGTCTCAGCAGTGACATCATGAAAATAATAATAATTTGCACCCAGATTCTCAAAGTGGTTTGCAAATATTAATTAATTGCAAACCTAATTATGCCTCTGAGAGAGATTTTATGCTCCTATTGTGCTCTGGAGACCCACATGCCTCTTTCCTTGAAGCATATTTCTTCTCCTTACAGGGCTATTCAAACTCCCCTGAAATTAAGGGGAGAAAAAAGAAAAAAAAATATTGGGCAGCAGAGGGGAGGGTGAGAAGAGGGTAGTGGGGGAGGGAGAGAGAAAAGAGGAAAGAGAGATGAAACAAAGCCCTCATATTTTACTCTGTGCTCTACTGTGTTCTACCTAGCTGAATCAGGAAAAATTCAGTGTTTTCACAGCATTTTCTGTTAGCAGTAATATTAAAGACAACTATATTTTGTCCTGAAGTACTGTTACGTGGCAAAAAGTAAAAGTATTACTAAAATGGCAAAAAGCTGTGCTTCAGCTTTACACATCCTTCGATGACAACAGTCATCTGGCACCCAGCAAGCTCTGCTTCACACGAGGCCATGGGTTTGGGTTTGGGCAGAGCTGCAGGGGTGCACTGTCACACCATTGGGATGCTGCCACAGAACAGGTGGAAACCCTGCTGCCACATTCCCCTTTGTGGGGTCTCACTGTCACAAGCTCACATAACAAGTTTTCAACAACAAAAGAAAAACATTTGACAATTTTCTAGGGAAGCTACTGACACATTTTCTTCCTTTTTGGGAAGCTTACTTTGGTATGAAGCTAGGATGTGTCCCCCTTGGAATAAATATTAGAAGAAAACCTTTTTTCATACCCCTTTTCACCATGGTGGTCCTATTTCTTTCTTAGAAAATCACTCTTCACTCATCATTTTTCCACAAAAATATGGAAAATTCTGTGGATTACCTTTCTGCTCACTTTAACATCATAGATAGTCAGGCAATTCTTCCCTGCAAGCACTATTCTTTTGACTTCAAAAATTACGGAAGAATTACGTCAGTCCTTAAAAAGCTGCCATTTAAGCAGCTCATCCCTTTAGAACAAGAGCAAGTAGAACAGGCCAATTAGAGCCAATGAAACACTTACCTTCAAAACTCTGATTGTCCCCAAAATATCTATTTGCCCTAATGGAAATATACACGCTTCCATAACACAGGTGCTTTACAGAAGGAACAAAAACACTCTGCAGTTCTCCAAATGTCTTAACAAAATTAAATGTTTCTCCTGTAAACAGCACACAGGCTGGTGAAGAGCAACACAACAACTAGAGATAAAGTGAGGTTCAGGACATTGCAGGAGTGCATCTGGGATGACAAGTTTGAGATATTTTCTTTAAAATTCAAGTAATTAAAAGTGTCCTGACTAGCAGAATGCAAATACATGAGAGTATCCTTTGAAAATCACAATCTTATTTTTTCTTTTCTTCATTCAATAGCCTTAAAGTACACTGCATAGAAGTCAAAAAGATTCACAAATAATTTATTAAACTAATTCTACTGAAAAGTACACTCTGTAATGAGTATCTGACTTTGATATGACAGCAAGATCTTGGAAATTTTGGTCAAATTTAGTACTCATTTTGTCTCTGAGAGGAGTAATTGAGCAGGTGACTGGTTTAGTTCCTCCTAGTATTTCTACATTTTGGAATACAAAACTATGGATGTTTAAGAGGTGAAATTCGTATCAGAGGAAATAGCTGAGTGCATTGAAGGATTCAATAGAATAAGAAAATAAAACAAAAGAACTTGCAGCTTTTTCACCCAATCATCCCATATATCTTCAAACCCATTTTTAAAATAAAAAACAACCTACAGACTTATAAATCAGAACGTCATTCTAAGAAATTGAAAGCCTGAGATTTGAAGCTATAGGAGAGCTGCAGAAAGGGAACTGTAATATGCTGGCAATGATCTCTGGAGCAGCAGATGGCAGGAGAAACTCTGTCTCTTACCTTTATTCACCATATGCTATTTGACTGATTAAACTGTATTTATGTGGCAAAAAATATTACAAAACAACACACTTAAGTATAGCTCTTTAGTGCACATCATTACACTCATTTTTTCGGTGTTGTGGTAATCCGTCTGCAAACTTCACGCATTTTTGTCCGCGTTTCCTCCTCCCTGCATGCAGTTACTTTATGTTTCTGCATCCCAGTAACACACACCCCAAACTGTTAAAGCTGTCATCTTCCTACCTGGCTGAGTAAAATCATAAGGAAGAATCTGATAAAAGAAGAGGAGGGAAGACCTCAGGACTGAGGCACGTCAAAAGGTCTTGGTAATTCAACAGGTGGCAAATTTTTCTCTCAGCAAGAACTGGTAGTGCCAGACAGTGCATTTTCTTTTGAGAAGGGAGTTTCTTCTATTTTGCTTGATTTTATCACCACAATGACCAGTCAGGTGAGCACCAGATCAGCTCTCCATGCACCTTACACCTTATGCAAGCCTTATGCATCCAGGACACCAAAGCACAGGTCAGTAAGACAAGAACTGCTGAGAGTCAAGAGAGAAGTGGGTGTGTGTCACTGCTTTGTGTTAACACTGCTGGTGATGTGTTCTAATGTGCCTTAATCAACATGCAGTCACTCATTTAAACAAACTCTGTCGAGCCTCATAGGTAGTCCAGGCCTGCCTGTGGCTGCTGCTTTTAAACCTGGTCTGGACACATGGGCTGGGCACAGTGTCCCCTCTGGAGCTCTCCCCAGGAGGCCTTTTATTCATAAAAATGGCAATACTCTGCAAGAAAACTGTGAATGGCCTGTAGATCGGGGTTGAAGTTCAATCTGCTTCACTCTGACCTGATTTTGTCATTTTCTTGGGTAGGGCAAGGATCATTCCCACCTTGCTGATGGAGGCTCCGCTGGTGCCAGGCACAGCCTGGAGTCAGCTGGGCCACACTTGGTCGGTACAAGGGAATATGGGAAGGCTGACTGAAAACCAGAGCCCATCAGGACTAATGCCAGGAGGAGTGAGAGAGAGACATCAGCTATCCACACAGCTGATTTTAATTAAACTAGGCAAAACCTCACTCTCAAATAAGTGAGCTAAGGCCCCTCTGCAAATGACAGAATCAGCAAACTGGGAATGACTGTTTCCAATGATTGCACGGACGGAGAACTCCTCAGTCTGACTTGAGTGGGGATTTGCCATCTGCATTACTTGACAACTGTAGCCCATTGTTAAAAATTGTTTCTAATAGCTTTGGGCCATTATTCTTTATCTTGGTATCTTCCCAGACTGGGAATAATTCCTTCCTTCATCTACACAGTTACTCTGAATATATTTATAGATGATAATTAGGTCCCTTCCTTCTATCCTACTGAATTTTCTCTAGGTTGTAGGACTGACTTACCACTTGGTATATTATCTTATCCTTCAATCCTACTTCTATTTAGCAAAAAAAAAAAAGCAGCTTCAGATAGACAGACAAACAGAACCACTTCTGATGTTGCAAGATCATCTATAAACAATGGAAAATAAAGTCTAAAAAGAGAAAGTGATGCAAAGTAGCTCTTTCTCCACATTCAAAATATTCTCTTGATGCATCTGTGAATGTTCGTTATACAGGTTGAGATTTTTGTTAGTTAACACCAGTAAAATACACAAAAGAAAAAATAATAAAGGTTTTAATAACATTTAGCAATGAACTCAGGGAAGTTTCTGCTAGTTATTAAATCAGATGTAGACTTAAAAAAAACCTTCCAAATTACTTAAGATATACATTTGAAATGGTGATTCATAATGTCTTGCTAAAATGTCTTCAAGGACACAGATAATTTCAACTGCACATAGATCTTGTTTCTTAATTCTAATGTTATTAATTCTCCTTCTTCTATGACTGCAAGTAATAAACCAGATTCTTATTTTACCTAGCTCTGGATTAAAAGTGGAGCATTCTCCTTGAAAATTACAATGCTAAAAGATGGCCTAAAGTATCCTGATTAAAGTATTTCCAGTAGTACCATTTAATGAGGTTTTTAATGGATTTGGAATCCTATAAAACTTTGACACCATACATAAAGCTAACAAAAATTTGAAAGAGGTGTACTAATCTGAAACAGATACTTAAAAGCTGGATTAAAACTTTCCTGGTACACACAAACCAACACAAAATAGCAAAGCTAATTAGGACTGTCCCTATAAAAAGTTACTCATTTTTATTTAACACTGCCAATTTTCAGGGTATTCATAAACTACTTTTACCCTCCCTATTCCAACAAATGAAATTAGACATCTTTTCATGCTGACTGTCTACCAGTTAATTTGCTGATAAATTATTATTTACTGTGTTTAAAAGTAGAAAACATTATTTTATTTGCACACATCTGGTAATCATATTCCTGGGTCTAGACAAATGAAATGAGAGTTAGACAAAATATGCTAGTGAACTGAGTTCTATATTTACAAATAATACTAAGCTAAAACTGGAGAAAAGTGATGTTTTGTTACAGTTATAAAAAAATCAGAAATACTACTAAAATGTTTTATCCACCCTTTGGAAAGGGAAGTAGGGATTCTTGCAATGCCTAGTGATACAATAAAATAATATCAAATTAAGCATTAAATTGAAACAACAAGCTCATTTTGAATGAAGGAATAAATAATGAAAAATCTGTTTTGTTACAAAAACCTCATTACCTTTTTTTTTTTAGATCTAGTAAATAAAACATCCTGCATTCAGGTTTATTTCCTTGTCCCCATGTTGTGAGACATGAGATTATTTCAGTGAGATTTACCCTGGACAAATCACAGACAGATCCCCAATCCACTTAAACTATTAACTCCATGGATTACATGTGTTATGTGAAAAAAAACCCACCAAAACAAAACGGAACCCTTCTGCACATAAATATAGCATTTTTTAAAAAAAGCCTCAGACAGTTCTATCAAGTGGGAGAAAGATAAGTCTCAGAGTAGATCAGTTTTGGATATAAGGGTCTTATCCCATATAATAACAAATATGCTAGACTAAGGCAGTATTATATCTACTCTCCTTTCTAAAAATTATCAGCAGTTTGTTTTTACATCTCTTGTAAATCAACCAACTATCCAACTAAGACCTTCCTCCTAGCTGTCAGAGTTTGGAATCTTAATCTATTTGTTTTTGATGACCTGTATAACATTTAATTGATTTCATTATTTTATACATACATATTATATGGCCGTAGCATAACATACACTATGAGTCTACTTATCTGTATGACTTATTTGTGAACTCAAGAAAAATTGTACTATATGCAATGCAATTATAATGCAAATTGCTATTTTGGTAACAAATTTATATAATGTCCTAACTGCACTGAAGTTGGGTAAAAACTACTTAATTTCTCCCATGACAGCAAAAACAGTGCAGACTCTTCCTATGTAAGTCTGTTCCCACCAGTTTCAAGTAGGTCAACTGAATAAAGACCATTTCTTAGGATTTGCAAAGGCAACAAGGATTTTATTATAATATTTAGAATTAAACTGATTGTCTTTAGAAACCTCCCCAAATCCTTCCAGCTAGTAACATGAGACTGTTGTTAGGCTGTCTTTCCTCCATGGAGGACCACAGTAACTTGTTTCTGGGTTTTTTTCACAGTTTGGAAAAACCTACAGAGCTTTAGTTGGTTTAGTTTGCTTGTGTCATTTTAAATGAAACACTGCCTTGGGCTAAGAAACTTCTGTTCATGACAATACAAGGTTACAAAAATTAGTCCAGATAGTAGAAACCAGATTAAGCCTGTGTTAATCTAAATACCAGACCCCAGATCTCCACCATCACACATTTCTTTATGTATTTATCCCAATGAAAACAAATAATTATCTTTATCAATCATCTCCATTTTTCCTGGAGAACAGATGACACTCAGTGTAATCAACCCAAACTTGTTACTCACTTAAATCCTCTGAGAACAATGATAACGCTGTCACTTCAAGTACAACAGAAACAGTATTATTTATGTGTTCTGAACTGAGTTATAACCACCAGGCAAGCACAGAGGATGTTGCTGAGAAGTTTGTATCACAGAGGAGACCAGCTGTGAAGGCAGAACATGAAGCTCCAGCTTGTGTGAGGTCTCCAGGTGGGGGTGTGCAGTCACTGAATGGGGCCAGGATACAGGTATTGGAGAGGGGAGGAAGGTGAAGGGACAGCTAGGGAGGACAGCCATTCCTCTGGAAGAATCTGGCTAGGATTCTGTAACTTGCATCATATGAGGCTCAAACATATCTGGATTCAGTGAACAGCAAACATAATGGCTGAGATAAAGAAAAAAGATAACAGTTTATTGGTGAAATTGAAATTTCAACAGTAAGGCTCTAGACTCTTGCAACTGAAAACTGTGTAAAATTAAATTAACATTCCTAAGCCCAAAACACTGATTTTTAATAAATGGTATATTTTTTATATTACTTTTATGGATGACTTTCATATAAGCTTTTAGGTATAGATCTACTGCTTCCCATTATTATATTAATATAGAATGATAATTACTGGAAACCAAGTAATTAAAAACTGTGCCTGAAAAGTGTCTTATTTGCATCTCATTTTTATCCTGTTTGTCTATTCGTTAAGCATTTTTTCCTACTTTATATCCTTTATTTGTCCCCAAAATATTTTAAAATAATCTAGGAATAAACACACAAACAACAGAAAACCACACGGAAAAAAATGGCACATTTAAAAAAATTTAGACTCATCATCAGCTAAGAACTGGGAAGTTTCAAACACTCAACAACTTCTGCAGCAAGAGACCCATTGCTTAAGTTTGACTGAAGGCTACTCTTTGCCATCAACCACTTGATATAGATCTCTTTCATAATTTCTGGCCTAAGAATCTTCTCAGGAATGAAATTATTTTTGCATGAAACAAAATTATTCTCAATATTTAAGTTACATAGTGTCACTTTCTTACATGAATCAGCTTTAATTTCTCCCTTCAACTAGTCTACCATAAAAAATACCCACTTCTCCCTGCATGAAGATGTTTTTATGTAGTACAGTGGACATCAGAACAAATGAAATATTCTGCTGCCTGATGATTATCTCTCCTTAAAACATTAAATTATTTATTTGTACCTTCTATGATATCCTGCATTTTATCTCCTAAATACTTTATGATCACCTAAAAAAGAAGTAATTAAAAATTATTGTGCTTATTTTCAATTGTGGCACAAACACATAACCGTTTTAGAGGTAGGTATTTACATGTCCTTTTTGGCTATTTCAGTGGTATTATGAAAATAAAAAGCAGCCGATTTCTGTATTACTGTAATTGTAGTTAATTTCTTGTAATGCCAAGTTACCAAATTCGTTGTGGTTAGTCTGAATTAGTGACACTGTTTCCTTCTGAGAACTGTACCAGAATTTCTCATGAAATGTTTGTACTTTTTTTCTCATTCTTGATTTATATAAGTGAAAAGGTAACAATTGTAATTGTATTGATCATGGTGTCTTCCATATGTGGGTATTGGTACGCTAGTAAGCTTTACATCCACCCATACAGCAAACATGAGGAGAACTGCCTTAATTTCTTTGTGACCAGAAGTGATAAAAATGTGTTGTAATCTCAAAAATGAAATATACCATTGAAGGTAAATTTTCCTAACAAAACATTAGATTACATGAAGCCCTGTTTTTGCAAGTGTATGGTTTATTGGCTCATGATATCAAGGCCTGAACAACACAGATACTGTAAAATGAAGATCTGTCTCTAGACAGGTGCTAACTCTCTCATCTCACTGGTATCTTGCCAAGTGTCTTTTAACAAATCAAGTTGCATTTGCAAAGTAATACCAAGTTTTGATTTGAATAGGACCAAATCTGGCACTTGGAGACATTAACACAGTCATTATAATATTATAAAACCTTACGTTTGCTTAAAAAAAATTAGGATAAGCTTGCTTTTCACTAGAGAGGGGCCTAAATGACTGAACACACAAAAAGCCTTTCTCAGTGCACCATTCAGTACTGAAGTGTGCATGGGGAGGGTACCTTGGCTGGGCCCCTGACTGCATCTCCATCAGACACGGTCAATGAACCCAGAAGATAATTTAACAAGGTTGAGTATTTAACCCATGGGACATTTGGCTAAAGCATATTCTTTTTCCTCAAATGGCAGCTATATTCTTGAAAATATTAAATCAGCATAAAGATTGAAAGACGTCAAAACTACTGACAGCTAAAACCGAAGCCATATTAACTTTTATTTTGTTTGCACTTAATTGGGCAATAATTTTGAAGATTTCATTTTATTAAATATCTTGGGAAATGCTCTTTGTCTTTCTCTGTAATGATGGAAATATAATCAAGCATAGTAAAAAAAGTACATCTAAGAAATTTAATTTTTTTTTCCTGCAATATCTAACTGCAACAACTGAAACACTTTTGGTGTGAGAAATTAAAGCAGTCACTGTTCACAGAACAAACACAGAGCTCTAGGTATATGTTCTTTATTGCTTTTAGTACTTCTGGGTAAATGCATTCAATTAAATGGATCAGAAATGCAGAGCTCAGTATCAATTTATTCTCTTCAAAAATTATTTATTTCAGCTGTTCTCTATATATTTCCCGGTTGCTCCCATAAATACATCATCTTTACTCTCCTGGTACTCAGAAACTTCTTTACATGGTGATCCTTGTAAAATGAAACATTTATATTACTGAATTTCCTGCAAAAAGGAGCTTTACTAAATAAAATTGCTTCAAAATACCAGTGTGCCAGAAAGTTAAAACTCCATTTTGTGAAATTTACATACTTTACATCCTACGGATGAAACCTGTAGCTTCCTGAAGCTTTTAGTAGTACTTGCAATTGAAGCAGAGCTTGAAGAGCAAAGTTCTCAGGCTACTAAAGCAATAGGGCTCTTTGGTGTGGATTTTTAAAAGATATTCAGGCATTGATGGCCAAGGGAATTTCAGAAACAATATTCTGTTTTCAAAAATGACACATGCAGAAATGAAAAAGATGTAAAAAATGACATAAGCCCAACCTCACTGAACACTACAAAACTTTGCTGCTAAAATACTGTGTAAAAATTAGCAAGACTAGAAAACAACAGGACTACAGATTTTTAAAACATGACATCTTACTTCAGAGAAGGGATTACAGAATCTGAACAACAAAGTTCACTGTACGGTTTAAGAAATTTTGTAGCCACAACAAGGAACAAGACAAACAACTCCACAAAATAAAACTCATACATGCATAGATATGGAAGTGAGTAACTGTTTTTAAGATGCCTAGATTTAATGCCTATGTCTCCCAGTCTCTTTGATAATTTTTTTTTATTCTTTTTAAACTTTTTTTCCCCAATACTTCTTAATGAATACAGCTGTTATGGAAGTCATAATTGTTGTCTGCTTATGTATTTTACCTTCTCACTGTAGGCAAGCACACAAAGCTATAGAGATGGGTGTCTTAGTAGTCCTTGGGAGTCCTAGGTCCCCATAGCTTCCAAAATCTGTGCTGCTGAGAATGATTTCTTCTCAAGCATCCAGTTAAGTAGGGTTGACTGACATCTTCATAACTCTAAACTCTAAATATTTATATGACATATATCCCCTTGCTAACACCAACTTATCACAGGGTAGTCAAATAGGTTTAGTACCTCATCTGTCCAGTAACTAGAGCTAAACACACTGATCTCACCAAATCCACAAGAGCTGCTTATTACTTTTCATAGAGCCATGACAAGATATCCAAATCACAGACCAAGGTTCCTTTAGGTAATATAGTCATTGCATTTAACGAAAACATGGTCCCATTCCAAAAAGGTAACAGTATTTCTTCAAATAAACGAGTTGTGAATCATACTAATCTGAATAAATCTCTGTGTAAATGAATCCAAAGAATCCAGTGCACTTACAGGCAAATGGAATTTCAAGGAAGAAAGGATGACAGAAACTGTATCAAGTGCATTTTAAGCACTGCTTTACACCTGTCCATGAAACTGATGAAGACAACACATGATGAAATTACAGGATTGCTCTGATAACCTTTGAAAGATCTGACCCACTGCACACATCATCCACAGAGGAAACACAATGATATACATATCAAAGGAACTCGTTTTTCCTGACCATATTGCATTTTTCATAAACAATAGTTACTCCAGTGCCTCTAAAGCTCCCATTATAGTAATTTCTTCCCTTTGGTAAAGAGGTGACAGGTCCTGGCAAACAGATGAAACATTACTCTGCTACTTCAATTGAAACTATCACTTCTGATATAACTGATTTCCTTTACCCAAAATATAACTGAAATTCAGGATCATAGGCATAGACCTTTTCCTCAAAATTTGAAGAACTGGACTTTCTGTGGTTTCCCTTGACCACGTGGAATTTGACTAGGCGCAGTGACCCCAAATTGTATTTTTATGAGTCCATGAAACTATGAAAGTATTTCTCAGCCTGCTTAATGAAACAACTGTTAACCAGAAGAAGATAGCTGTTACAACACCACTGTGGTTGGAAAAATTACTAAGTCAAAACAATAGTTTTTTTCATGAGTTTTACTCTCGGAATGAGTTCACAATCAATTGAGTTTTGCAGCAAGACTACAATTTTTAACCACATTTTATTCATTGGCACTGCAGCATCAATACAGGTGTGAGAGACCACAAGCACAACTATTATCACCTCACATTTTAACAAGTAGGTGGCAATCATCCCCCAATATGTCTTTGAACTAAGCAACTTGAAGATGAGGAGAGTGCTTTAAAGTGTTTTCTTCTCTGCTACATCCCACATAAACACTTCTGATGAAATGAGAATCTCCACAGGAAGGGTGTAGTAAATATAAGAATTGTTTATAAACTGACTACACTATTTCCTAAGTAAGTAAAATTGGCCATTTTTAATTTTAGAATACTGGTTTTTATGCATTTACAAACAGCAGCCTTGCCTCGCCCCTTTCTTGCCTTTCCAAAATTTATTTTATTAGGCTATCTTCAGTTGTCTTTTTCTTTTGGCCAGCACCAAGACCCAGTGGTGGTGTACACCTGGCAAATGTTCAGGCTGCATAGGTAAGCTTTTAAAGCTTGTGTTCGATAAGTAACTTTTTTAAGTTATAATAACTGAATTTTTATAATAACTGAATTTTTATAAATGACATAGGAACATCCAATGTAAGGAAAAATGACAACACAAAAAATGGCAGATAAATGTCACATTTTTGTTTTACACAAGAATTAACTTGCAGATCTGTTTTTTGGAGATCAAGGAAGTCTAATGTTTTACAAGCTTTAAAAGTAGAGGCACAGAGAAGTGAAACATGATTAATCTGATACTCTTCTTCTGCCTTTTTTCATTCATCTTTCAATGCAAAGCACTGTCCTCCCAGTATGGCTGTTTATTTGCTTTCTAAATATGCAGGACTAGATATCCAGAATAAGTGCCCTTAAATATTTGAAATAATACTGTGAGAGAGAAGGGCTCACCAAGTTTACAAATCGGAATTATTTTCACTCAGTTTTTTACTGTGTGGTAATATCTACAGATTGACTTGGAAATCCACCATGGCAGATGCTATGCACACAAGTAAGATGAATTGCTTCATCTTCCAGGGTTTATGGCTCATTTGAAGTTAATGGTTGGTCTTTTTGGTCCTTACGAAAAAAGTCGAAGCTCAAATGAAACAGGCATTAAAGTTTCAAGAGCTATGAAAATGAAAACATTCCTCCATAATATTTACTATCATTGCTATATTAGTTAAATCTTTTGTTTATTACTTGATTGGACTTCTAAGGCTTTACTGACTCTCTCAGGGTTAAGAACTACACACATTTTTTCCCAACAGTGAGCTCAAAGCCACATGTTCCACCTGTCCATATGAATATTACATATCCATATGTGATTTTCTTTCCTTCACTCCTACTTCCCTCTATCCCTTGGGGCAGATAATCTTAAATAAATCTGAATAGAAAACTGAGAATGAATAATACTTATGTTGAGTAGAGTAAGACTTCCTTAAAAAAAGGCAAAACAAACCAGCCCTCCAGTATTTTTTTCTGGCTGCTGTACAGTGCAGTTTGGAGAAGGTCACCCTGGGATTTCTCCCTCTGCAAAGTGACAGCAATAAGGTAATGACAAGCATAAGGAAAACATCAATAAAGCAGCTATCCATCTTTCTGGATTTTAGATGATCTGCCTGCCCTGGCAGGATGGATCTTTCTCTTTTCTGCCGTAACACCAACCTAAACCAAGTATATGAGGCATACATCTCAATATGAAAAGGGCAATTTCTGTATACAGTTGTAAAAAAAAAATAGCCAAATGCCTGTAAAAGCATCAGGTGAGTTCAGTGTATTTAAAGATGATATAATATCTGCAGTTTATAGCATCCTATAATGCAGTTCTTAAACTATGAAATATTTAGTCTTCTAATAAGATCTCAAGGCCATAGTTATCTACTAATTAATCCATTTTAGTATCTTGATTTGTGAGATAAGAAAAAAACCCCATTGCTTGCTTGTGTCACGTGATACCAGAAGCTTAATTAAAGCTGCTTAAAAATAAAATCCATTAGATGCCATAAAAGTGCCAGGTGTACAAGCCATTATCTCAGGAGAGAAAAACACATTTCACTGGCCATAAAAGCTAAATTTTTCTAATACCAGCACCAATAAACCTTTCAGTTAATCTGAAAATGCAGAGTGCTTGTAAAAGGTAAGCACAATGAAAGTATTATGTCAGACAATGTTTCTTCTAATGAACAAAAATGTAAAATTAACTGCAAGGGACCTCCCAGCATTGACTGAGCATAAACAACTGGAGAATGTGGCTACTGCGTAAGCCTGTACATTGTGGAGTTTAAACAACCCACCCATTTATTGGTTCTTCCTGAGCAATCTTACACACTTAACATGTATTAAGGGAAAAATAGCAGTATCCCAGGCCTTTCCGTAAAAAGCAACTTGGGATACTCAGTGAAGAGTGATGGTAAGAACTCAAAGTCTGTTAGTATAGGTAATAAGTCTGAAGCAATTACTACCTGCTACGGAAACACTCTATTGATTTGGCCACTTAAGTTTGATAAATGGGTACCATATAGCAGAAACCATAAGAAGGAAGAAGCTCATAATCCTGGCACTGAATCTTAATTTATTGTACGAATGTCAAAGTCAATATTTAAAAATAAACAACCCTGGTATTTGTGATAATGCAGGCTGCTTTCAAATGACATCCTCTTCCCCCCAGCATGGCAAAATGTCACAAGCATTTATGTTTCATTATAAACTGCTTTTTCCACCAGAGAAATTGCAATATACACCACACAATTGTTTGCAATCTGGAACACAAGAATAATACTTGTTATACTTATCAATTAAGATAATTTATAATCTTTCATATTACCTACTGGCGACAGCCGCATCCATGTGTCATTAGTATTTTCACATCATCAGTTTACTTCTCTCTCTGTGATGTATTAGATAGGATTTACATGGCTGAAGGACTGCACCACAGAAATGACAATGAAAATGCTCTGTATGTAGTAGAAACTTTAACAGCCTGTTGAAATACTCTGCCTTATTATTGGTTTAAGTAGTTAAACCAGTAAACCCATTCTAAAATGTATATACACAAATCACTATTGGATACAGTTTCATACCTGAAGAACTTCTGCAAATTCTGTGGAGAACTTTTAGAACAGCAGTATGCGAAACCAGAATAAATAAAGAATTCCTAAACCTCTATGAGAAAAAGAGATTTATTCCCCCAAAAGGCACTAGACATTTCTAGATCATAAGTAGACAAGCTTGGGATGGAAATGATGTGAAAGTGCAGTGAAACAACATTCGAATGAACTGGCTAAAGATATGGGTCCTACCTCTGTGCAAACCAGAGAGCAACAGTGTAAGATTCCCCTGCACCCTTTCATTTCATAGTTATAATTTAAGGTATTGACCCCATTTTCCTCTGGAGAGAAATGGATCAATAGAACAGGCTCCCAAAAAGAAAATGGAGTTTAGCTCTAAAATGGGTAGCTAAATCTTCTAAAAGTAACAACCTGGATTCCATGTTCTGACTGAGAATGTATTCTACAAACAATTGTAAAGTTTGATAAAACAGGAAGAGAGATGAAACTTAGGGCCTGATATTTTTAGGTAACTTGAAGCAAACTCAGGGGATTTTAAGACCTATCATTAATGCAGTGAAACCATTGTATGCAGCATTTACTCTTGCTAGATCAGCAAAAAGAACCTAACTTCAAACTGGTCATTGAGTCAGGGGATTATTTCACAGTGGTTGTGACCCCCTGAACCAAACGAGCAGTGCTTTGGTACAGGCTCCAAAAGAGGTAAATGTCTGAGCCATAGCCAGGCCAAGAACTCCTCTAGGACACCCCCAGATAAACAGAGTGAGACAATGAGCATCCATATGAGCTTGGAACACCCACTGTGCGGTCAGTACATGAAGAGCGCGTGGCTTTTCCAAGATTCATTTGTCAAGGAACAAATAAAGACCAGATTGTTCAAAGTACCACAGATCTTTGGGTAAGTCTAATTGGAGTTCTCCCCTACACTGCAGCTGGACCGTGTGGCAGGTGACTCTCGAGCTGGGACACCTCTCAAGCCATGAGATTCCTTTCTTCTGAAATTAAGAGATCCTTCCTCACTCAAGGCTGTGAGACATTTTATTCCAAGAGATCCTTGGTAAGTGACTAATAGTATGATGAATTAATACTAATGGAACACATGTAGTTAATTCCATTAGATATAAATTGTTGTCGAAGTCTGAGATAAGACTGGAAGTAGGAGCACCCAAATTTCAACTTTAGAAAGTCAGGGGGCATATTCTGAACCCTGTGATTTGTTTAGAGGGTCTCCCTTATCCTTTTGCATCTCTGGTCACTGTGCAAATAATTCTAGCTCAATTCTAACTCACTTTTCCTTTGTATGTTTCATCCATGGAAGAGAGTGAACTTTGCCATCAAACCTTGCTAAGCTGCACTTTTACATCATCATATTAAAAGCACTTTTACTAATACCTTTAAGTGATCTAAATCACTCAGTTGTGACAATGGTGAAAAACATGAATGTTGCCCGAAGAACTGGTAAACAAGTACTCAAAATGAGAGAGAGGAAGAATGGCCAGATACAACAGTGAGATATTTTTTCCACTGCTAGTCAAAGGTCAGTAATTACACAGAAAATCTGTGAGCAATGTCACACAGCAGGTGAGGGAGGAAATGCAATATGATTAAGAGTTCTATTTAGGCACGCTGTTTGAAAGGCCTGTTTGTCACTTCAGATAAAGCTGTTGAGGATATCACACTATAGAAAGGTCCTTTTAGAAAAACATTCTTCTGATTTGTATCTAAAGATCAGCGTTCCATATGCCTGTACTGAGAACACGATCATTAGAATTTCAGTCACGTTAATGAGTCTTGTAAACACATCATCTTATGCATCAATTTTACTGCTGCTCTTCCACACAGATTAGCAGGAGGGACAGCACTGCACAACAGATTTTGGATGCAAAGTGCCATTTTGACCAAGCCAGTGGATTGCACTGGGGCAGTCACCACTCTGTGACATCATAAGCCAGTCAGAGAAGTAAGTGGAACGCAAAGCTATGCCCCAACAACTGTTCCATTTCTTCCCAGAAGGGCGTAAAGCTTTGTATCAAGCTGCTTGAACAGCCCTTACAATTATATATATATTCACAGTTAGATGAGAAGTGCATGTACCTTACCTTAAAGGTATGAATGCTGATTTGTGTACCAGAAATGCTGATGTTCTCCTAGAAGTGAACATCTGAAGGCACCAGATCAACAAAAATTTAGATGAGACTTTTTTACTGAAAGGGAGATGAATTCCAATACTCATTTCAGGACTTGGAAAAAAAAAAATCACTTTTAAAAAGAGAAAAAATCCCACAACACCTTTATGAAATTTCTATGGATTTTTTTTCTTACTGGTTTAACACTGAATAGATTCTTCCATTAAAGTGCTTTAGTAAAGGAAAAAAATGGACTGACTTTTGCCTAAATAGTTTGTCCATATTTCCAAGTGGTGTTCCAAGCAGGCTGATCTAAGCTCACTGAAGCTCATCAAATTCTTTCCTGTTCAGCACAAGGCAGTTTGAATCCAATCTTTCTCAGTTTTGTTGGGTACTTTTGTCCTATAACATTCTTAACCAGAACACAAAGCATTATTTAATTGTCATTCAGATTACTTTCTTGATAACACTTTGCATTTTATATTTAATATATTCTGGTATTTGGTGCAACTAATGCACTCTATGATATTTAAAGAATAGCTTTCAAAAGTTTATTGGATGATTTCCTCATTCAGATGTTTCACTTAGGATTTTTCTCTTTCTGCAGGACAAAGTATATCATATTCCTCACAGAAATTCCTTTCCTTCCATTCCCTACTATGTCAGCAGTAGCTTTCAAAAATGATTTTTACATGACTGCAGCTTCTCTCTTTTAACTTATGATTTTCACTGTCAAATGGGAAAGGTGACTGAAATAGCACAAGCTTACTTTCATGACTATTATGCTATTTTTTCATGGTTGGAAGTATTGTAATGTTCAAGGGAACAATTAAAACTGTTCCACTGTGCAGTAATAAAGAATGTGATTCTCAATTCAACCATCAGCTAAGAAGGTTTTATAAAGTAAGAGAACACTGAACATTTTAGTTTTAATATGCTATGCAGATATTTACTCTGAAAATAATAAACTTCATTATAGTTTCAAAATCCTAGCAAAGAAAGTTAAAATAATTTAAACTTAGAACACAAAACATTTGAGCAATTAGACTGAAAATCTATAAATAATGTTGTTTTACAATTCATAAACATTTTCTTTCAGGAATATTTTAATTTTGTATCACATACCATAAAATATATTTGGTTTCAGTGGCTTCACCAACCTCTTCAACACTGCATTTTCTACTTAAACAAATTTAATACTATTTCTCCTATTTTATATTAATGTTTACAAAAATATTGAACCCATGAGAGTTATATTTCCAGGATTCAATTTCAGTACTTGAAACTGCACTGATTCAAAGGCTTTTATAGAAATAGTGTGAGAAAGCATTTCAATGAAACATAACTGCTTTAGGTTTTCCCTTCAGTCCCTTCATGACACACTTAACAGTGTTTCTCACACTTTCAAAGACATCTGGTCTCCTAAGGAAAATATAGACAAAAACTGTAAAAATAAATAATTTTGACAGGTATCAAAGAAAAATGCAGTAACATTAACACATGGCAAATGGTACCTCTTTATTATGCTCAAATCCTTTTGCAAGAAACATGGTAAGAGGTTAATATAACTTGTAACACCATCCTTTCCTCTTTGCCTTTTAATTATTCCCAATCTCTCAATTTTATACAACTGCTAAGCAAACTGCTCTCTGGCTTGGCATTACGTGCACACCTGGGACCAGGTATTGCAGAAAGCTACTCTGGGCAGAGCCAGCAGGGCTGCAGAACACCTTTATTGTGAGCCATGCAACTCATACACATTAAACTTCAAACTTTTTCTAACTGCAATAGCAACGGGATGAAAGATGTCAGTGGCCACAGATAACAGGGAGGTTAAGGATACACCAAAAGCTGCAGAGGCATTAACTGGTGTAGTGTGGCTGAGTTGCATAATATTTCTCCAGTAAGACTCTTTCTGTGTCCTGTTTTACAAATATGTTGCAAGGACATGCAAGTTATAGCCTCTTACCCATAAAACTAGAAACATACTAAGAGCACTGCTAATATAAGTCAGACTCAAATCTACACAGGCTATCCTGGAACCACAGAGTCAAATAACTCACATACTACATTTTGCTCTGAAGAGATGAAGCAGCACTGTTCAGAGTTATCTCATTTAATGAAATCCTCCACCATTCTAATTTTGTCAATTTTATAAAAGTAATTCTGTTCTTCGATGTAACCATGTCTCAGAAGGAGCAGAGTGGGCACAGAGCACACTGACACTGGGATCCTGGATCATTTTTCTTGTGGTAGATATTCCTTCAGCAAGGCACTCAGCATATGCCTTTATATAAATAAGCAAGTCCTGCAACATATGCTGAACATCTATAGAGTTAATCTATGCATCCTGCTCAAGGCACCCCCTGCCTGGGGCTGGCAGAGAGATGCAAATCTCAGGCATCTCCACAGACTTCAGCTGCTCTATCCCACTTTGGTGATGGAGAGAAAAAGGGGTCAGCCCAAAGAATGTCACTGGTTGCTTTGCTCTGCTGTCTTTAAATTTGTGGAGCAAGAATCCCTTGCAGTGAGTGTGCACTGAAATATGCAAAGGGATGGAGAGGTATTACGCAGTAAAGAAAAAAACTGAGGCGATTTTCTTTCTAATATTTTAGTACTATTAAGCTTTGATATAATGTCACGTAAATGAGACTTTTGGAGAAGTATCTTTCCACGTAAATAACAGGTAGCATCCTGAGGGGATTAATTCCTCTTAAAAATTTAAAAATAAATGTGAGGGTATCAACAGAAGGGTCTAAAGACAGCCGTAGCCATACTGACAGTACACATAAATTACTACTACAGAGTCAGCACACTGCATTGTAGCTTTGGCAGAGAGCTCAAAATTCCTGAACCCTGGCCCAGGGGATCAAAAGGTGAAGGTCTGAACATCTGGCTGATGGTGGGAGAGAAGATAGTTTAAGTTTCCATTCTCTTCAGGCTGGCTAATATGTCAAGCTGCATTTTCAGCACAGTAATTGATCTCTTGATTAAAACAAAGTGTTCCAGATTTCAAGGGGAAAAAAAAAGCACAAACCCACATATATAAAAGAGGAGACTATTTTAGAGTTTAGAACTCTCAAGGCATTCAATTCTTCTATATTTAACCGCGCTGAATTGGAAAATTAAAATGAACTTTTCTGAGGTTGTGTGTAATTTTTTTATTTAAGCATTTGAAGTAAATTTTATAGGTATTCTTTGCTTCAAAACCATTCAAGAATCATATTATTTCTGTGTACTAAAGTAGCTTTGTTTAGTGTTCGTAAATGGCACAGAGCAAACTCAAACTGAATGTACAGTAGGGAAATTTCACACCATCTTTTTATCAATTTTTCAGTGGGTCAATTTAACAGTAGGGGAGCAAGTAACACCTATAATGAAAAAATCCAGTGGTAATGATATAACCACAGTCTTTCATGTTTTCCTTTATAATATGTTGTGTACCTATACAGAAAGTGTAACTCTGTCATTTGAGAAATAACTGCAAGACAGAGGTGTCAAAATAGTCATTGCCTGAAACAAAATAATACCTAATTTTCCTTCAAGCAAAACAGACAAGAGCTGTATGATATAAAATATCCTGTGCTGAGGATGAAGGCTAAAATAGGATGGGGAAAAGAAAGCATTTAAAAATATTTAACAATATAGTAAGAATTAAAAATAGAAAAGAGTTGGCATTTAAACGAAATCCAAGTGCTAGACTAACCACTAAGAGCACAGCTGGAACAGCAAGGACAACAAAGATCTGTGCCTCTGATATTCTTTATAAAGCAATGCTGTCTAAAATTTTTTCTTCAAGGATCCCATGCTCTCTGAGAGATGCTTTACCATTATGCAGAGGGCAACCAAAGCAGAAAATGGTCCTTTGACTTCTCTAGGGTCAAGTAACCAATCAGTTTAAGAAAAGAAAAATCTGTCCCATATCTCTTCTTACCTACTCCTGTGCTCTCAGTGTGTGTGCCACTCTACCCCATCTTCCAACTCATTTCAGTTTGCATAAACTCCTCTGACAGGGAGTGAAGTTTTTGGAGTATGGAACTCCTGAAAGTGAACTCCAGAGCCTCAAACACACTTAAGCAGGTAAATACAGCATAAGTAAAACAGAAAAGTGAAAACAACAAAATAAATCCTAAATAATGGGCTAGATTAGGTACTGCTGCTGGAATTTTGAGCCTTCTTGGACTCTTTCCTCACTGGCTGTTTCGGAGTTGATGGAACTCTTCCAAAGTCTACATTAATTTCCCACACTTACCAAAGTCAAAGAAACACAGCAATGAGAAAAAAATTATATTCTTTTAAAAAAACTGCAGTACTCAAACGGCATAGAAAATGCAAGGGAGCTGGCTCTGCACATCTCAGCCTTACTCAGGCTGGCAGCAATGAAAGTTTCAAACTCGGGACCAAAGCGATGATTTAATCTCAGATGTGACAAAATGTAGGGAAGGGTACACCTACTGAAATAAACGCTTTGGTTTTGTGTGCACTGTTCTGGTCTTGCAGTGTCTCTGTTTTTGTCAGGTTTTTATTTTTAAGAAAGCGAAGCTCTCATTCAGAGAGATGTTTTCTTACAGAGGTTTTTTTTTAAGGGATAACTGTGATTAGAGCACTTTCTAGATATTACTAAGATCTCTTGGTTTGATTTATTCAGCTCTTTTATTCTAACCTTCAAATGACTTCTGCAGTCTCTTTTGCACAGCCTCAATACAAGACATGGAAAGCCTCACAAATAAGAACGAACTGTCACAAGATGAAACTGAAAATTTGGAACCCAAGTTTCTTGGCATGTAAATGGCATGAAAACTCAGCCTTCCTTATCCTCAGAGACTCATTTGTATAGCTACAAATCACAGGAAAAATCTTTCAAGATGAAATATGAAAAACTATAACAGAAAAGAATTGCTTAACACGTGCGTAAGAATATGACCTGAGCAGTAATGCTGTGATTTTATCACATTTACCACATTTTTATTACATTTGCCACCTGAATAAGAGCTTGTCTTGGAGGAAAAGATATTCTCTCAAAAGACATAGCTATAATTACAACTCCTTTGAAATGAATGTTATACAAGTCCTTAGAAAGCGTTACACACAGCTAAACAATTTCTTCAGCTAATATACAACAGAACCTGAAAGCCCTCTGGTACATGCTGCATCAAAACATGAATTGCATGTTGCATCTCTTCATGAATTTATCTTAAAATTTGGTATCTCTCTGGGAATGATCCTCTCTTTACTTTATTCGTTCTACATGCATAAATATTACTAGGAGAGAGAAAGGTGGGTGGTTATCCTTGGAGTATATGAACACTTGTTATCTATAGCTTTGGTAAAACTTCTGTAATAGATGACTTTAGTCATGTGAAAGAGTTTGCATCACTCTATCCTGCCTGTGCAAACAAGTCTTGGTAACTGATCTTTTACTATAAACTGTTACACTTGTGTTATTTTTAGTTAACTCTGAGCAGGATGCCCTCAGGAGCCTCAAACTCCAGCTGTAATTGCAGCTACAGTTTTGAATACACCTCCTCATCTGCACAATGGCTTACACTGACCATGACACAAAAGATATAAACTGAGATTTCTCATATGCTTCAAGAGAGCACTGTGACCTCCACAGGGAGTGAGTCCAGAGGAGGGCTGGGAGCACCTCTGCCATGAAGGCAGACTGAGAGAGTTTGGGGTTGTTCAGACTGGAGAAGTGAAGGCTCTGGGAAGACCTTAGAGCACCTTCCAATACCTAAAGGGAAGGAAAGGATACCTACAAGAGAGCTGTAGAGGGACTTCTCACAAGGGCAGGGGGTGGTAACACAAGGGGTGATGGCTTTAAACTAGAAGAAGGGAGGTTTAGATTAGATATTAGGAGGAAATTATTTACTGTCAGCGTGGTGAGACATTGGAATAGGCTGCCCAGAGAAGTTGTGGGTACTTCATCTCTGAAAATGTTCCAGGCCAGGCTGGATGGGGTTTTCCACCTGGTCTAGTGGAAGGTGTCTCTGTTCATGGCAGGGGGAAACAGACAATCTTTAAGGTCCCTTCCAACCCAAACCACTCTGTGTTCTACAAATACAGTTCCATCTTTATTGTTGGCTTTGCTTTTTCTTTATTTAGTACTGTCCAGCTGCCTAGAAGATGTACATCCTCATAATCCTTGTCTGCCCTTGGGAGGTCCACTATCTCTTCCGACCTTTCCCACCGAGTACCTACCCACTCCTTCAACAAGAGCTCTTGATTCTTGGCAAATGTGGCAAGAATTCGTTTTTACATTATATAATGATCTAAAAATGTATCTTACGGGTTGCTTCAAGTCAGCTGATACTTCACAAAATAAACTATGTGGGCTATGCCGTGGGGAGTCTTAAAGAAAAGAGCAGTAATTCCTGATAAATGCAGAGACAGGTTGCAATACTTCAGGTTTTTAAGTACTTTTTCTGATTTTCAGTCTCCTCTCCCATCATGCAACTTTTTCATTATACTGTAAGTACTTTTTCAGTTCTTAAAAAATGACCACATTAAGTACGTGCTCTTCTATTTTACACATGTAAAAATCTTTGCTATATTGATACATAGAACATTAGCAGTGTTTTATGGCATCCAGCCTATTGCAAACACTGAGAGGAAAATTGGTGCTTTCTGAAAAGAGACAGTGGTCCAACACAGCCAAACCCTTCTGACACTTTGTCAGGATCGGCCCCTTCTCCTGCACATGGACAAAATCTCTCACATCCTTCTTTTAGACTGGCATGGACTTGTAAAGAAACCACTCCCATCGATGAAATGCAGATAAAATGGGGAAGTGAAGCATATAATAAGTATTAACTACAAAGCTATTTCAAGTAAAATACTCCCAAGTTTAAACGAAATCCTACAATAGCTCCAAGCCCTTTATGGCAATTATACCCACTCTACACTCTTTTGCACCCTTCATGTGGACCACTCAGAGTATTTCAACAAGAAAGCTCCTATCTGAACCAGATACCTCCTCCTCTACAGATCTGGGAAAAATCAAACCTTGGTTACACCTTCAGAGTGAGCATCCCTCATTCCCAGTTTCTGCAGTCTCCTTATCCATGCTGTGCTGCTGAAGAAATCCCTGGGTAAGCATGATCACAGTGGGAGAACATGTGCAACAGTGAGTTGGGCAGCACCAGCCAACCCAGATAAATCACATGCTCCAGGTGGACACAAGTATTTCTAAGACAGCCTCAAATGAAGGTAGCTAATGTTCTGCTTGTAAACCTGATGATTCTGAGCATACGCCCATTACTAGCTCCTATTATGTTGATTTATTTTCCACATTTGACTACCACAGGATCCTAGCACTTTCTTCAGAGGGCACAGTTGGAGACTAAGGAAAATGCCCATGAAGCAGGACCCAACATGATTAATTAATTCTAATTTCATTCCCAGCTGGAGAGTGGTAATTGGACTGATTCTGGGTTAAAGTCAAAATCAGAAGTATCTCTGATCTCTGAAATTTACATGGGCCGTTTTTGCTAAATTCGGACTCAAATCTCCATGAGTTGGACACACATGTTGTGTGACAGATATGTCTCACAACTGATGCATTACTTAAAACACATGGAGTAAAAATATGGTTAAGTAAAGCTTAAATAACAACCACGAAACACTGGAAAAATACTGTAAAATAAGGGCTTGGTTCAAATAACAGAAACAAGAAATTAGCGTTGAGGCTTGGAACTATCAGAAAATCCCTTAAACCCACATGAATTTCAGGGGATTAAAAGATGGTTCCAGGCTATACTTTGAATTTGGAGGCATCCATCATGACGAAACATGTCATGAACAGTATTTAGTACTAATCACATGTGAAGGTGTTAATGTTTTTAGTTTAGTCACATAAACAAAACTGACCACGAGTAAATCTGATGTTTTAATTCATGAAATGGCAACTGGAAATCTTGCTTTGCTTTTGCACCTGACCTTGCTATGCTCACGCTGTCTCTTTGCAAAACTGCTGAATGCTAATTTTTTAGCACGTTGTCCTTCAAGTGCTGCTTTAAGCCCCCCTGCTCCAGGAACAGATGAAGCGAGCTGCCGACAAGCTGCAGTGCCTGGAACCCACACAATGTGGTTAACAAACAGCCTTCTGTGAAACCACAAAGCCCAGCTAAGTCTCTGATTAAGTCAAGCGAAATCAGTATTGTTACGCCAGGATTACATTTATATCCATCTTAAGTTTTAGGCATCTCTATCTATTGAAACACAGATGTCTCCAAAAAAATTTGTACTGTGAAAATATTAGACAAAGCTAAGCCGCCAGGAGAGAATTTGTAGAAGGGGAACAAAGCAGCAATTAACCCCTAGGACTTGCACTTCCATTTTCCCCCCTTCCACTGCTGACTTTGAAAATCTTTCTGTTATTAAAGGAATGACAAAGTTTCTAGTCCATTAACCACCCGCTTGCAGACACCAAGAGGCAGACAGCAGAAGGTGCATTAAAATTAGGTTTTGCTCAGAAAAGGAAAATAGAAAAGGTGACATGTAACTGCACAGAAAGAAAGCTGATATCAGATCAATTGATAATCTCAAGCGTTTAAAAGTATTTAAATATCTGTAGCTTTACAGGACTCGGGCTTTGGAGACTTCTTATTAACCAGGACTTCCTTCTGCAGTATTTCTTCCTTTTTTACCCCAACAAGATAAAACATAATATTTTAAATGTTTGAAAAATAAATGAGAACAATTTCTTAGTATCTGTTATAATAAAGCTGATAAAGAAAGCTGTACTGAATTTTACAATTTAAATGTTATTCTAACACTTTACTGATTCAGTGTGGAACATGATGTATCTATTGATACTAAATTTGACTATCAGATGCAGTAGAATATTTAATTTGTAAAAATGCTGTTCATTTTCATGGCTTTATTTTATATATTTAATTGAGCTTTCTACATTGTAAAATACATTCTTAAGGGACAACATCTTACAAATAATCAGATTAATGCTCTACTGATTTAATACGCTCACTAAGAGCAGTAGTTTTCATAACAATCAACTAGCTCTTTGAATCATCTTTGGGAAGTTAAAAAGACATTATTTCCATTCCTAAGATCTTTGCTATTACTCTCTCCAGACATAGACTTGCTCATAATACTAGCTATCAGGAGATTAACATAATGTGCTAAAAGGCTAATAAAATCTTTTACATGTTTTGTGTTTATTATTTGAGAATTTCTACTTTCTCTCTTTATCAAGAGTGCTGTGACAAGGATTTGGAGAGCAGTTCTATGAATTGTCTTAAATTTGCAATGGAAGATTAAATGAGATCTGTATTCAGTTATAATCTGACGCCAAAGAATCTTCTTCTTGAGCTCCCTGTGTGGAAATAGAAATTCCTGTGAGGTAATAAAGTTCCTGATGTCTTGCAGAGGAGAGAGGGAGAGCACAAGAACTGTTCTTCTGCCCCCGGAGCCAATTCACACAAGCACAGCCCTGAAATGCCCAAGCTCCATTTCCTGCTCCAATCAAGGAGTGACTGTTTATACAAATCCAAGCGATTCCCCAAGGACACAGCAAGAGTGCACCTCCCTGGAATACGTGACAGCACAGGATTTCCCCAGACATCTTCACAGGAATAGGAAAGTGCAGATTCAAGCTTACTCAGGTCATAAAGGAAACTGCACAAGGCCTTCCTGCATCTGGATGCATTTCTCCCTCTTAAGGGATGAAAATAATACCAGTTCTTCTTTTTACTCTTTTGTACATATACTCCTTCATTTTTTGCTTTTCTTACAAATTCATGAGGGCAATTTTGAAAATGTTTTTGATTTTTAAAGAAAAATAAAAGGAAATAAAAAGAAAATTAAATCATTTGAAAACTTGAGTTTCAAGCTTCTCCCTCTCTGCCTTCCCAAACAGTTCTCCAACTAACATTTTTTGTTTGGGGTGAAATTACAGATTCTCAGTGAGATTTCCCACAGTATTGACTTCTGCATCAAACATTTTTGAGTGATTGCATTCCCCGCATGTCAGAGTATAAACACCACAAGTCTCATCCTAAAGTTCAAGTTTAGGATTATTTTTCATGTAAATGACCAAATATGGGTTTGTCCTTCATTTACAAGGAAGCTGCATTCCATGCATTTACATTTACAAGATCTACAAAAAATCCAAGAGTACAGCTTTCTGGATGCTAATTCCAAAGCTGAATGCTTCAGAGAATCCAACTAGAGCACAAGCAGGGGGCCTTATATGAGCCAGATGATTAAATTCAAAAACGCTATTACCTATAGCTGGAGATACATTTCAGCTAAGTTGGCTTTTCCATGTTTTCCTTTGCAGCTTAACTGCTTAAGGAAGTCTGCTTTTTCCAAGAAGAGCAGACTGTTGCTCTATCAGATGCAAAGACATCCTTGGCCACTCTCCCTGCATTAGATATCAAGAGTCTCACAGCAGCTCATGCATAATTAACAGAGCCATAAGCAATTGCTGGATTTCAGACTGCCTTAATTAACCCTGACTCCCCTTGCCGCATCTTTTACTTCGTGATCCACAGATCCCAAAAAGCACTTCCACACCTTCAGAAGTATCTTTAAAAGGTGGCAGCTGCTAGTTTAATTCTCCTCAAATTAATCTAAGTAGCTTCATGGGGATATATACATTGCTTGGTCTTGTGATGCCACTGGTCTCATTATTCCGGGACTGAAATTCCCACAACAAAAAAGCAGTTTTAGGAGGAACCACTCTCAACATCTGCAGCATCTTTCTGTCACAAGGACACAAAGCTACCCAAGATGGAGAGAACCACCTTCCCCCTCCCCAGTCTTCATGGTAGTTCCTCAAATAGGAGAAAGCTCACAGATCTCTACCCCTTGTCTTTATGAAAGCACAAGAGAGAAGGAAACATTTTTTGCTCCTTGCCCATAGTTGAATGGAGAAAAAACCATCAGCTGGATCCAAGCAGTTCAAACTCAGTGCTGACAGCAAGAATGTTGCCATTTTTCTCAACATGAGACAAGCACAACCTGGCAGATTAATATTCCAACAATACTTATCCAGTGAAGCTACGGACCAAGGGACACTTATCTAACAACTTCTCTTACATCAATAAACATCAGCAGTTGTACATCCACAGAGCAGACAGATTTTTTCCTTGAAAAGATTAATGTTACTAATTTAGTCACACGTTTCTTCAACTTGTTAAATTCTACGAGGCCCTTACACAGATGCATACAAATATGCCATTTATGCATCAACAAAGGACTAAAGCAATTACAGAGTATTTTTAAGTGTTATAGCACATACTGTATTACTCAAGTGAGGAGCAATATATCAATCTCACTGTTCTTCTAGTTGAATATAAATGTAATACCTGTATAATCCAACCATTTACATCTCAGACGAATACTGTAATTACTTACTTTGCTTATGTTGCTCTGCAGTATCTTATAGCAGGAATGTATCCCTTACAACAAATGGCAAGCTATAGGCATTTGTTAACACCAGTCTTGAAATATGTGCATATAGCATGGTTTGAGGAACAATTCTTAGCTTAAACTGCAGGACATGTATGGGAAGAGCACCTGTCAGATTATTCCAGGGCGAAAAGAGGCTGGAGTACTGCAGATCATTAGATATGACATAGTCATCACCATGGTGGCTGGGAAGAAATAAGGGAAGAGGAACTGGCACAGGAGATGCTACAAAAGGACACAGTAACAGATTCATATATAGGCAAAAGTAAACAAAAAAAGAACCACCCAGTGTGTAAAGATTCCTAATTAATTTAAAAAATCAAACATTTGGAAGTTCATGAATGTCAGTTTTATTGTTTTCCATGCACTTGTGTTTTCTATGCATTGTGCAGTTGTCTGCTGTACTGCATAAAGACAAACTACCTGTCTCATCACTTTATTTACATAAACATACAAAAGAATTATCCCAAGTACTTCTTTGTTCACATTTTCAGTGTATGGTTATCTGAATTTATTCTGCATTTACCACTAATTGACATGAATGGCTCATAGTCACTGACATAATGATAATCTAAGGACTTTTAGAGATAAGGGCAGGGAAGAAACAAACATAAAAATTACATGTACAACCCCAGAAGTATTTCTCACTTTCTATTTTCTGTTCTCTCTCGAGTGGATTGGAATTGAAGTAGAGTAAGGATTTACTAAAGACACTCACTGTTCTGCTAAGATGAATCATTTCACCTCACTCTCAAACCTAATTAGCAATATGTTAGCGGGTGGAGAGAACAGATAACAGGCATCTAATCTGCCAAATGCTGCATCCACAGAGGCCCATTTATCTAACCTGCATGGTGTTTGGTGAAAATCTGGACAGATTGCTAGGCCCTTAGAGAAGACGGCCTTTGTATCAGATGTGACCTTGCAATTTCTGAAACACCAGGTTTTAAGTTTCCAGTAGTGAGTATTTGGGTATAAAACACTGAGCTCTGAGGTAACACAAAAAACTGATTCACAGTGATGCATACTGTATCTATTAAAAAAAATAAATCACCATTTAGGAACCACTTACTACCATTACCTCATGAAGGTGACTAATCTCATCCAAAAATACTGGGTTTGTAGTTCGTGACTTGCTTTATTTAATGTTCTAGGTAATGACCTTAGGATAAAAATAAAGATGCACGAATACATTTTCTTAAGGATACAAAGTCAGTAGGTAGAGTCTTTCTAGAGAAGGAGGATTTTAATGTCCTCTGGGAAGAAATGCATGATCTTGAAGACCCCAGAAACAGAACTGGGTTGAAAGTAACAGTCCAGAAGGCACAGGGGATTACTAGCAAGAATTCCTGAGATATACTGGGAGCTCATTAGCTGGAAACAGTAGCCTATTTTAGTCAGGATGACTATGAGCCATTTAATTGAATCTGACCATGAAAAGGGTAAGGCAAGGTATTTCATAAAAAACAGGGAGTATTCATACCATTGTATAGCCTGTACTGAGACCTCACCTGAAGTATTTTGTATCATTTCAGTTACCCATGTTCAAAAACAAGACCTCAAATTTGAATCAGGTGCTGAACAGGACTGTTACAGAGATCAAACATAAACCTATCTTACAGGAGGATGCTGAAGGGGCTTGTTTTTTTCATGCTGAAAAATACAGTCCAGGAAGATGATCGCTTGCAGCAAAAGCGCTGGGGACAAAAGATTTGCTAAATCTATGAGAGAATGTTTGTGTTAGAACAAATGGATAGAAACTGGTTATGAATAAATTAAGGATGGAAACTCAGAGGAGGTTTGTAATCATCATTACAGGAATGTGGCCGTTCAACAACATTCTGAAAGGAGGGACTGGGGTAGAAAACCCTGGGTGGAAAGGGGTGAAACCTAACCAGTCTATAAAAAGGCTGTATGATTTTGCACACCACGACCTCTAAAGTTACTAAAAATCCAGTGTTTCTGTGGGCTTAGCTGAAAGACCCCCGTGTCTCTAAAGAGCTGACTGCAGATACAAGTAGTACAGCCCATACAGAGTTTGAATTTATTTTCAACATTTTTCATTCTGAACTGTATTTATACTTCAAAACCTTAATGAGGCACAATTTCCCAGTCATATTTTCAGTACCCACAGCAGAATTATGGTGATGCAGTTCAAGATCACATTTGGTGTCACAAGCTATCTGTGTCTGAGAACAAGTTGGAAGTGCTCTGCATCCAGCGGGCATGTTTGGCTTTTAAATCTGGTATCTTGTTTGAAGCAGCCAGCCCATCTCAGGCAAAATTAAGACCGTAAAAAAGAAGTCATCTCAACCTGTACAACAGAGGATGCTAATAGCTAGGACGATGACCTCTGGATATTTATTCTTTATTAATTAGTTGCCTACTAAATAAAGCCACTAAATAAACCAAAAGTGAGAGAAAAAAGAAAGTCTCTCAGCATGATATATGATAAACAATGATTCCATATAAAATCATTATCATCCATTTACTCTTGCTTAACCAGTTACACCAAGGGCACTTACCATCTCCCATAATCCAAGCTAAGCAATCCATATATAATTAAAGTTCGATGAATGCCAATTTCCAGTACTATTTGGTTTTGTCTCATTAACATATTTTTTTGTGGTTTTCTATATTCTTGTTATATAAAAGTCGTTCCAGATAAAATAAGATATTTCGAGATAGAAATCATTTCACACAATTGTCGAATGGAGAAATTTGCTGAATTATGAACTATAATATGTGAGGGAGAAAGAAGCCTCATGACCTCCTGCAGTCTTAAGATTTCTAAATGAGCATTTCCATAATATTGACTTCTAAATTCCATAATATTGACTTCTTGAACCTTCTAAATATTTAAAGATGTGAAGAGTTACCATCCCAATGGTTAAAAGGCATCAGTTAGTCAATGTTCAAATTCAGACACATTAGGGAACACCTCCTCATGTGGAAGAAGATTCATGGCAGTCTAAGCAATTTCTCAAGACAATTTCTCTGCAAAAAGAGTTGTTCAAACTGTTGTGCTGTCTGTACAACACTTACATGAATGCAACAGGAGAACATAAGCACTCAATAATTTAGTGGAACAACAATATAATTCCTTCTAAAACAGCATGCTGGAAACAGTCTGATTTTAACTCTATGGAAAGAGCTTGTTATCTCATTATTAAGGCCTGCCAGAATAAAGTAAATAATGACACAAAAGCTATAGTTCTTAATATTAATTCAAATGTAAATTTTCAGCAAAATTAATCTCTACTCAAAGAGTAATTCCTCTTTGTTAGAAGAAGATACAACATTTTTCATACAGCACAAACCACTCTGATTCCTGTTATAAATGTGAAGTGAAGCTATTCAGGCAAAGCCAGTCAGTACCTCCAGAATGTAAAGTCACATCACAGAGCTTCAGAACATGCTCTGAAGGCAGAACATTTGGAGCTTTACCCAAAACAGAACTGCATATAACACAGTCTGTGACTCTCTTACTGAGACTAATGCTTCCATTCATCAGAACACAGTAAAACATTGCAAAATTCTGACTTACTAAGAAAATATTAAAAATATAACTAAATAATTTCCTCATAGATGAAGCCTTCAAGGACTATCTGAGCTAAAGATATGTGTCCCTTAAAAAAGAAGGCAAATCATATCAGCTAGTTTGTGTATACAATCCAGTGCCAAATATAGTTATTTTTATATACTTAAAAATCTGTGTACATGGTGAAGTTTCCTATTACACACAGAGATGTAGAGAACTTCAATTCTGAAGCATTAGTTTTACTTGTACATAATGAGATCAAATTGTTACACTGAAAAAACCATGAATAACTTTGCTAGATTTGCTTAACTAAGGAAACTACAGGATCATGTTAAATACGTGCTTACCCATAAAAAATTAAACTGTGAACTCAGAATCGCAGAGGTTCACTCTAAACCCCAAATTACTTTGCATTTGCAAGGGTCAAGTGATATCCAAGAATCATTACCCTTCAGCCAAACTGTCTTGGCAACTTACTAATACAAACATGAAATACATTCACTTGACACAGTGATTGATGAAAATACTAATATTATTCAGCTTACCTACAAGAAAAATTATTCTGTCTCTTCAGGCAAGCCAGAGCTTCTTTTACTAAACTGAGCAATCTCAGAGCTGTTTTACAGGTTACAATCTACATTAAAGGATCCCTTTACATTTAAAACTACCCACACCCCAAATATTATGTGAAAAATGAATACAAAGGAAACTTGCCTCTTCCTGATACGCCTTATATTCTCCAAAACTGTTGCCTCAATAACTTAATGTCTTGCCAGATGTAGATGTCCTCCACAACTGCCCTCTGCTTCAAACCAATACTGTCTGCATCTCCTCACTAATCCTCAACCCACCCAGCTCACACCTTCCAGCTTTTGTTCAGTTTTCCTCCAAGTAATTTTGGGCAGGAGTGCCTAAATGTGTGCATAGATTGGCTAGGTATTGAATGTGGGCCAAATTAACTTGATTTTTTCAAGTTTGTCCTGTGGACCTTCCCTAGGCAGAAGGGTGGGGGAAGAAGTGGTGAGGAAAGCTCACCAACAGCTCTGCTGAACTGTTGCTTTTCCAGAAACTTGAAAAACAGACTAGTGAACATACAGGGAGGTAGAAAAAGAGTGAACATCTCATGTAATGAGAAAAATACAATATACAGCTTACAATTATCCAGGCCAACTCAAAGAAGCAGAAGAATTTGTAAGAATCATAAGCTGTATTTATTTTGCAATTTGTGGTCAAAACTACTTAACCCTGCTAACTTAATTTACATTTATTTCTTATCTGTGCTTATTTTTTTTTCTTCTCCTGCCTGAGCTTTTGTTCCCATTTTAATTTTAAGGCACAGCAGGGTTCCTGTCCTGTTCCTAATAGCTCTCCCTGACAAAAGAACACATGCCCATAACAAAAAAGTGAAAAAATTATAAGCAGAAAGCAACCAAACCAAAACAAACCAGCACCCAGACACACACATATCTTAGCAGCTGGGGAATTCTCCTCGACTTCATCTGTGGCTAGCTTTTTCTTTGGCAGTTTCTGTTCCCTCAAAAAGCACCAATCTCATTTAAAACCTGGCTAAGTATGTTCAGCAGTAATTCCACTTTCTGTTAGTTTTAAATGGCTAATAACAGGATGTTTCCATAGAGATGCCAGGGAGCTCTGCAGTGGTCCAAGGAATGATGTTTGATTCACCTCAGGAATCGGTCCAACAAAAGTCAAGTTGAAGACAGTGGTGCTCCAGACAAATTGAAGCAAAAGGATAGTCCCTCATTGTACCCCAGGCAAGCAAGGCCCCTAAAAGAGCTTCTAAGTCAGCTGTGCTCCAGAAGAGAGGATTTCTCAATAGAGGAAGATTCTCTGCCTCCTTTAGAAAATCTAAACCCTGCTGTTGTGTGTATGCAGTACAATATAAAAACCCCAATCAAACCAGAAAACACAGCACAGGTTGGGATCAACCAGGCCAGGGAGCAGCTCTGTGGAAAAGAGCCTGGGGGTGCAGGTGGACAAGCTAAATCTGAATGAGCAGTTCCTGCTGCAGCAGAGAGCCAACAGCATGCTGGGCTGCAAGAGCATCACCAGCAGAAACAAAGAGGTTGTTATCCCACTCCACTCAGCACTTGTCAGGCCACACCTGAAATTCTGTGTTCAGTTTTGGTCCCTGCTACACAAAAGCAATGTGGACAGGCTGGAAAGGGTCCAGTGAAAGGCCACAACTGAGCAAAGGACTGGGCAGGCTGCCATGTGATGAAAGATTGAGAGAACTGTACTTTTTGAGAAAAGAAAGCTTTGCGGGGACCTTATCACCATGTTCCAGTATTTAAAAGGTGGCTATAAAGAAATGGAGACCTCCTTTTTGCAAGGAGTCACTTTGAAATGACAAGGGGAGATTCCAATTACACAAGAGAGGAAAAATTTTCACAATGAGAACGATCAGCCATTGCAATAATCTCTCCAGGGAATAAGGGGTAAGTCCCCCAACACTGGACAAGTTTAAGATTCAGGTGGACAAAGTGCTGGGACATCTTGTCTAGACTGCTTTTGCCAAGAAAGGAAGGACCAGATGATCCTTGAGGTCCCTTTCCACTCAGTGTTCTGCAATTCTAGGAATGCAACTACAGTAGATCAAATAGTCTAGTTTCTATATTCTCTTAATAGACTACTATATATCCATAAACTCAAGGAGCTGGGAAGTTTATAATGCACTGCTACAGACTGACACACGCACACACACACACACAAAATATGTTTATAAGTGAAATGTAACTACTCTTCCAACAAATTCTATGGTGCATCATCTACATCAGCCATTTCTCAGACAGCCACTATAAAAGCCCAAATTTTGATCAACTTGAAACACCTGCACTTGAAATTCCATGTCAGCAACAAGCTGATAACACAAGAGGAAAGGAGTAATTCGTATTAATAAACAATGTAATGGGGCTGATACAGTGTGTGGCTATTGTTCTTTCGAGTTGCTTTGCGAACAACTACATAAATTAAATGCTCCTTTTTTCATTATCAAATCTCAGAGGTTATGATGTGCTGTATTTTATTAGTTCAGCAGTCTCAATCAAATAGTAGCTACCTAACACAATCCTTGCAATTAGTACTTTATGTACATTCTTGAACCAAATTCCTCCTCTGGGATTTAAAGAAAACCCAGGGTCTCAGGAGTCTCTCTTTTAATTCAGCTACACACTACACTTTTACAGCTATGCAAATTAGCTGCAAGGAAAGCTGTGATGTACAGCAAAGCAAGAGATCTTAAAATTAAAATCCTGCAGGAGAGAAAATATTTAAAATTTCCTTTACATTTTTTCTTTTGTTTGGCTAATCCCTAAAGGCATTAGGGCAGCATGTTCCATCTTGAAAGTCCCTGTAGAATCATGTACTACTGAGCATAACTACAAATGTGATGCTTTGAGCAGCCAGATAATGGTTTTTAATTGGCTCATCATCGCAGCCTCAGCCCAAAAGCACAAAAATGAATTTAGAACCAATATTAACAGGTGATAATTAAATTATGGGGTCTGCATGCTTAATATATCAGAATAAGGCAGATGAGGAAACAAAGACCATTAAGTTTAATAATGGAAATCAGTATCTACCTTAAGTACTATTTTATAGTACATTAGCAATGGTTGATTAGTGTTAAATCATAAAGTAAATGATGTTTTCTTATTGAAGCTTTTTTCACTTCTCTTTCTCTTTACCTGTGTATTAGTGTGCATGCTAAACCAAGGATGCCCATTTAAACCATTGCAAATGAGCGAAACACATAAATAAACCAAATAAATTAATTAATTGTGATGACTTGAGTACTTTGTTTCCTAAGTAAGATATTTACTTGAATAAGCTATTTAATACTCCTTGATATTAAAGCATACATAGATTGAATGAGTACCATGGGAAACTGTTTTGAATCCAACAGTAACAGTAAAAATATTCATCATTAAGTCAGGAAGGTCCATAAGCCAGATTTTCCATTCTTCCCTGGTGAAGCAGAACTACCTGGATGCACTGTTCTTTCCACTGTAAGAAACAATGCCATGTACAGATTAATCCTGCACTTCATCAAAGCAACAAAAACAAACTTTGATAATGTCTCAGCATTACTTCAACTCAAAAAAAGAAAACGCTGATTAATGGTTCGGTTTTTTTTTTTTGTATTTCGTTTCCATGCCTTTACACCTCAGGAAAGAGGAAGGCTTTGATTTTTCCCATCTTCTTTACACAGACTCCACTATATGCCTTTTTCTCCACCTCCACTCTTTTCTCCATTCAATTTACCTTATCTAATGCAGCACTATCTCTTCAATCTTGCAAAACTCAGTGTCTTCAAATTAAAGTTTTCATCCTGTTTGCCTTTCTGCTGCTACCTACACTCTTTCATCTTCTCTGCAGCCTATCCTGTCACCTTGTTCTTTCTCTTTGAACCCAGAGTGCTCGGGTTCCTTTTTCTACTCTTATGTCTGCCTCTTAGGCTTGAGCTCAGCAATCAGCTTCCCCTCTTTCTACTCACACTTGGTAAGTAAGAGCTATCAAGTGCTTCAGGAAGAAACTCAGCTTTTCTGTGAGACTTTTCCCCATTTTTGAAGGCTCTCAATTCCACTTCTCTCTTCCTGTTTGAGCTTAGTTTTGATCAGCACTTGTACCTTTCATGCTCTTGAGGATTTTCCATGTTCAGCCTCCATCTGAAATAACCTTCTTCAAAACCTAGCCATTCATTCTCTGTTACTTTCTTTTCCTGACTTTTTAACTTTTTCTAACATCTTTCATCTGGATGGACGTATATGAATTCTGCTCCTCCCTGTTAAAAAAACCCCCCAAATCCCCACCAAACCCTTAAAAATGGTCCATGAATCTTTAGAGTGAAGCAGCCATAAAGTTAATACAGAGTTACCCATTCCTTCTAGAGAACCCGACAACATACATAAATTAAGCCATGAAGGAGAAATATGGGGGTATAACCACCTGTTCAGGCAGCTCTGCATGAAGCTATTCAGAAGCCTGGGTACCTGACTTTTTGAATGAAAGCACATACTGAGCTTGAAGGATTGAAATTATCTGCGGACCATGAACCACAAGGTTATCGCTGGCCCTCAGGGAATATATTCCATAACTCTTTTCAAAGGTGCATGGTTTATTAATACATACTTTTAATATCCTAAGTACTGAAGACAGATTTCTTGTAAAATGCAGAAGCCAGAGGTAAGAAGGTGGAAATGGCACTTCAGAATATGAAAATCAAAGACTTGGAGAAATTGCCTGCAAGTCAAATGTGATCTGCAGAAATTTTGTATGACATCACTGCCCCCCTACTCTTGTAAATGACAAAATTCCAATGGAGTGCCATGAAGCAATGAAGACTGTAAAAAGATCAGATAACTGAACCAAAGAAACATTTTGTTTTTTTCTTAAACCCCTAAACCAACAAAACCTACCCAAAACCTTCATGACACAACTCATTTCATACTAGAAGTCAGTTTTTATATCTAAACAATAGGAAATCGTTGTGACACCTGGGATTTTCACCTAAGCCAAAGTTAAATAAATGCTTAATTTGCTTGATGAAGTTGCAGTGAAGGCTAAGGATTGAACCTTTAATTAAAATTAAGTTTGTCAGTTGTATAAAAAATGCTAGATACACACATGTGATTGTAATATATCCTTGTGGCTCTAAATGGTTACACTCACCCAATGAATTTTACAGCTAAGACTTTACCATATATGAGCGCAGTGATATTGCCTTATTTTAATGTTTATCATCCCAAGAGAGTGCTCATAATATTTTGTTTTGTACCACCATTTATCATATTCGTAACATATTTTTTTCAGACAATCTATTTTAGATCTGTTTTAGAGATTTTTTTTTTTATTGATGATATTTCTTATATATCTGCATGTAATGTCGCTTGATTTTACTATCATGAGTTCAACTTTATAGGCCTTAAAGGGAGAATAAAATGATACGGAATATATTTCAATAATCTATGAAAATTATTAAAATTTATTCCCTATAAGTCATGGTACTACAGTTTTAACATCCAGTAACTCACAACCTACCAGGAATTGAAAGGAATCTCTTGCAATATCAGAAAACAGAATTTTCAGCTCTACTGATTAAGCTTTTAATGGCTCACAAAATATTGGCTCTTAGATCACTGAATAACACAAAATAAGAAAAAGGCGTTTTAGATTTTGTTTTTCTAAATGCATATGTTGCAGGGGGAAATAAATTTCTGTTTAGCAGGGTGATACTTCCATGTAACAATGAGTTCAAATCAAAATGAATAGAGACAAGAATGAAGATGAGGCAGGTAAACAGGCATTGTAAATGAAATTTATCTGATGGCTCCACAGTCTGTCACAAAAATTCCACTGTCAAACACACAATTTATGCACCAAGCATATCCCATGTACTGAACAACCTTCAAAAATATGGTAATACTCAACACTGAGATAGCATTTTTATCCCACATGCAGAGAAATAGAGCAGAGAAAAATGAATTCTAAGAAAGTGTTTATGTATCTTTCCAAATGAACAGTAAAAGCTTAGAAACAATGTTCATTAAAGAACCTTCAGCTACTGCTTAAGAAATTCCTTTGAACTTCCAGCAGTACAATGGAAAGGTCTTTCAATGAAACTACTCTGCAGTCATGGTGCCATTCATGGAGTACCTGACATACTACTGTGGTCTTTTGTGACCCAGTAAGAATTAACAGCATTATGGGGCCAGTAATACTTATGTGAAGTGACAGCGACACAGAACTCACTGAATTCTTCTGCAGTTTTCATTGATTTTGACAGCAGTGTCATCTATGCTACTGAGAGAGAAACCTATCTAGTTGTCCCATGGCTTTTAAAATGCACTTTTATTCTGTGTAGAAGTCTTAAACACACAAAAAATGTTAAATCAGCATTGCCAACTCCAAGGACTCAAATAAAAATGATAAAGTAATAGCATGTATCCATTTATTTAACTTCATTACTAACTGTTAGACACACATTCTTTTGGTTTCCTCCAAAACCATAGGAAATAGATAGTCTTCCCAAGCAAACGTTGAGCTTTCTAACATGCATGTACATCTCCTAAAACACTGCACAGGCACACAAAAAGTATGAGAGTCCAAATAAAACTTCAAGACTTGTGAACATTGTCTATACATGCACACGTCTTCCCCAAAGGGAAACTGTGTAATAAAGCTAAATAGTAGTAGAATTAAAAAAAAAAGTTAAAAAAAACAGGTCAGGAGTTGTAGCAAGCATGATTAAATCAATAACAAATCAAGTGTCAAATAATGTGGAGTGAAGTTCTGTCAGTTCTCAAGTCCAGCAAATGTGGTTTCTCTCAAATGCTGTGGCAACGGTGTCTCAGGTTGCTCACAAATTCATCTAATTGAACGCATTGTTTGGGCTTGCTGTTCAGAAAATATGTTTTTAATTCAGAGTCAGATGTGGTGAAAAGTCACACTCAGAACTCCTGCTTCTTCTGTGTCTGGAGCTCACAAAAATGGAAAGAGCACTGGCAGACCTCAGGTTGCATGGAAGTACCTGTGAGCAGAGGCAACATTTGGCCACCCATGAAAACAGAACATGGCATAATACATTTGACTTTTCAGGGGACCAGAATGCTCCCAAAGCCTGTTTGTTTTGACCCCTTTAGTGCAGATTTAACTTCACAGGATCTTCCTTGCAACACTGCCTGGAAACCAGAGAGATCCCAAACCTCCTGCAGAGCCCTCCAGCAGCAAATCCTGGAGCCAACGAAACCTTGGAGGGAAGAGTGAGCAACGACAAGGAGATGAAAGCAGCAAAGAGAAGAAGAGCTGAAGGATATATTTAGATAAACGGTTCACGGATGAAACGTCATAGAAGACTTGAGGCCACGTATCTCACTTGCTTTTTGTTTCATGCATGGATCTGCATTACTTTGCATTACTGCAAACCATTTCCTTTGTGCAGCTTGTTTTTCAGCTATTAATAATCTGAAACTCAAATTTCTCTTCTATTATTGCCTAATATTACTATTATTGATTTATATGACACCGCCAGACAGAGAATTTAACAGACAGGACTGATTTCAATGGAAATTTTTAGCAGAATGACAGTATATAATTATAAAATAAAATAGAAGGTTTAATTTTAAAACATTAAACAAATGAAAAATGAAGTGTTCATGTTTATGAAAACAAAGAAGACGGCAGTTATTACATCAAACCTTTAAAAATTGTTACACTTTTAAGTTTAGAAATGGAGAATCCCTGGCAGCAAAATGTGTGAAGACAGAATGTTTATTTATTAGTGTTATTTTTAAAAGGATGTTCCAAGTCAAACTTGACAGCTTGTTTACAGTGGGGTCCTGCCCAAGGGTGGCTTAAAAGATATTAAACAGGCACACACGGAGAATATCATGTTACTGTACAAGATACAAGTTTGCCTATGGCTTGATTCTACCATGGCTGCTTTAATGATTTCTTATTTATTTTTCAGGAAGCACTAATCTCTTTTACCTTACACTCCCTCTAAAAAGAAAGAAATGCAAGACAAAACTCTTCAGGTAAACAAATATATCTAAAATATACACACTTATGTTTCTAGCTGATTCAACTATAAGGGTGATTCACAGACTTCATGTCAAGTGTCTGTGGACGTTTACAGATGCTGAACTTATTCACAGAACATTAGCTTTTTCATATCTCTAATAACGAAAGCCAAGAATTTTTGCAGATTTCTCAGTTTTCAAAATAGATCTTAAAAGGATGGTGATTTCATTACAGAATAATTCGTGGTAGCCCATCCCATGATAAAGTTTTGGAAAGGGGACAGCTTTGAGAAGGGATAAATTTCCTGCAGGCAGTGCTCTTGGTAACGCCACTTAGTGGAGTTATCTCAGAAATATGGCAGCTGTTTCTGATGCTAGGAACATCAAGTTGGAAACTGAGAGTGGGCTAAAGAGAGACTACCACGACAAACCAGACATTTAATAATTACTTTAATTTACAAAACGTGTCTTCAAGGAATATTTAAGTCAAATAGTTTCCCTGTTTTAAAAATATAGAGTTTTTTAAAGAGTTTTAACACTAATCCTCAACAGGAAAAAGAACAAAATACTTCACAGAAGATAAGCCCCTGACTCCAGAGCCTCCAATCTGAAGTGACCTCAACTTTAAGTGATGTTAGAGCTGCAAGTTCTTAGCCATGTTTAGCTGAGCAGCATTTGGCTAAGCAGAGCTTACTTGAGGTTCATTATTAGAACCTCAGGTGGAATGAAGTGAATACTTAATTCCAACACCAAGCCACATCTGCTTGCTGAAGCTTCAGACAGGACACAGGTAAAATACCTCTTGAAATATCAAGTTCAGTATTAGTACCTTCTAATTTTTTGAGGTGTGGTTATGCGAAACCAAAATTCAATTCACGGAAGATGATGTTACATGTGACATATGCCAGGTAATTTTTGTGTGTCCATATGGTGAACATAGCTACAGCATTCAAAATGGGTATCTACAGAAGAGAAAAAGTGGAAAGGAAATAATATATCAGAACTTCCAAACTACCACACCAGAATTTCCTCTTTTACTGCTGCATGTCTGGAAATAATAGATGTGATGTGCAACATAAACTCCTATAGGACTTGAAAATAAAATACACACATGAAGCTACAGACGGTGCAAATTATATTAAAAGAAATACAACAATGAATGCTGTGCACGTAAGGAGTAAACGGAAACTTTTCAGACAAAATTTAGCCCTAAATTACTTTTTAATCAGCATCACTGACATAAATGGGAATACACAGGTATAAACTGAGGCACAATCTAGCCCCTTGTAGCTATGTTTAGGTTTTTAATTTGAAGCAGAATCTAATTTGCAATATTAAAATAGCATTATCAGTCATTTATGTAACACAGCAATTTACCACCCCTCCCACCCCAATAATAACGTTTACCCAGGAATTAGATAATCCAAGCTTAAAGAATTGAGTTTTGCATTCTAGATCAATTTGTCAAGACAGTAATTTCTACTTTGACAATAACAAAGAGGTTTCCTGAATTACTGTTTAATGTTGGCATTTAGATGGAGCAATCTTTTACAGTGCTCTGGAAGTTTACACTGAAAACATGGCCTGACATGCCTCCATTTCAATGGTATTCTGGCACCAGTTCTCATGTTTTCCCTGCTTTTTTTGTTCCTGCCTCCAGTTTACTAGTACAGGGAATTGATCTAGCTCAAAAATAACCTTGATATGTTTTTTTTTTTTACCCTGTAACTTGGCTTGGGTCCCTGATCTGGTTCACTGCATGGCTGCACAAATACTTCTACCAACACAACCAAGGAGCTACAAGGACTGTGTAAGCCTGAACAGCAGCCAAAACCAATTACATGTCAAACTAGGGTCTACATTTGATCAGACAATTTTAATGTACTAAATGTAAGGGATGTTGAGAGGTCTGTAAATGTTATGATTACCAGCTAGCTGATAGCATTGATTTATAGTGGCTGCTGTGAGAAGAGTGTAACGGGTTAATTCAAGTGCTTTATTTAAAGGAGTTGGGTACAATAGCTTCATATGGGTCCACTTGAGAAAACAGATGTCACTGAGTTTTAAGTTTTACAACTGTAAATGTTTCATATAGATGAACTTCTCAAGTCTGTGTGAATTCTAATATAGACCATGCCAGAAGCACCCCAAGAAAGAGGATTTGTACAAAGACTTTGAGAATTAATAAAATGTCCGTACTTCAGAGAGAATATTAGGAGGCTGATGGTGAACAGTGCAGCATTGAGGAATGATGACACCTTTCCCAATGCCTTCTGCCTTTTTTTCCCACTGATCACAGTTCCACACTGCTCTCCTTAATATTTGGTGGGCAAGAAGCCAGGAGAAAAAAAGAACTCTTTACTAAACTAACAAAATCCAGACCAACCAACCAACCAAACCCCCAAAACCAAAAAGCCCACCCAACTGTAAGCTTATGCCTTACCACCAGGCACCAAAGAATCCACACAAAAAGCGTTGGTTAATACTACTACCTACTGTCTTTCTGTCATTCACTTCCCTGACAAAAAAACATTGGGAAAGAAAGAACACAAAGCAAATTACTTGTTCCTTATGATTTCTTCTGGTGTGTACCTACTGTTGGGTCTAAAATGCTGTTAGGTCTAAATATGGAGGAGTTTCATAAAGATTAACTTTAGTGTATAGAGACTAGTTTTCCGTTTCAAATAGTGGTTAAGGACATCAAGAGAACAAGTAATCAGTGTGCAATTGCCTTTTGAATGCATCTTTCTTTCCATTTGTTCTAGAGAAAGACAAAAGCATAACCTACCTAAGGAAGGCTCTACACTAGTTCTACCCATCACCATGTCGCAGATGTAGTCAGGTTAGAATCATGTCTAATAATGATTAAAATAATCTTAGGGCCCCAAAATATCCTAGGGCCCAAAATAAGGAAAGGAATCGTGGGCTCCTTCCCCTTGAAAGAGGGAACAGCCTCTTCTCTGCAGAGAGAACAATGTACGGCTGCTCTGTGGATCTCAGGCACTGAGCAAGTCCATGCAGGTGGCTGTGGGCTGAGGGTGTGAAATTGCAGAGCTTGTACAATGCGAGGTGTCAGGAAATTTGCAAATTCACAGCCTCAGCTCCTGTGCCTGGGGCCCAAAGCCCTGTGAAGCCAAGAGGACATAGTGCAAGGCGTGTCACATCTCCAGCACCGCCTGCTCTGGCAGCACAATGCAGCACTCGAGCAGGACCTGCTCGGGTCACAGCTGACTCTCCCAGGCTCCAGGTATTGTTAACTGCAATTGCTCTGCTGGCTGCGTATGACACGAATGGATCTGAACTGAGTTTTTTCCTTTTAACAATTCTATCTGTAGTGTAGCTTTTGAAAGATAGTATTTCCTTAATCTAAAATGATCAGAGGTAGTACATCTCTGTTAGTTTCAAACGTGAGAGCCAAGATTCATGACACTATAGTTTAATGCTGCTCTTATCAGAAACCTGCAGAGATTAGAAACTGTAAGAAAAACACTGATGGACGTTTTCAGGCTCTCTGGATTAGTTTGACATTAACTACCAGTGGCTTGCTTTCTTTGACAATTCCTCTATAATTGAGCACAGATGGATGAAAATACACTACAAACACAGTGAGATTTTCTTTAATCATTAATTTTCACTTAATTTGCCAGATGGCTTTGGTTTCTAGTGTACACTTTATTTGCTGTTGTTTCATTTCCAGGGTTTTACTTTTTTTTTGGTTAAAATTTTATATCTCCTGAAATCTTGATTTTGTTACTGTCTTCCAATCTCTTTCTAAAAACCTAAAGAAGATGAATTAGTCTATTTGATTATTTTCCTTTTAGTTTCTTGTAAGCACTTTCGTTTTCCCTCTCAGAAGCAGAAGACTTTTAAACTACCAAAAAAGTTTTAATATTTAAAGTTAAAATTTCCCAAGCTCATGTATAAAATGTGACTGTAAAAGCAGACTTTCCTAATGCTAGTGCATTGTTCATGAAAATGGGGCATGTTCATTCACACATTTGCATCACTTTTCCTACCTACTCTTCTCTCTGCCTCGCCTCACACTGTAATTGTTGATTTCACACTCCTTTGAGAAGGTATTTGAATGGAAAAATTAAATATTCTATTCAGAAAAAAGGTGTTTCTTAAAACTGCCCTTTAACTACAATTAGGAGTGACTTCAGAAATCATTTGTGTTTTACGTCAATTCATTTCTGAGGCTATGTTTATTCTTCAGGTATGCCAAGATGCTCCTTTATAAGCTTTTCATCAAGTCCTTCTCTTTAACCAGGGTGGTAAGATGCTATTGTTTTTTTGGTTAAAAAAGGAGATGGCTGCTAAGTGTGCAGAAAACCTTTTTCTGATGTTGAGTTAGGTGTACTGGAGTTTCTTGTCTTTTTATAGCCCAAGATTTACTCTGAGCTCTTTTAACCATACTTCCCCAAGGACAATGTTCTGTGAGAAATGCGTTGGACACCAGGGAGGGCAGCATATAAAGAGCTTCTCATCATAGGTAAAAACAGCAGAATCTTTTAAGTGTCAAGTCTCTGATACACAAAAGGATCAAAGACAGTGCTGAATTTGAACCTGAGCATTTTCCTGCTGTGGGGTTCTTTGCATTTATACAACCTTGGTTTGTTCTTAGTGACTGTTCCTTCAATGAAGCACTGATGAGACTCTGAAGGTCATGTTATGCTTTCTGCTGATGCATTGGATGTAACATTATGCTGAACTGACGAATGAAGGCAGAAAGAGGAATGGAGAAAGTGTTAAACAGATATGAAATGGAATATTCAGAAAACAGCCCCAGGCAATCAGAACAGGGCAGGGATGAGTGAACAAAAGAACAAGGTTATCTACTCTCATATGTTAAAAATTCTCAGGGGGCTCTGTGTCAACCTTTAAGAAAACAAACCAGAACAATGCAGCAACAGAAACAAGAAAGGAAGAAAGAAGAAAAAAAAAAATCCCCATTTCTTTCCTGTCTGGAAATGTTTCTTTATCTTCTGTTGCAGCAATGGATGCCTTTACAAGAACAAAAGGGAATGAACAGGAGATATAATTAGGCTTTCTAACACTTAAACAGTTACAAAACTACTTTTTTCCCCCTGGAGGAAGATGATTCAAGTTTTTTAATACATGGTATTTAACTTAAATAATACAGAGAGCAATGAAACTACAGCAAAGGCTGAGAGCCAAGGTCCTTTCTGCATAAAACTGGTAGGCAAAGTCATTTTGTAGAGCCGTTTGCCTGCTTAGGGATACAGGCAGCTCTCAAAGTGAAGAAGTTATCTGAACTATATCAAAACATTGAGTGCATTTCCATTGAGATTCCCAAGACTTCTACTCAAAAATCCCCCTTGATGTGCACTCATCTTTAGAGTAAGGAAACAAACTCTCTTTTGATGAGTTAGAATTACAGCTATGAATCCAAGTTTCTACCGATTTTCACACAATTCCTGTTTTCTCCAGTTTCTTTTTAACAAAAAAGAAAATCAAAACAAGAAAACACTCCTAATATAATAACTACTAATAAAATTACAGTAAAATGCTTCAGATCTTCAAATTAATGCTTCTGTAAAATGTAAACAATACATCAGAAGTTTCCAAATGCTATAAAGAAAAAAAAAGAAAAAAGAAAAACACTTGTATGTAGAATTCAAATGGTACAGGCAGCTATATCAGTTGTACTACTCAAACCATGTCCTGCAGAAAACATACTGGATCCTGTTGAAATCAATGAAAGCTCCACATGCAGGACTGAGAAGGGGTTTTGACGTCACACTGCAACTGATGGCAAATGTTTACGTCATTTTAGTCCCATCTGATACATTCACAGCAGATATGGATTTCAAGGTAGGTATAAATCAAGGTAGGTATATAAAATATACTGAGCACTAGGTGTGACACTTCAAAGAGGGGGATTAATACATGCAAGAAATGTAGAACTGAAATTAAGTAATTTGGCCTTTCTTTTGAATGAAGAGAGAAAATTTAAGGTTCAGCAAACTAAACAGAATTTTTATTCAACTAATATTAGCTTTAAGTGGAATGTGTTGTTAGCAATGGCATTTAAGAAAAGGGAAAAAACAGAGTTAGTGAGGCTTAAAAACAGCAAGGGAGTGGAATATGTTCCAGTAAGAAAGCATATGAATCACAGAGAACTGCTTTCTGTTATAGCAACAAGATCAATTAGATCTGCAACAGCTGAAAACCATTAACTGCTGTTGGCTGCTGTTAGCGTAATGGGTTTTTTTCTGCTCCTTATTCTGGTGTCAGTTTATCACTTTACTACCCAAACAGTTCTGCCTGAAGCCCTGGTAATCTTAAATATAGAATTGTTAGGAACAAAAGAAAATCTCCCAGCATACAAATTGAAGTATTAAATATTACTAACCTTTTTATAGATTAAACACAGCTTCAGCCGCCAAAATTGTTCAGAACAGTGTCAGAGATGTCTTTGTTTTACATTTCCATTTTTTTTTATTTTGTGAGAGGCAGAGACAGATGCCTAATGTTAGTCAAGGTAATTAATTTCTAGCCAGCCATATAAGGGGGGAAAAAATTGGGCAAGAAAAGCTTCCATGGAGCAGCCAGCAACAGCACTTCTTATTTCTTCTCCTATTTTATAGAAAACAAGCTAAGTTAGTCAGACCCCCATTCTTCTCACTGTCTCAGGGTTCCTGTGCTGCCACATAGTATGTCCTTGCTGTCCACAGAGTTCTGTACCACCTGGGCTTGGTACTTTCCTCTTTCAAATTAGCAACACATCACCTTCTCTAAAACCATGCCATCTTTCTACACAGTTTATCTATGGCACAATGTTCCTGATTTTGAGAAGAAAAAAATGGTATGTCTTTTACTATATTTTCATTTAAATATTCATAGCATAACACTCAAAGTGACAGGCGGTCTTCTAGATGAAGTTTGTTTTCTTCTGCTCATTAATGGCTCAACCTCAGGCAGCATTATTTCTGTAACTTGTCAACTCGGTTTTCTCAGCTCAGTGCTATCCCCTTTCTTCATCGTCTTGGTGGCTGCTTTTACAGGCTTTTAGATTGTTGAGTGGGAAATATCAGGAACACCACTGCTTACACCCTGGGCTAAATTAATGCCTCTTGTATGAGGAGCCATGTAAGCACGTGTTAGATTTTTTTTTTGTAGTGGGTGGTAGGGGAAATGAAATGCCAACACTGATTTATGTTCTCAGAGCTCAGCTGAGAGATAAGCCTGTCTGCTTCAAACAATGAGGTGTGGTTAAGAGATCCACAAGATAGTACTAAACCAATGACAAACATATGCACAGGACATTCAGATACTAGGCTGACCTAGTCAGGGTCTGCGAAGCAAAACAGGCCCCAGCTCTGATGAAGGGTTGGTGCTAATGGTTGTGTCTGTCAGGATTTCACAGTTTAGATTCCTACACTGCCTGCAGTTTCAGAGTAAGTCACCAGCAGTTTGCACAGACCTCTGGTCGCCAACACTAGTGTGCTTGCATCAGTGCCTGCAAAAGGGGCATATTTAACACCCTTCTCTCTGTCCTGGGCATGCTTATATCATAACCCCCATTGACCAGAGGGGCAATAAAAACCTATTTTCTTTATCATCTTAGTCAAAATTATCTTCTTCCTATCCTTGTGCTTTGGACAGAGGCCTCTCTGTGGCTAGGATGGGACTGAGAAGTACAAACATCTGAGGTGTACCTTCAAACCCTTAATACATATGTATTTAAAGCAATATCCCACAGCCTCCCCTCCACTGCATCACTTGGCTGCTTGGCATCATCAAAATATCTGAGCACCTGTAACTCAGCAGAAATGGTATGAAATTATAGGAAATCATCTTGCCAAGAGCCACCTGTAAGCATGAACAGGAAATTGGTGATGAAAGACTCCATCTTACATTTTGTGCATGATTAATGACATATAAATAATAAAAAAATAAAAACTGCAATATTTCATAATAATTTATATAGCAACTAACCCATATTTCTTTAGTTGTCATAACTTACATTAAAACTTACAATGCTATAGCTTTACAGTTCAAAGCCATTTAATATTTGCCTGTGTCTTAGAAAGGAACACACTTAGAGAACGTCCCTGTGCAGCTGAGGGAATGGGGTGGAGGGCAAACAAGGTGTAGATAGAGAATAATGCAGCTGTATCTATGGATCAGTTAAACAGCAAAATCTGTTTTCACCTCAGATGAGCAGTTGTGTTAATTATGAAGTGTACATTTACAATAGCCAGCCTGGAGTGTGAGCAATGTTACGTTTTGTTTTTCTGTATGAGATGGATTTTTTTTAAAAACGGGAGAGTGCTTCAAAACTTTTACCATTTAACTCTCAGAACTTAGTGCACGAACCAGTCCTGTAAAGAGGGATCTGTTCTTTCTCTTTTCTTCCTTTCTGTTACTAGGGTCAGAATAAAAGAATGAATAGGGCTATGAAGATGGTGAAGAATCTTGAGGGGAAGCCGTATGAGGAGCAGCTGAAGTCACTTGGTTTGTTCAGCCTGGAGGAGATTTGAGGGGAGACCTCATTGCAGTTAAAATTTCCTTGTGAGGGAAAGAGGAGGGGCAGACAGTGATCTCTTCTCTGTGGTGACCAATGACGGACTCGAGGGAATGGCCTGAAGCTGTGTCAGGGGAGGTTTAGGTTGGATGTTAGGAAATGATCCTTCACCCAGAGGGTGTTTGGGGACTGGAACAGCTCCCCAGGGAAGTGGTCACAGCACCAAGCCTGACAGAGTTCAAGAAGCATTTGGACAACATTCTCAGGCTCATGGTGTGACTCTTGAGGCTGTCTGGTGGAGGGCCAGGAGTTAGATCCCTTCCAACTCAGGGTAGTCTCTAATTCCATGAAAGATTTCATTTGGTAAAAGCCATTTTAAGATTTACAATGGTGTAGAAAAATACTTCCCAAGTGAAATATTTTGACAGCATCTTGTTTGTGAAGCAGAGTACAATTAAGAAATAAAGCAGGTGCAAACAAGAAACATTTTCTCAGGAGAGAGTGTTCAATTCAAGTCCTGACCTTAATCTCCCTGGCAGCTCATGGACTAATGCTGCCCAAGTTAGAGAGTGCTGATGACTGTCGATTGCTCTCAGTACAAGGGAAGAGACATTATAATGCTATTATGGACTTTTTACCCCCCTTCCAGCCTCAAAGAACATCCTCGGACTGACTAACCTGGTAAACTATACAACTTGATCAGCTATTTTATATGATCACTAGATTACAGTAAAACCAGGACTCCTTTGGAACTTGAGGAGTTGGAATCCTTCCATGTATAGCCTTTCAAGGGCTGAAACAAACTGTGCTGCCAAGATAACAACGGTGTAGCCTGAATAATAAGAAAGTGTTTTGGACAGGAATTTAATTTCAAGTTCATAATTAAGCTTTAATGAAAGTTACTCTTCAGGGAGACATCCAGGCTTTGGGCCACTACAATGCTGCTTTACCTCTATGCAAAGTTTTATATCACTGTATTCTTAGCTCACAGTATTGATGCAGGGTCTGATTATAACCTGAACTATATGTAAAAGAAAGAAATCACTTAAGGTCTTTGCTAACTGCTGATGTAACCAGCAATTTCTGTTAGAAATCTGTATGTGATGCCATTAAGGGAAAATTATCTTATGTTTGCTACTTTAAAAAATCTTGTATCTTCCCCCAAAATCAAACAGCTTTTACTCTGAATGACATGTGAAATTTTACATTGCCACAGCAAAGAACTTACTAAAAAGGCAGTAGAAGCCACTGTGCAAAACATAATAAAGAGAGTTTTTTAAATGAAGGGAGGGAGAATTGGTTCATTTGATTAAAGGGAGCACTCTGGCACATGGTACTTGAATTTATCACTCTTTCCAATGGTAATTTTGCCATCCTATCTAGAGGAGCAGAGGAAATGATTTACAACAAGTAAAATTTCTCTCCTTGCATCCAAAAGATTGCAATGAGAAAATAAAAAGAGACAAGCTTGTTGAGGAAGGGAGAAATTATAACTTCAAAAGGAGGCAGCCCACAGCTGTCACTCAGGAACCAGACTGGAAAATGTTCTGGTATATTATCATTTTCTAAAAAGTTTATTTTTGTAAAACTGAGAATAATCTCAATGTCTGAAATACAAGATACCAATAGCAGGAATAAAGGATTAAACAACAGTTAAAGTATGGGGCCTAAATAAATACCATTTCCAGAAGTAAATTCACCTTGTTACATTCATCTACTTCTATGTTTGAAATCTATGCTTCAAATTTAAATGTAAACGGATTAAGCACAATGCTGAAATCCTTCTAAGCATTTATAGGAAAAATAAATACTAATCTTGGCTTTCAGTGTATTTATAGAATTTGAAAAGTCACCTGCAATCATAAAAGATTTTATTAGCTGTACTCTGAGACAGTTGTGTGAAATACCTTCATTCATAATAATGGAACTTTTATTTCGAAACTTGATGGTATTATTTTGGTTTAGTATGTACTTTATAAAGTACCTTGTGTTAAAAAACCCCCTGTGGACTTCACAAAATATCACCTGGCATTTCTCACCTTCTGTAAAAGAAATACTATGCCAAGAGTGTCCTTACAAATTCCCTCCTTTACCTGTTAGACAGGCAGGAGGATTTACTGATAAGGATCAGGGGACATAGGGAGCCCTGTTGTGAACACTGTCTTTTCTGTGAGATGAAGCTTTTTTGAAGAGAATGGTTTTGCAGACATTTTCTCTGACCTCATGTAGACAGTCAGGGATGGTTTTTTTGCATGAAGAGTGTGTTGGTGAAGAATCTTCATCCCCACTTCTCGCATGCTTTTTCTTGGATGTTGGCTGAGTAAAAATGAGTAATTTCACTGTTGCTCACTTTATTAAAGCTGCCATCTGAAATAAAGTATATGCATACTTGCAAGGCTACAGGTTTAAAGAGAGAAAGCTGTAAGGAGAGAAAGGAAAGTGCTTGCTTGCCTTGGAGCTCACACCAGTATCTTGGATGGGATACAGCACCTCATCAGCAAGGGAGCTGCTTCCACACAGTCTTAACTGCTTCCCAAGCAAGAGGATTTGCCATTGGAGCGTTGCCTGGTAGTGGCACAGTATTTTCCACCTTAAGACTTAAACTATGACAGTGGCAGAACTTGAAAGCATAAATCAGCCTGAGTCCCATGAATGAGAACAAAGTAATGTCTCCTTTTTTCTCTCTCTTTTTAAAAAAACTTTTTAAAAAATTTGGCTCAAAGGCTTTGTTCTAATAGTAATAGTCATCAGAAAAGCAGAATAGCCTGATGATTACTCTGTTTTTAACAGATGACTCATCCTTTGATGAATCTTGAGGGAAAAGAGCACTGGGTTTCTTGTCTTTCCTGGAGTAGCTTCAGGCCTTTGTGAGTCAAGGCTCATGCACTGAGAAAGACAAATCTACAATGTTTACCCCCATGTTAGTAATGAGCATACTGTGCATCAGCTAGCACACATTCCTTCTTGAGGCATACATTTAAAACATATTACTTCAGCAAACATCAGATAATTAGCGGATCTTAATTGTAGTTTAATTTCTTAACTTTTCCTGTAACTTTTAAAATGCTATAACAAATAAAAGTGGTTTCAGTGCTTCAGAGTTGTTCCATATTGCATGAATCCACCAAACGGATCGGTCAGAAACCTAGTTACAATGTTTTATGATTTCCTCATTGGGCTATAAAAAGGTTAAATAGCCAAGCCAAAAAGCCTTTAATGAAAATGGTACAATGACTTCACAATAGTTTCACAATAAATGTAGATATTTATAGAGTTTCTGTGCACTAAGAGCACAACAGAAAGTTGGTCCAGGTAACAAGTTTGGTTTAAGATGACAGTTCAGTGGGCACACAACAGAGAGTACAACTGCACTGCCACTCTCTCCACAAAGTCTACATGGGCTCAGATATGGTTATTAAGTACATGGGAACCCAGCTTCTTACAGTGAGGAGCTGCCTGTACTAATGAGGTTCTGACATATGCAAGCCACTTTTGTGATTCAGTTCCATAATACAAATGTTCCTTTCAAGATGTGTGCTACATGCACGATCACAGCAAAACAGATGCACAAGACGAAAAGTGAGGAAATGAGTGGAAAAAAGCTTTCTTGGTCATTTTAAGTTCCTACCATTGCATTTGATTTTTCAGCCCCAAGACCTTCAATATTCCTTTTTTTCTATATTATGCTTTACACCAATCTACTAAATTATTGAAATTTAATTATATTGAGTGCATATTTCAGTTGTAGTAGAATTTTTCTGCATATTCACATGCACTAGTGATCACTAAATTCTGCTATATTCTTGTAGAATTTTTTTTGTAGAATATTTCAGTTGTTTGCTTGCTTGCCAACTCACTTCTTAAAGATGACAAATTAAAAAATTGAAGCCACAACCATAAATCTGTGAGGATCTTATTGTTATCTATGCTTTAAAAACCAGACAGGGAAGCATTTGAAAAATGTTTTTTCACATGAAATATTGTTGGAAGAAAATCTCTATGGCTTTCACTCTTCTAGCGTCACTGCGTATGAAAAATTTCAGGAAATTTATCTTTACAATCACTCTGAAGGATAGGAAAACATATGATTCCTATTTTACATACTATTCCTATTTTACATATAGCCAATTAAAACACACCAAGACTAAGTAACAAGCAATATTATAAAAGAATGTGGAGCTGAACTTTTGTCTTCCAGATCACACACGAGCACTCACATTACACAAGCCTAAGTGCTTCCTTGACTAGAAACAAATAGCAGGCAGCATACCCAAAGGTGTATATTAGTGTTTAACTGTAGAAATCACATTTGACACAGATTTAACAATCCTTCAACTATGTTTCTCCATCAACTTAACTCACTCCTGACAATTACACAAACTCATAAAAAAAGCCAACCAAAACTACCTCAGCTGTGAATCAAAGGTACAAACTGCTAACATAAGAACTCAGAAGGAGGATGTTAGCCTTTCTGTATAATAACTTAAAATAAGGGTGTTAGCCTTTCTAGATGATTGAATTGGGAGTTCAAGTTCTGAAGACGTCCTTTGCTTGTTCCCTCAGAAATTATGTAAGTATGTAAATATACTTGCTCACATCCAGTTTATCAGTTATCTATGTTGTTCTGTAAGAATAACCCTCATTGGTCATTACCACTCCCCCAATCACTTGTGTGAATCATACAAAATGCAAGCAATTTTATTCCTATCAGCTTATTGATTAAAATGTTATGCAGTACAGAGCGAAGAACTGACTCCTACAGGATCCCAACAGAAGATGTGCCTGTTTTAGAGGTGTATTGGCATCCCTTTGTTTGCCAATTTCTAATTCAGTTAGAAATCCAGATTGATCTTGTACCATTATTTTTATATAAAAATGTTCGACAGTGCTATGTCATGCCTTACAGAATTCGGTATATCTCATAGTAACATTATTAGCTTTCATCAGCCAAAGTTTCAATCTAATAAAGAAGGATGCACAGTTAAACAAATACTGATTGATGTTACACCTTTCTCCTTTATTTCTGTATCAATGGAGACCTGCATTACATTACTTCACCTACAAATGATGTCAAGGACAGGCTACAATCACATCCATAATTTTTGTTAACTTTGCTTACAGACAAGAGTAAGACGCTGAATTCCAGGTAAATTAAAAAGAGGGAAGAAGAGTAAGAACTTAGGTTGGCTTCTAATTCTGACCTAGTTTCCATGTTTCTCCAGGAATTTATGACATGACTCATGCAAGGACAACAGGGCAAGATTTTAGTTGTTGTTACCAAAGTAATTTCTGATGCTGTATTTGCCAAAATGGTGCAGGGAATTGTCTGAAGAGGGAGGAAAGCAAGAAGAAAGGGGAGGAATACAGGGGGAAGAGGGAGGACAACAACTTATTTTAAATCCTCTCTTCCCATGGAAGCAGAAGCACCTCTAAGCAAGGAGGTGAGGAGGAGGAAAAACTCCGCAGGAGTTTTGGCTGTAGGCTGACTGGTCTTGCCATCTGTGACCTTGTAGAGCACTCCCATGGTATTAACATAAAAAGTTTGCTAAAGTGGAAAGATTTCAAATGACTGAAACTCATATGTGCATATAAAGAGGATACAAAGTCTTTATTTCAACCTTGTTCCTCTCAGACCTGAATCTTATTTCCTCGCCTTTTTGAATATGGTTTCTAAATCAAGATTCATGTAGGAAGCAACTCAAGGCGAGTACTGTATTTGTAAAGTATTTTAATTTTCCACATTCTGATATGTACAAATCCCAGTTATATCTTGGTTGCACCCCGGCCATGGGAGAGAAGACCCAGCTGCATATTCTAGAACAACTCTGCAGAATAATAAGGTTAACACCTTGAAGAAACTTAAGACTGCCTCCAAATTGGCCACGTATGCAAAATACACAGTATCTACAAACTCCTCTACACAGCAGAAATGATCAGGCCTAGTTGTGTTAAACAGAAGAGAAAGAAAATATCTTAATATATATTATAATCTTAAAGGATAAGATTATAAGGAATGTGAGCAGATTGTTGTCTTTCATTCAGAGTCTTATCACGGAAAAGAGGATATACTAGATGTAAAGTTGTATTTGGCTAGACTTAAGACTGGCTGAATGAATATAAGCCACCATTTCAGTTTATTTAATTTAAAAAGCAGGTCAAAGTGCTGCTTTCAGCTACCTATTAATATTGAAAGGATCTTCTGGTTATTACAGTTATACTCCAAGATGTCTTCAAAGCAGTACAACTATACTAAATCGTGTGCCTTCCTGAACAAAAAGAATGATGACTAAACAATTTTTAAAGATTTTAGAGTGCAAAAAGATCATTAATAACACTAGATTAAAAAAATAACCAACTTACCCATCCATGATATTTTTCAGCCGAATGTATCTGAAAAAACTACTTCAGACTAATGGGAAAGAAATATTTCCTTTAGAAATAAATTCTTCCTGATCCTCTCTCTTCCCTCTTACCCTGGATGTGAACATCTTTTTCCTCCATGTAGCAAGTTCTAATAAAATTATTAACCAAAGAGTAAAAAATTCTGGAAACACTATTTTAATTATGTTCTAACAAAAATAATGACAGCATTAAATTTAACCTTACAGAATTAAAAAAGACTGATTTTTTTTAATTTGAGGGATCAGAGATCAAAATTGGGAAGAACAAAAGTTAAATTCTAGCAAAATTATGTTTCCCATATTACACCATCTATTTTGTAATACCTTGAGCTCCTGCTGCTCAATTTCATTACGTCCTTCTGCCATTCATTCATATTTTATTTACAGCAATGTTAAAATGGGTATAAAAAGCTAGAAAAGAGGTTCCAAAAATAGACGTTGATAAACACTGTTGCAAGTGGCATGCAACAGACTCTTTGCATTACAAGTTGGTATTAGGCTCCAATTTTGAAAACTTGTACACACTGTGAAAAGTGAAGAGGACTAAGCAGAATGAGCAAAGTTAATCCTTTATGTAGGATTACCACCTTATTACTACATCAGGTGAGGTTTGATTATTTCTTAAGGACTAGAGGGTTACTACAAGCTCAGTTTTAGCCTTCTCCAGATGAGATTTGCTATAATGAAATGTGCATAATGTTCCTCTTCATCACACCAAAACATGAATTTGGTTTTTTTTTTTTTCGGGGGGGGGAGAGTGACAGAAGTATTATTTCAGCTAATTATAATTAGCTAATCAAAACGGAAATTCCCAGGCTATTTGGCATTTACATTATAAGCGGATTGCTTTGTGGAGTGAAAAACTGACAATCATTCAATATTCTTGTAATAATACTGTAAGTATCTGTTTGATAACAGCAATAGTCTCATTTGTTCAATTAATAACAAATCAATAGCAATAATTTAATATTTTGCAGTAAGGAATTCTATCAAGAAAGCACCATTTTGTGCAGGATGACAAAGGCTATCTGTTCACAAATTAATGCTTTGCTTCAGAATTAAACATCAAGAGTTGTCCTCCAAACAAGGACAGATTTGATGGGGAGGCTGAGGGGAGCACAATGCAGCCCACGTGCTCTAGGCAATTTCCCCATCTGTATTATAGATGCATCTAGCACTGTCCAACCCCAAACACTCTCTGTCTGATAGTAAAACACTGAGCTAAGTGACTTCAAACTTGTTTGCTTATTACAGGTGCAACAAAACCTCACAATCTCTAAAGTATGTCATTCTCAGACAACAGAATGGGTATCAAGTGCCTCGCTGGACAAGAACAGAGTAAAATCCATCTAATATAGTAACTGCAGAATGGTGAAGAACTTAGAAAAGGCTTCAAAATATATATTCACATTTTCATTGGACTGAAGGGAATTGGTTTGACTGTGTATGAGGTTGGAGTGGTATGGTTTTGGTAGTGGGGGGTAAAGGGAGGCTTCTGTAAGAAGCTGCTAGAAGCTTCCCCATATCTGATAGTGAGAATGCCAGCTGGCTCCAGGACAGATCTGCTGCTGGCCAAGGCTCAGCCCATGGCAATGGTGGTAGAGCCTCTGGGATAACAGACTTAAGAAGGGCTCCATGATGAAGTAGGGAAACACTCTGAAAAGCCCTGCCACTGAGGAGGAAGGAGTGGCACAGACACAGTGGGATGAAATGAACGCAGCCCCCACTCCCTGTCCCACTGCACCACTGCGGGAAGGGGGCAGAGAAAATCAGGAGGGAAGCTGAGCTCAGGAGGAACAGAGGGGTGGGTGGAAGGTGTTTTTAATATGTGGTTTAGTTTCCCATTGCCCTGCTCTGATCTGATGGGTAATGAATTCAGTTAATTTCCCCAAGTTGAGTCTGTTTTGCCCATGATGGTAATTGGTGAGTGATTTCTCCCTTCTTCATTCTCTTCGTTCTTCGTCGTATTTTCTTTCCCTTGTCCAGTTGAGGAGCAAAGTGATAGAGCAGCTTGGTGGGGATCTGGCAACCAGCCAGGTTCAATCCCCCACAGACTGTTTATACATTCCTGCTTATAGTGATATTTTTCAATATATCATTACAGCATCTAACAAACACAAAGAAAAACTATTTTCTTCACATATTTGCACTGACAAAATACTTAAATACATTATCTGAAGCAAGTTATTACTTAAGCATTAAACTAATGAGACAGTCAAAATACTGGAAAATTATAATCTCATCACAAATCAGATCACAATGTATCTCAGCTAATTAGCAGAAAAAAATGAGTAATAAATTACTTGTGCTTCTTGTTGGGCACTAAATAGGCTTTCAACATATTTTAAACAGTACTAAATATGAAACCACTGCTTCTTACTAACAAAGAGTTGTCAAAATACCAAATTTCTACTGATTTTAAGTGTTTATTTTTGGAAAGCCCTATAGAAAATAAGAAAGCTTTTTCTGAAGGGGGAGCAATGGATGTTTTCAGAATATACGGCATTAGCAGCATTTATCTAACACACCTAAAAATGTGTGCTGATATATAATGACTGAAGACATAAAGACACTACAGATAACACTTCCCAAGCACTTCAAGCCCAAACTCAAGGGCAGGTCCCCAAGGCATCATGAATATTCATTCAAAGTTCAGGTTTAGGACAAGGCTGGTAGCTTGGCTATTCCCAGAGGAAGGCCTGTGTTTCTCATACTTCCCCAAACTGAGGGTTCTCAAATCAAATTATTACTAAACTTCTGCTCAGTCCAACATCTGGAGATAATCCAGGGAGTTCACTTTCACCAGCTGTCCTGTGTAAGTATTTGTCTCATTCCATGGCTGTAGATCAGTGCGATGACCTGATTACCTCCTTGTTATTCCATAATACAAATTTCCAGCCTTCCATTCTCATTTACCGCTTTTTACGTGATGGTGCAGAAAATGAGGCAGTAGTCTCTCAGGAGTTAAATAACCAGAGCAGGATTGCTGCTTTCTGTGACTTTCATCCACTGAAGAGCTGCACTGCTATGGATGAAAGCACTAAGTAGCATCTTTTGGTGAATTCGAGGAACGTGAATGAATAACAGTTAATGTTAATCCCGATGGTGGGAATGGGAGTATCTGTGAATTTTATTCATTCTACAGGGTAAATAAGCAGATCACATACTTCTTACACAGACAAAATATCATTTGTTTGAGAACCAGAATGTTCAGGGAAAGGACATACATGTCTTAAAAAATCAAGTGAAAGTGGTTGTGGTAGAGAAAGAGCATTAGAAAATGTTATCATACTGCATCACTGACACTTCTTTTGCTGTTCAACTGCCACACTGAGCTGCACCCAGGAGAGGAAAATCCCTAGCCTGTGAATATCCCTGCGTCAGGACAAACAGACTGGTGAGAGAACAGAGATGATGACTATTACTTTTAAGCAAAGAGAATGGAAGCATTTTATGAGTTGAGTCAGAGCACTGACACACTTTCCAATGCAGGCATGCTCCCTCCCCCACCACTTTCTATACAGACTCATTCACAAAACAACAATAAATAACTCTAAAAGCAAACCCAGAAAACTGTTCAGTTATCAATTCAGGGTTGCAACTGCTTCCTGAAATCAATTAAAATAGCCAGACTTGCGACCCTCATCCTTGTCAGTTTGAGTCTCCCTCCCCTGTACCACAGTCTTCCCCTAATTTGCTTTCTTTTCAGTCACTGCTAGTCCAAGAATCCCCAGAAGTCTCCAAAGTGGGTTTATTTTCCTTTTCTTCTTGGAATAGAGCTGATACACCCCAGAAGACTTTATCTGCATCTGTAAACCACAAAGACCCTTCAAAGGGTCAGCAGCAGATGGGGAATGAATGGTGGTTGGGAACTCTGAAGAGGTGAACGGTGCTGAAAGCAGAGAAGGCATTGGAACAGACGATGCAACAGCATAGGAGAAAATACTTATTTTAGGCTTTTAAGCTGTGCTGGAAAGGGTACGGTTGCCCCCTGCAAAGGAGTTCCCTGGGGAACAGCTCATTGTGCTAGCAGTGGGAAACATGAAGGCAGGGGAAGTATGAGCTCAGATGCAGAGACAATGAGCACAAGGCTCCTTCCAGAGTGACTCATCCAGCCTCTGGGACAGAGGAAACCGATCACTCCATAAATCAGCATCTTTTGCTAACTATCCAAGTAGTGGCACTTGGCAGTGGGGAAAGCAGCTGTTCACTCCCTTTAACAGCTCATGGGATGGTGCTGGGAAATGGCAGTTAAATAGAGGTTCTGGGGAGATGACATTTGGTGACAAGCTGAGAAGGAAATAGTATGATAAGATACCTAAAGGAATTCATTTGAATTTACATAAATAATAGGGAACGGGATCAGAATATTCCAATAACACTAAAGTTCAGCTAGAGCAAAGGAAACTTTTTCGAACTTGTTGGCCACTCATGATTTTTCTTGTAAGAGTTAATTTTTACATAATTTTTGTGCCAGTAGTGCAGTTTTCTCACAACAAAGCCCTATCTAATCTTTATATAAAGGAGAGAGCAATTTGGAAAAAAACATGCTGGTTTGGAGTTTTTTTCCCCCACAAAGTTATTCGATTTTAGGTAGTAAAATTACATGCAAACTAATTGGAAAAACGTCCCCAATATATATTTCTCATTACTTTTACTTTTACATTTAGTGCGTTAGCACTAAAGAGTTTGCAGGGAGGAATCCCTTTCCTGATGAGCACTGGTGTCCTGTCCTGCCTTGAAAAGCTGAAGAGCTTCTATTCTTATGGAAGGCAAGTAACACACCAGAACATGGAATTAAGTGATGCACCAAATATTACATTACTTTCACAATTAATTAATCAGAACCAATGGTTTGAGAGCAAGATATTTTACTAGAATTTGTTGCTTTGTCTTACGGTCTAGTGTTTAGCAATGTCTCTTTTGAGCAGTGTCTCTCATCCCCTCTATAGCTCCAGAAGGATTTGAGGGCAAAAAAGAGGGAAAACGTAATTTTTATTGTATTCTGTTTGGTTTTACTATTATCCACTCAAAAAATATCAAGGATACAAAGTAAAGCAGCACACGAGTTTTCAATTATATTAACCAAGCAAATCTGATGCCAACAGCTGAGCCACCAAAGCTCCCCCTAGATGATGAGAGTCAGACTGGGCCCTCTCAAGCTGACCTACCACCTCCAGCTGCCGGCAGTGCCCTGCAGCTCAGCCACATGTGCAACAGTGTCTGGGAAGGACCAGGGCTATCAATACCTGGAGTTCACTGCTTTTCCAACCATCAGCAGGACCCCAGGTGCCAACTGGTCCTGTTTGAGCACCTTTGATCTCATCTTACACATGAGAGCTAAAGCAAAGGACAAGTGGGTCTTGTACTACATGAAAGTTTTGAAAATCAGAAATCCTCTCCCTCCCAGACTCTTTTAACAGGCAGCCACAAAAATAATTAAAGGAAAAAAAAATGGAGGAAAAAAAGAAGAGAAGAGTGAGGGGTTAATTTGCAAGTAGTGTTATTTCCCCAGAGAAAAACATTCACCCGTTCATCCAGAGGTGACTAAACATTCTGAAAGCCATTTAACTGGTTTTCTCTCAGAGTAAGCCAAAAGAAAGGCAAAATAAGAGATTATTTTGTCCTCTCCTCTTCTCTTTTTTCTTCTCTGGGAAATACAGTTTCCTTCAAAGAACTGAGATAACCCACCAAAACCAGCCACTGCTCTTCCAGAAACAGAAACCTATGACTAACAATTCCAAGCCATTTCATATTTGAATAACTGTATTTACAGATAAATAAAGAACAACTGTCTATTGCTGTCCCATCCTTGAAACCAAGAGAAGCACTCCTATGTGAACACTGAAATATCTATTCTTTTTTCAGGAAAAAAAAATCATAACACTGCCTTTTTCAAGAAAGCTCATAACATCATTGAGAAATCTTTCTTCTGCTGGATAAAATACTTCTTCAGCTTTGACAATCTGGAAAAACTCTAGCTGTTACAGTAAGCACAAAATAAAATGAAAAAATAACCCTGAAACAAATAATCTTACTTTTAGCCTTTCACACATTCTCAGTTTTCCTACCAGGAGCAGAACAGCCTTGAGAGGATGAGCAGCAGTGTCTGAAACCATGGAAACTGTAGTTTGCCTGTTTTTCTCAAGAGTTGGGCAACAGGCCTTGTCTGAAATCTAGTTTCCACAAGGTTTTGCAATTAGAGAAGTCAAGTATGAATGCAGCAAGTTAGGGAACAAAAATAAACAGCATTTCATACTTCATCCTAAGAGTTTCTAAGTTATTATGAAAGTCTTTTCAGAACCACCCTTTGAGACTCAGATTATTGGATCATCATCTCATTTTCTGGCCAAGAATGTTCGCAATTTAAAGAAAAGCATGATAATGGGCTGCACCAACGTGACAGAGGTATTTTGCAAGACATAATTTATTTACCTTCTTTTTTGGTAATTTCACTGTTCTCCCTTTACTCACAATTTTTAGAGGATGCAACAATGTAGAGGACATATCTTTTCATATACATACACACCTTAGAGTCAGCTTAATAGACCTTTTGTTCTGTTGAATATGTATGTATGCAATTTAGTAAAGAACCTAAGTTCATTTACGTTCCTTAGCTGACCAGACCTTAAGTACAAAACCTTAAATTTTTCACTTTTACTTCCCAGAAACTTACCAGACATGGTGAAGGACAAGTTTGGTTTCTCTTTTCTTTTAAACAAAGCCACATCTTCAGGAGAAAAACTGTTCCCAGAGTCAAAATATGAGCAAAGATCCAGGACCAACGAGAGAGACTCACATTCAAACACTGACCTACTTCCTATTATAGCTTTCTTCAGAGCTGAAGAACACACAGTGCTTCCTCAGTACAACTGAAATGGTGTGGCATATGCTTCTGTGGACAAATAAAATGCTGACAGGCAATGCAGTAAACTGAGCCACACCACTTTTTCCTCCTGTGAAAGCCCTTTAAACATCGGTATTACATTATTCACTCGAATAATGACTGAGTACTTTATAAATGGGACAGAAAGTCAATTATTCTACACAATGCACCATCACAAGCAAGTCTGTAAGATCGATGTGCCCATAGCCTATTTTACAAATACTTGAACAAAAAACAAACAAGAGAATTAAGTTCATAGCTTCTTAACACTTTCCAGAGCTGGTAATGTATGTACTGTAACTCACAAAGGCTATTTATAGAGGCGTGTTTCTGCACAGCATTCCTAGAAAATCGTTTCTATTAACCCTCGGATACCATGTTTGTTGAAACCCTGAGGATGTGTTACAATTAAAAATTGGTGTGAAATTTCAATTTCAACAGTGTTTTTTATTATCCAGACATAAAATGCCAGTTGACACTTTGTGATTAAGATGAAACACTGAGTATCATTTGATAAAAACCAACAAAAGAGCAATAAAAACCATCAGTCCTAAGTACCCCAGCTTTAAACACACACTGGGAGATCCCAGTCACTGGGATATGTAGCAGGCATACTTGTTGAGAACCTGAACAGCATGGCTTTGACTTGCAAACATGCAAATTTAAAAGATCAGAATTAATTTTACAGGAAAGCATTGTAGGTTTAATATTAAATAGTTTTTTTTCCCAGCAGTTTGGAAATGAACACAATTGCTAGCATTCATTGCCTCAATTTTTTATAAATAAAATGTTTGGGGTGTTTTTTGTAAAGCAGAGCATACCTTTGTTGTGCTATGAAAAATAACACAAGTTCTCTGGAGACCCATTTGCTGGTTTATCCTAATTATTACAGTAAAACATGTTTATTGTTTTGTTGCCTATATACAAGATCCTAAATCTACTTACAATTGCTAAATTTAGGATTATCCCTAGATGAGTATATTAAGCCTGAAACTGAAATGACTCTAGAATATGCTACCAAATCTCTTTAAATAACTGAAATGTATATTCATTAAATATGCTGTTCCAATGGATTACTCCTCTATTTTAAAGAAATTAATTAATTAATAAAATACATGCATGATGTTTAGGGGCGCAACAACTACATCTAATTAAAGAAACCTTACTAATAGCTTCTTTCTACAACATCACACCAGCCTTTTAAAGTTAGACACAGCATGGTTAATTGCATTTAGCAAAGAAACATGCCAGAGGGAGGTTTTTTGTTATCCTTCTAAAAATACTCTGTGCTAAATATTTTTGCCACATACTTAAATTTCATTGTCTAAAACTACAGTATAGTACAGTAAAAATACTGCCTGCTATATTTAGGAAATTTCATTGTATTGTTCAGTGAAATACTTTATAAAAATCTGCAATAGCATTCTGTGCTGTACTGTGCTAAGCTTGCACTTAGTCTTGCATATTAAAAAAAAGGTAGCACTGAATCCAATTCTTCCTTAATAATCAAGGAAAGAGAGATGAACAAATCCATTTGAAAACAGAAAGTAATAAAAAAGACTAACAAGTATTTATGCAAAATTAATTAAAATATTATTCAAATGCTTGAATATGAAAGATATTTCAGCACCTCTGGGCATAGCATATTTTTTCCAATATGAGCACTTGTACCTAATGGTGAGGCTTCACCAAAGTTTCTTTTGCAAAGGTTACCAGACTGGATTATTGATATATTAATTTCCTCATATGGAAGCCCTGGTAGAACTCAAGAGTGAAAATCTGTCACAAGAGTATATGAAATCCCAGACTATATTACTGATTCAATGCTCTGATACCAATAATTAAAAGTGAGAACTTGCAGAACGTACTACTTGATCAGCACAGGTAAAGAATTATAATTACAGAAGTATACTTAAATGGCATTGGTGACAATGATTAGGTAATTTCCATTTATACTCTTAAGCATTTAATTAATCATTTGAACCTCAACCACATCCTCTTCAACATTCACAAACTGCAGCCATTATGTGGTAAGGCTGGGGAGTACCTGCAAATTTCAGCTCCCCTTGAGACTGCGCTGACACATGTTGGAGTGAGCCCTGCTTTGCACTTGGGTTAGCCCAGCAAAAATAGCCCTGGCTTAGCTGGTTATAAACATGCAAACTGGAACCCATAATAGGCAGGCCCAAGTATGTAATCAATGTATTTGCTGCAGTATAGTGGTATTTCTAAAATATGCACTGAGACATAAATACATAAATATGAGACAGAATCTTCTTTAGAAATTCAGTGTAGTTTTATAAATTAGAAGTTAAGAGAAGCAGATAATTCAGCCATTATTACATTCAGAAGCATTTCAGACGGTGAAAATATAATCAATCTGTTCAGGAAATACGTAGTTTAGTTTAGTTTTAAAAACACCCACAGGGAAACTGATGTTAAAAAGCAAGAACAAGCCATAACTGAGTAGATGCAGATTTCATCAGAGAAACAGATCCACTATGTGCAAATATTGTAGGTGGTTACAGATTAGTATTTAGGAAATGTGTCTTTTTTGCATTCCAAATGTTTTATGTCCTCTTTTTCCCATTAATCAATGTATTTGTAAAATAGAGCATTTGCAATTAACATCTCATTGTTTCATCATAACTAACAAATAATAACTGTTTTGGGAATAAAATTTGCACAGGCACACCTGGTAGTATGATTCATGTGAGAACCAGAGAATAACTTAGAATCACATGCATTTGTCAGTACCCTGGTGGCCTTTGTGGGTTTGGAAACCACTCAGGAAAATTTAAAGTTGGGGAAGCCCATCAGCATCATACTGTAAAAGAATTGTAATTTCTATAACTAAATCAGTCCAATTCCAAGTGGAGCAGTTTCAATCCAAAATGAGTAAGGAGTCAAGTTTCTGGTGGTGCAACTTGTGATGGCAAGAAGAACCAAATTGGTATATCTGAAAACAAAAGATAACACACAGCATGACAGTCTTACTCAGTTTTTAAAAGTATGTAACTTGTAGTTGACCCTATTCTGAAATCAGAAAAGAAAAAAATGGATCAGTGCACTGATAATGAACTGTTAGTAGATAGTCCTGATTCTACAACTTCCCTACTCAATGTTATATGATTATAAATCTCAATTATATAGTCTGACCATTTTTGTTGTTTCAAAGGAAATTAAGCAACAGTCATAGCCACGTGGGAAACCATGGCTCAAAGAATAAAGTTAGAGAAACATTCTTATTTTTATACATCATTTTATTTTTATATATTTGGCTTGAAATACTGTAGCCATGTTATAATATCTGATACCCTGTCCCATTGAAAACATCTTTCTTTCTGAATTCTGATGACAGTGTCTAACAGAATTCAACACCACATCAGCAAAGAACTCCACTTTTACTCCTGGGTTTTATGGAGCAGTAGTGAGAGCTTTGTAAAAAGGTTTTAAATGTTAAGCATCAGCATCCAAAAATAAATGCTCATCTACTCAGAAACAATAACCAAAAAAAGCTGTAAGAAGAAAAATCATTTAAGGGTTTATTTTTAAACAGCTATTTTAAAAGTGAGCAGCCTTGACATCAGAACATTCTTCTGTCATCATAAGAAAAGGGAGTTTAATTTTGAGGGATCAAGCTGCTTGCTTTACTTTGAGTCCCGTAATTCTTCCTTTCTAAACTTAAGAAAAGCTACCAGAGTGTAACTGCTCAGTGGTAATTGACTTAAACATCTAGAGAAAATAACAATTAAAAAGGTACAAAGGGTTCCCCGCTGTACAAATACATTAAAGTAGGTAAATATGAAGTCTGAATAAATGAATTTTTAATACATTCACTCTTTGAAAAGAACTCTTTTATTCTGTGTACAGAAGTGTCACAAACTGTTTATGAAAACAACTGTTCTGAAAAGTAAATAAGACACTGGCAAAGAATGTGTTGTGTCCTACTTCTGTGCCTCATCTAATAGTCGATAATTCACTGCTGTACTTTGTGGTTTCACTGCCTCAGCTCAAGTACCACAGCGTGTGGATTGAAGGGTGACCTTCAGAAAGACAATGTATTCCAATAACTTATTTCAATGTTCATAATGTCCAAAGTGGAAATACTGGTGGACAATAGCATGTGATGACATACGTCAATGATAGGACAGAAGTTTAATAAAGCAGGACATGCTGCACCATGAGGAAATCTGGCTCCCATTTCTGGCTCTGATACAGCTTTTCTTTACGTGACAAATAATTTCATCTGCCTAAATTGCTTTTCCCACAGTTTAAATGAGATAGTATTTGTTTACTTTTCCAGATACTGTGAGAACTAATTTATTCATACTTGGGAAAGCATTTCAAATTTGTAAAATGGGAGCCTTGACTGGACCTTAGCATAAAGCTGTCCTGTAGACTGGGAATACTTCTCATCAACAGCAAGCAGTCAGGCTCAGATTTGTTTACAGCAATTTGAAACCCCTTTCATGCAACTTCTACCACAAATAACAGAAAATGTTTATTTCTGCTACAGTGGCATTAGCAGTCATAATTATATGTGAACACACAAAAGCAGTAACGAAATTAAATATACTGCACTAAATTTATGGTACCTTCGTGGTCACTAGGACAAATATAACAGGTTTTTAAGACATCTAGAGAATTTATCATTCTACCACCAATCCCTACTTCATCCCTGCAGTCCCAGAGGCCCTCTTTTACCTTCCTGGTAAAGAATTAAGGCTCAACTAGAACTCCTCCAACAGTGTCCCCTCCCACACAGTGGCCTGGAGTAGTAGAATATAAATGGCTGTGGGTAGTAGAATATAAAAATACACATAACATTTTAAAACTCAACAGATCAAGGCTAACAAGACTAAAGGAAAAAAAAAAAAGATTTTTTTGTGGTGGCACATTTTGGAAACAGAACCTGAGCCTGAATCATTGTCAGAAAAAACTGTCTCAGCACATTCACTGGGGACTGGGCAGACCACAAAGGTTCCTTACACGCGTATTCCATCAACCAAAAGGAAGATGGATTTGCTCATTAAATCACAAGTAAGTTATCAGTAACTGAGCTCTCAAAAAAACCCACAAATTAAAATGACGACCTTTGAAACTCTGAATATGCCTAGTTTAGCAGCTGCTAAAGAGTTAATAACCATACAAAGAGGCTTACTGTCATGGCAGCAATTCTGCAGAACCTAATAGTGTGAATGGCCAAACCACTTCTCCTGATATCACAGTTAGGTGCTGCTAAGAGAGACAGTTTAATCCTAGATTAATTTTTATTCCAAATAATTGGAATAAAGCTCTTGATAACAGTCTTGCATTCCTGGCAAGAATCCAGATGGTTTCAGGTAAAGTATTTATCATTCACACAGCACTTCCACCATCTATTTAGGAGAAAGCAAGACTATTTTAATCATCCGAAATTGAATTCCTATACCAGCAGTATTGCATTCACTTATTTAGAAGCTGAAACTAATGTAAGTTGGTATGATTTAATAAAGAACCATATGGTCTTCCTGTAAAAATATAATCTAAATATTTATATATACAGTCTTTAAGAAAACAAACTAATTTTGAAAACAAACAAACAAACAAATGTACCTCAAACAAAATTTTGAATTTTTTTTTCTCTCCAATCAGGTGCTTCTAGAAGAACTGAGATAATTCATATCAGTTTACTCGTATCTTTAAAGGCCTTGCTTTTGCCAGTGATTAACAGAACATACAGGGAGAGATCAGTTTGTGTTCTTTACTTGTTCATCTGTCTGAATCCACAGATGACAACTAAGTAAAAGAAACAGCTACAGTTATAGTGTGCATGAGTTTTAGCCCAGTTGCCATGAAATATGCAAAATCGTTGCAGCAATTCACTATTCTCCCTAAAATAGTAAATGGCAAGAACTGTCAAAAGAACAAAGTGCTCACTGAAAAAAGCCAGCTCTGGTGCAAACTCAATGCTGTTAAATTATGGAGTGGCAGTAATGAAGCACAGATCGTCACCTGTTGCAATTCTATTCTCAAAAACTGAAAACAACAATTAATTAATTCTAAATTAAAAACGGATGTCACAGTCATTGAAGAGTTGCAAATACATACACCACTGAAAACACAAAGAAAAACATCAGCACAAGATGAGGTCCTGAAAGCTGCTGCTTTAGGAAATAAGATCTTTTTTTCACTTCTTCAGAAAGAAACAATGGCCATGAGCAGCAGAGGTGTCACAAGGTATATTAGTGGAACTGCTGAAAAGGACTGAGTGACAAAAAAATAATCAACCCTTTCTATGAACTTCAGAGAGCCCCAACAGAGACCATGATGATGAATGTATCTATCTTTTTTTGTCTAAAATGAAGACCAACAAATCCTACACAGCCTTACTTATGCTGTTCTTTGATTTGGTTAAAAAATATTTTGAATTCTGTATTACACTAATGGTGACACAGCTGGCGGCACAAAGTCCTGTCAAATTTGGACAGCCAAGGATGCTGACCTCTGTGAGATGTCCTGCTTTGAAATATCATTAGATAAATCTGATACTCCCTAAATGAAAAGATAATTTCCCACCTAATTATCCTCAGGGTACTTTTTTTTAATGTTTCTTTATCTTACTTGGCTAAGAGTATTAAAATTCTGAAGAAAATAAATATTTGGCTATGTATTAATTATGCTTACAGAATGTGAAGGGACAAGCTTTATCTAAAGATGATGTTGGACATCCTTCACCGTTTTGTGGAGAAGCAGCAGCAGAATAACTCACCATGTACCTTGAATGTAACCTGCACACACTCATTCCATAGGGAAATAAACCCAAGGGATCCGTATAACAACAGAGGTGGCCAAGGGCCTGGTCATAAAAACTGGAGAGGATTCAGTTTAAGCAACACACTCATTCACTCACTGCCTTTCCCTTCCATTATGTTTTCTATGGCTTTTCTCTATCATCAGTCCAAGTTATTGCCAGGAAATAACAAAAACAAGGAAGAACCTGAAAATCCTGCAGCTGATGTTCTCTCGCCTTGAATTCTGAACAGAGCAAGAGATTTTAATTTTAATTCACTGAAGTAGATTTTACATAAAACTTCAAACACTTAATTTAGAGTTATTTGACAACAGGTGCTTAACCTGCACCTAACAGAAAATGTCCAAAGCAGTCTTGGTTTTTCAAAGGAAATGGAATAATTTGGAGAAAATACTAGAAACCTGTTACATTCTGCAAAGGTTTTTTTTAGGATGTGGTAATGCTGGGTAGCAGGGATTAACCTGATGATTTTCCTCATTAAATCTCCTGCTTTTGGAAATGCTATTATTTACAGAGCTCTGACAGTAGTAGAAACCTCCTCACCCTCTCCTGTCCAAAACACTATGCTCATAAGAAACTTCAGATGATTTAGATAATTTTAATTCTTTCTAGAAATTTCCAAATCCTTATCCACTCATTAATGGATATAAATTGTCCTTAGTTTTAAGGGCTGTGCATGCTGGCAATTTATGTTGTGTAACAATGAAGAAAAATAAGATAAATGTGCCATTTTCGTGCTTTCTTTCTTAAGAGTGTGTCTGTCTGAAGAAGACCATATTGATGGATTTTTCCTTGTTTCTTAATGTAAAATACATCATCTGCTTTCTGAGAAAAAAAATACTAGTACATCAGCAGCCAAACTCTCATACATAACCTAAGTGCAACAAATCCTTACAGAGGCAACAGAAGTGAAGCAAAAAAATTAGGGGGACATTTCAGTTTTAAGCTTTTGTTGATTACAACAGATGACAAGGTTTTGAATCTGTACAAAAATAGTAACTATGTCTTGTTTTGTCAGAACAACAAAATCCTAAACAATGATATGTTTTCTGAGTAATTGAGCCAGTGATACCATCAGCTGAGAATCTGATGACTCAGAACATTGTCAATTTTGTTTGTCAACACAGTTAAGCTCACTATCCTATGTTACAACTTCTGAGTAGTTTATCTACAGTAAGCCCAAAGAATGCAAACTTTATTATTAAAAATTAATTGCTATGCCCAAATATTTAGGAAGAAACGTGAAGTTTCAAACACACTGGAGTATTTCACATCATTGAAAATCAACCCTACAGCTGGTTGACAATATAAATTTACTACCTAAAGTAGAAATACTTGCATGAATGACGACTTAATGTCATAGACAAAGCAGAGGGTCTGGGCTGACCTATCTGAGCAACTGCTGCCTTGTCCCAGTGGCAGCTGCTCGGGAGGTTTTGCTGGCTGCAGTGGAGGGATGCAAGGGAGCCCAGCTGCTCCACTGCCTTGCAGAGCACCACAGTTCCTGCTGGAAACCACGGCTCACTCACAGCATGTGCCTCCCTGCAAGGAGCTGCACCTCATTTCAGCCACACAGCCAGCCTGGCAGAAGGCCAGTGCAGAATCTGGGAGCAAAAACACATTGCCTGCTCCTCTTTCTTAGGCAAGCCAAAGGAGAAATGATTCCACCTTAGGTCATCAGAGAGCTGTGGATAAAAATGGAGATGCCCTCCTCCAGCACCCTGAGTTCTGCCAGCCTCTGGGTTTCAGCAGCATTGGCTCTGCCTGTATGGGGTAGCTCTATCGGTTGCATACTTGGTGTTACTTGCATTTCCTATATATTTTGTGCAAAAAGTAAGACTAAGCATGGCAGAGAAAATATGTCAAAATAAATGCTGTGGTCTCTTAACCTTTCAGTAAGAGAAGAATGTTCAACTCGCAGGCTGCAAACCACAAGCACCACTGTAATATATGCTTCACTGATATATGTGATATTCTCCCTATGCATCACTTTTTATTGTAGCCAGGGAAGGGAAGAGGAGGAAGCTAAAGAAAACCATTTAAAAAAAAAATTGCATATTTCTTTTAGCTGCTGATTTTCCTGACAATTACTAATGAAATACTTCACAGTCCTGTTCTTTTTACATAAAATATACTCCCAAATACAACCTCTTTCTTCTTCAGCCTTCTCATTTATTTTAAGCACACGGACAATTGCACAGTTACATCTTCCTGGTGCCTCACCAGTTTCTCTATCAGACCAATTTATGATGAAAAGCAAGGCTGTTGAGACAACAGGGATGGGGAAGACTGACAGACAGGTATGAATTGTGTATCTACCCTTTCACACTTCCCTTCATCTGCCCATCCCCATCTCCTGCTCCCTCTTCTAATCTTTGTTTCTCTTAAAAAATAAATGTCACGCATTTCTTATTAGGTAGTATAAAAAGAAACTTACCTTTACACATCCACTTGTCTCAGAATACTATCTTCCACAATGATAAACTGACAAATGATGAGCCTTACTTGTAAGGAATTTTTCTGCCCCTTTTACAGTACAGATCTGTGCTTTGCCTTTCATCACCTCTAGCCTCCACTAGTGTCAAAAAAGATTGATTGGCTGTTGAAATATTAATACTTTCATATCCTTTTCCATTTTGGTATTTTGAACTGATGTAAAATCAGATCACTGTCCAATACTGTAGGTGACATATGACACAAACTGTCACATCTACTGTTTTCCTACCTCTCTAATCAATCGTTCAAGCATGTAGCTCTTCCATCTGGACTTGAGAACTAAAGCCCCACTTCAGAAGGAGAGGAGACATTCTACATCTCTTTTCCTAACTAATCCTCTTCATTTTCTGCAAATTTTTGCCAATAAAAGCCACCACCAAGCAAACTCAATTACCACTTCTCAAAGACCACTCCGACACCTGCTATTATTTTAGATATGCTGGATTGTCTAGACCAGATCAAAATATAACTCCATTTCTTTAAACACCTGCTAGCTCATATCTAGCAAGCAGGTCTGCCTCCTTCCTTCTGCTCTCCAAGCACTATCCTCACCTTTTCATTATGCAAATTGATAGTTAAAGCAATGTATTTTTATTTGGTTATCCTAGTTCTTTGTATTTGAATCATATCTAAAAGCTTTCTTTGCCACCGGCCCATGACTTATATTTTCCCACTGTTCATGAAGTATATTCCTATTTAGGATCTGATCGTATCAAGTTTCTTCATTGCACCTTCTATTTTTCTGACCTTTTTCCTTCTTGTTTCTTTAGCAAATAAAGTTTACCACATTCAAAACTGCTTGGAGTGCACCTGCAAGGATCAGTTTCCTAACATCTTTGACTTAGCATGTAGCCATCTTGGTAAGCTCCCTCATTAACACTGCCTCCTCCATCTTATTAAATAAATGTCTTCACTCCATGCCCTATTTCCACTTGACCATTACTCAGCAGCTCTTATCTTAAACTGGCCAGTATTACTTCCCTCCATCATTCACTTGTATAATTCTGAATTGCCACTGTCTAGGGTGCTGGTCCATGCTCACATTTACCTGACACTGTGGTGAAGAATGTTAACTCTACAGCATCCATTGATGATTGCCATACAGATGTAGCAGAACAGATCTCAACCTAATTTAAAAAAAAAACCAAAAAAACAACAAAATCAAATTGGCTGTTCCATGCCCATTTCCTGGCTAATCTGTCCTACTCTTCTTTTTTTTTCTTTTGGATCTGGCATTCCAATCACTGTTGGCAATCATCACTTATAATTTAAAACTTTCAATTTTCTTTTGCATCATAGGCAGGTATGCTGTAATTGATTAGGTGACATCCTGTGCTTACATGAGTATGAGTTCATTAAATCTTACTCATTCACCCACATCAACACTAGCTGCTCTTATTATGAAGCATTTTCAATTGAAAAAAGGACATGCTACTTTCACTTAAGAATTTGAAACTCACATTGTAAGTGACAGCAAATTTTTAAATCACTTTTAAATCTTGCATATAACACTCTACAACATTCTAGAGGGTTATGTTCACAATAGACTATTACTGTATCTGTAGTCTATAATTTTGAAATATTTTAGAAGATTTTCATAACGTATTCTACAGTACCGCCTGCAGCAGTATCTCAAACTCCCTTCTTCTTTCAATCTTGACTTACTTTTCATTACAATTCCCACTCAGACTTATACCTTTGCATAAGGAAATGGTTTCAATGATCTTTTCATTTGTTACCTCCAGCCTGGACTATTGCAATTCATACAAGCACAGGCAGCAGGAGGCCTGCATGGATAAACACGCAGCTCCTGCCAAAACTGAAGCACAAAAGGGAAGCATGCAGGAAGTGGAAGCAGGGTTGAGATGACCCAGGAGAAATAAGGGGACTGCACGAATGGAGTCAGAAAAGCCAAAGCAACCCAGAGCTGAGTTTGGTGAAAGTATGTGAAAGGTGAGAAGGGATTCTACACAAGCAGCAAAGGGAAGAAAAAAGAAAGTGTGCACCTGCTGCTGAATGGAGACAGTCCCTGGTCACAAAGGATATGGGAAAGGCTTCTTTTGCCTCCTGAAGGCACATAATACCTGCCTTCAGGAATCTGAAGCTCCTGCAGCCAGGGGGAAAGTGTGGAGCAATGAAGACTTTCTCAGTGGAGAATGACAGTGTTAAGGAACACCTAAGATGGACACACAGGTACATGGCGGCAGACAGGATGCAACAAAGAGTGCTGAGCAAGTTGGCTGATGTCCTCGCAAGGCCACTCAAAATTGTCTTTAAAAAGTCACAGCACCTGTAAGAGGTTCCTCATGACTGGAAGAAAGCAAGGTGAACTCTGATCTCCAAGCTTCAAGAAGGGCAAGGAGGATCCAGGGAAACACAAGCAGGTCAATCTCACCTTGATCCCACCTGAACAGAAGGAAACGCTTTTCTATTACCATGAAGGTGATCCAAAACTGCAACAGTTTGCACAGAGGCACTGTACTAACTGGACACCACCTGCTCAGAGCAGAAAAGTTGGACTAGATAATCTTCATAGTCACAAATATGAAAACTACTTTTCCAGACCAGCTTTTTACATATTCATCCTGAACTCTGCATCTACCATTAGATGCTACTGGGTTTCATTTGCCAGATCTTAGGCCAAGTATCCTTCCTTCTAATGCCCTCAGTGGACCTGACACTGACTTCAAAGGAATCTACTTCTACCAGAACAAAACATATGTTTGGTCCAGCAAACGCAGCACAAAGCATGGGACAGCAAATGAACATGTTTACAGTTGAGGGAATCTGGAAAAAACTTGCAAATCAAACTAGATTTAAAATGTCTCATTAGTTGTAACACATAGCAGATAATTGCTCCTCAAGCTACAGCTTTCCTAATATTATGAAGAATTCACACAATAGAATACTTCTCCTTACAAATGTACCTCAAAAAGGTATTCAGAATTGGAAAAAAACACCATTCCATGAGAAAACCTATGGGTATTCCAAAACTACTTAAACTGCAGTATGGAAGCATCCAGAAGGTACCTTAAGGGATTTGATGCTGCCTGCTGGCAAACAACTATCATGGTAGAACAGCAACTGGTATGGGCTCCAGAGCCGGCAGCTCTGAAATTATCCCTGCAAGATTCTATCTTTGTCATCAGGGCACATTTTGCCTGACTCAGAAATCTGGGTTTGTTTTCAATTAAAGCATTAAAAAACAATTAGGGCAAAAATTTTAATCAAGAAACTTGAATCCCACAGCCAAAGAATACTACGTGGATTAATCATTTCTGTTCCCATGCTTTTGTTATTTCTGTCAGGGGCAGGAGAGTTAACAGCATATTTGAGCAAATACACTGAGCACGTGAGAGCTGCGATGCTCTAAGAGGCAACTCATGTGTGACCTTGTTTCAGACTAAGACTTTGATCCGTATAGCTGATTTAACACTGCTACAATAAACAACATGGATAATTTCCTGTTTTGTCTTAGGTAGCAGAAACTGGCAGCTATCTGCAGTGTGAATCACAGATTTTACAGCATTACAATTTGGGGGCATAACAACTGCAGCAAGTGTGACTGAGCTTTCCTTTGCCTTGAAAATTACTGTAAATATTTTCCAGTAAATAAATAGCTAACACCATTGTTATTTAATAGGCCTGTTTTCAGACAGTTATTTTTGGTCTGTATACCTACATTTTTCTTTAGAGTTAAATCAGATGTACAAAAGAAATCATCATTGAAATCATGTGACATAACAGACCCAACATAAAGCCAATGAGAACAGATACAGTGAGATTACACTTCAGCAGTGGTCAGAGTTACAGCCTCCGTAAGAATGATTTAGGAGTCTAAAAGGATGTGGTATTTCTTAAAAACAAAACAAACCCCCCAGTTCCCTGATAGAAAAACCTATTAATATTTAATGCAATATTCTCCAGGCTTCTCTTTTGTTGAATTGCTAAACTTTAACAAAACCAAATTAATATTTTCAGTGAAATAAAAGTTATCTCATATTACTCTCCAAGACACCTGAAAAAAGTCTAAATTAAATTGGCAGCTGTGTAAAAAAACCTTATTTAATTTTCACAAAAGCTTTTAAGTACTGTTGCAGTGAGAGATCAATATTACCTAGCTGACATAATGGTGAAATAGTTGGGTACAAAGCAAAAATATATACGTGCAATCAAAGTAAATGAACTGTGATCCTATCAGCAGGCCTAACAAAATTACGTTTAATCTTGAGAATATTTATGAAGTGTATGTGCAATTTTTCATGATAAAATTTCACTTACGGTTCAAGGCATACCAACAAAACACTTTTTGATAGGCACACAAAACAGTTTGATTGAAATTATCTCCCAAGTGAACTCAGAACAGAAAGCAGATGAACTTCACAACCAAACAGAATGCTTTTGTCTGAAATTCTGGTTTCACATCTGCTTATTAGGACTGTCTCTCGAATGAATTAATTAGCATTAAGGAACCACATACATTGTATCCAGTCCCACTAATAATATCTTTTAAAATAACCTTTCAGGTATCTTGGCAGATGTGGCAAAATTAGTATTTAATATTTCTCCATTGAACTAATTAGCATGAACAAAAAATATGAAATGCAGGATTTGTAAAAATATTTTCTTACTAAATTATATGTAATTATAGCCTTTTTCAGGTATGTGTGCCTTTTAAAATGGTACTTAATCTCTCTTCTCATATATGAAAAGTGGGAAATAATAGCAGGACCTATAAAGCTTTTCTTGTATCAATGAGCTGCAGAAAACTCATCTGTGTTTAATGCAGTATTCCCTTTGCATTTGTCATTGTGAACATATTTATAGTACAGAAGTTGCAAGAAATTATAGAGTGCATAAATATTTTCTATGCATTACTCACTGCAGTTTCCATGTGTCAGTAATTTCAAGTGTCACCAAGAAATTTTGTGTCTGTGAGAATCAGACTGACCCTTCTGATTCCATCTTTTACTGATTTGCAACATAACATAATCATGTTGGCTAGCTAACTTGCCATTATATTAATGTTTTAAATAAAAGCATTTCTTTGGTTGGCATTAATTCTCCAACAAAGCAGAGTGGCCATCACAGCAATAAAACCCACCACAGCCCTGTGCATATTCTTTGATTTTTCGACTCTTCGCTTGGCCCACCTGACGAGCCACCTGGCAGCAGAGCTCTCTAGTGGAGCACCTACATTCCTCCAGACTATCAGACAAGCAACCACTTTCCGCCTTTATAAATGTTCCTACTTCAGGAGAGACTATATAAATCCTCAGGAAAACATTTGTTGAGAGCAAGATCCACTTTGGAAAGAGATTTTGGCAACAGAAGTAGAAAATATGCTACCACATACAATAAAGAACACCACAAGGAGTAAACTGATGAGAAAAAAGAGACTGACAAAAATAGGAAATAGCTGGAATTTGCTTGGAAAAGGTTCTTCTTTGCAAGCAAGGTGACACATACCTTGGAATTAGTATCTGCTAGTTATAAATGCCAGTAAAGAGAAAATGGAGTAATTAAGGTAGCCACAAACAGAATACTGAATAAATGTAGGAGAAGAAACATGGCTTTTTCTGGGTTTCTTTTTCTGGATGTATCTATTCTTGGTGTCTGTTAAATAAAATATTCCACCTGGAGTAAATGTAACGTGGAAAAACACTTAAACAAAATGTTGTATTACAAAAACATTAAAACAAAATGTTGTATTACAGAGCAGAAGAGATAAAAAACTGCAGGAGGTGTTGTTCTGGTGTTAATGTAATGTAATGTAACTTGGAAGATAAGCCTGAAATGAAAGATGAAAGTTCCAAACTCTCAAAAAATTTTGTCTCTTCTATTCCTGTTCTAATTTCAGTAAAACTTTTATTTTGAGAAGGAGAGGGGGAGGGAGGAAAAGGAAGGGAAAAAAAAAAAGGCAACACAGCAAAAGGAGAGCTTAACTTTCAAAAATTGCAAAATCATCTACTTTTCATTTTTGCAACAGATTCCGTTAACCTAGCCAAATCCTGTGCTTAGTTAAAAACAGAACAAGCTAAAATAGATGCTGGAAACCAGGCAAGATAGCACGAAAGTGAAGCCAAACAATGAATTCATATAAAATCATGGGATATGCTTTGTGAACTGTGGAATAACTCAGGATGATTTATCACCAAAATAAAGTTAGTCTTCCTACAATACACTGAATAATAGTGGTTGCTGGGACTGAGGTGGTGGAATTGAACTTCCTCAGTGGTTGTCTTTTGTGGTTAAGGGAAAATGTTTGCATACCCTACCAGCAGCTCATGCAGGCTATCAAGTACTGCATTGTACTCTGATATCCCATGACAGCAGATTTTAAACTAATCCTCATGAGTGTGCTTGATGTTAAATTTTATTACTGCTATCAACCTGACATTAGCATTGCCACGAGGCTCTTTGAGATTTTGTGGACTATGCTCCGTGCAGCTAATCCAAGATGTTACATTAAAACTTTCCAATTTTTATGGCAATAAATTGTAATAGACATTCGAATGGTCCAAGTAAGCTTAAGGTATGAGACACATTCTGTGTTTTACTAACTCTCTCTTTTGCCATTTTTTTTCCTATACTGACTTGCTTACAGATTTCTATTTTTTTTTTTTGGCAGTAAAACTGAGCTTGCTTCTCAAAAAAAAGAATGAATAGCAAACCTAAAATGATATCCCTCTTTCTACAAACTTCTGGAACTATTGGTAACCACAGAAGCTCCATTCACACAGGCACTCATGAAGAGCTCTGCATAGCACTGGGTCATTCCACTGGGATGATGCAAACCTGTCTCAGCTGCCCTGCCTGTTTGCAGGTGGTTAGGAAAAGAGCTTGCCTGTCTCCAGAAATACAGTGGAGAGAAGGCAACTTCAAACCTGAAGTGCTGTAGGAGACAGCCTAGACATGCCTCTGCATTCAAATGCACAAAATGCCTCCTCCTCAATTTTAGCATTTGTTGTATACTGGGATTTAAACAAGATACTTCATGAGCACTGTCAGGATTTTGCTCTACCCCCACCCAAGCCAACAAAAGTGAAGGCTTAGGCCTCAGTTAAATTAATACTTTCAACAACTTCTATGTTACCTACATGGCCTAAGTTAACAACTTGTTTAATGCTGAAGGACCAATTACTTGCTGCTGTGCAAGGCAACACGAAAAAGATTTCCCCTATCAGAAACCTCACAGGATAAATTAATAAAGGTTTGTCCCTGAAATATTAATCAGAAAAATCCCAGAAATATGGGTTTGATTTAATTCACCAAAGTTAGTATTTCAGGAAGAAGTTATCTACCACTGACATGCAAAAGTCAAATATGGTTCTCAAGTTGTAGAGGCTACTATGGTCAGAAGTATTCTATTTTACCAATTAATCCACAGAATTTCCACTGGTGTTAATGTGAGCAGAGCAATATTGAATGTACTCTCATTTCTACCTGTGAGCATACCTGAGCCAGCTTAGGTCACGGTCTTCTTTCTGACAGTGGCCTAAAGGGACATGCACAGAAGAGACCACAGCAGGGTCACTATATAAAGTCCATTTTCCAGTGCTTTCCATTCTGCAACTAAGGCACCCTCTGCAGCTGAGGCAAGCATGGCTTCTACATGCATCATGGATGTAGCAAGAATTTATCTTCTGGGCATTTTTCCAGTCTCTCCTCAATTCCATGTGAAGTTTCAGCATCCACAGCAACTGTCAGAAAGGACTTCCCTAGCTTAAGTAGGAATTCTGTGAAACCCTCCACAAATGATTCAGCTGCTAATTTCACAGGTTAGTATGACAGCCTGTCTCTTTGAATTAATTTAATTCCAGAAGACAGAGGGTAACAGGCTTCTTCAACTCTGACCATAGTTCTGATTATGAAACCCACTACAAATGGCCCTAAAACCCATTTATCAATATAAATAAATAATTTCACTCTTCTTGGGTCATGATCTCTTATGTGGGTCTGTTAAAAGTAAGTAGCACTTCATGATTTTTTTTTCACATGAGTTATGTCCAAGATAAACTGAAATCTTGAAAACTTCTCAAAGTACACAGTAAACCACATATATTTCTCCATCTGATGAATATGAAAAACATGAAGGAAAGTTTTAAACTGGGAGACTGACACAAAAAGACTATATAGAGTTAATATTTTGGTGTAGACAGCAGCTAGTGGGAATATTCTTGCAAAAAACTGAGAATACAGCCAAAGCATGAGTAATTGCATAATGGCTTCACTATTTACCTTATTCATTTATTTATTCACTCTGCACTGAAAGCATGAATGTTGCCTAATTATTAAGAAAACAAGGAGACAAGCAGTACATAACATCAGTTGATTATATTTTATATATCCAGTTGCATTCTTTACATAAATATAAATTGCTTAATTGGCTAATTCAGTAGACCTTAATGTGCCATTGCTGCAAAGGTGATCAACAGGAACCTTCTTGGCAATTATCTGACAGAAAAACAAAACAGGCTGCAGATGAAACATTAATCACTTCAGTTTATGCTTTTGTCCTGTCTGTGTTGGGGGAAACCACTAGGAAGTTAAATACAATGCTCCAACTTAAAATGCCTTTCTTCAGATTAGGCTTTGGAATGTTCAGGTACATTCTTGCCAACTCTGCACAACAGCTTCTCTCTTCTATAAAGCTGCACTTAAATACACAGAAGAGAACGTATATTAGAGAAAAATTATTAGCAAGAGTATCTTCTGTATTAAAACAACCAATTAAGTTTAAAAAGAGCCCAAACTAATAACATGTTATGTCAGCAGATGGTCTGATAACATGGCCTGGCTGCAGGCACCAAGTGTAGCAAGGGATAAAGAACTGAACATAGCAGAGAAATGATGCACTTGCCCATCAGGGCAAAATGAGGAAGACAGTTGTCCATAAAGCAGTAGTAGACTGCCTGAACCATTTTAGCCCTCTGTTAATAGTTTTCAAAATCTCTTTGTTTATTTATCATTACAGATGAAGGAAGAGTGCAATGATGCAGCCAACCATGAGCAGTGAAGTTGAGAACATGTATGCCTAAACATCAAGGCCATAGTATGACAGCAAAATTTTCAAAGGAATTTCATGAAATTACTGAAACCATGCAATTGATTCACTTCTTTTTTTTCCTGTTTTGATTAGCAACCTTCTGCCATATTTGTAGTGAACCAGAATGTTTTTTCTATCTCCAAGGGATACATATATTCTCCTTACTTCTCTGTTCTTTGAAAAACTCAGTGTTCTAGCAAAGGCATATACATTTCCTAACTTATATTCATTTTTCTGCAAATATGAGGTTTGGACTCGGGCCTAATGATACAAAACAGCAAAAGGCCAGAAAATGAGATGTGCCATTTTGCGTAAATTCACGTTGTCCAGTAAGTACCCACCTCTAAGAGAGTATCAGAGGTAAATTCCTAGTGAAGATACAGCTGCCTATCTTTAACAAATGAGCTTAGATATTAGAAAGAGCCCGAGACAAACTCACCCACAGCTGTCTGACCACCTAGCAATGTCAGAGGAAAACAGGGCATATGTCTACACGCTGACTCCTGCATTTTACAGCAGAGCATCATAGTGAACAAATAATTTTTATCAAAGGGGAGCTCCCTCCCAGGTAGTAAGTGCCAGCAGAGAGATCAGAAGCATCTGGGGATGGTAACACCTTAAGCTGTTGCACTACAAGCTGCCAGAACTCATTTGTCAGAGTCCAGAGGCAGCAGGAAGCTGCCGTCATCTCCCCAGATGCGGGTCAGACAAGATGTGCACAATTCCATGGGCCTGAGGGATGCAGCGTTCTTTTCAAGGCTTTTTCCCCTTCAACCTATTGGCTTTCAATGTCAGCCGTGACTAAAAGCAAAAGTTAAAGATTAAGTCCTAGTAAAAGGGTTTCTCACAGCCAGATTCGTACCTCTACCCTTAAGACAGAAAAAGAAATCTAATGCAGTCCAGAATAAGTCACTCATCTCTTCCCTCAGAGCTGTTTTAATTAATTTCCATGAGGCTGAGCTGGTTTTAAGGAACCAGCTGGGAGCAGACTGCTGCCTAGCAGCAGGTCACCTCCTCCCCATCACCAGCCTTGAGCCAGGGAAGGGACCAAGCCCTGCAGCACTGCTGGAGCCCAGGAGCTGCCAGTGGGGCAGGCAGCTTCAACAGAACCAGCCAGGAAACACCTACCATCAGCTTGCAGCAGTCCACCAAACTGTCTAAAACAGCATCTTAAAAGCCCCCAAACAGATTTATGAAAATGTAACATAAAGGTATGAATATTTCAGAGGAACTAAAGTTAAAATCTCAATAAATGTTCTATTCTTTTGATTGGTTGCATACACCTTTTTTTTAAAAAAAAAATCAATAGCTGTTTAGAATTCCCTGAGAAAAGCAGAGGAATTACAGCAGATTTATTGTGAGAATTCAGAAGATGTCCAGATTCAGAATGACTGTCATGCTACCGGGCAAGAAAGATAGTATTTGCTTCCTTATCATAAATAGAACAGTAAATTAAAATGACCGTATTTTAAATGTGAATTTTGTAAAATACACTTTAAATTATAGGGAGCATTCAGAAGCTATATTCGGAAGTTAAACCCATGTAAGCAAAGATAAAAAGAAGTAAAGTACTTACAATCTGTCTTATTTTTTCAACTACTTACCCTGTAAATCCATACCCTTAAATCAGTTGAATTTACACACTAGAGATTTAGCAAGTACTAGATGTTTGAAAGTCTGTTTCACTAGCACTGTGAGACACATATACAGAGAGATTCTCTGCTTTTGCTACTCTAATACCCTCATGAAAAACAGGAGGAAGCAACTGAATGACTGATCGCAGGTCTGGCAAAAATACATCATCTTTAAATTACACCACTTCACATCATTGAATTTTTATTTGACAAAGGGCACCTACTGCTAAAATAGCATCTTCAGAGATGATTGTGCAGTGACAGTAACTGAACAAATACCTGACAAATGATAAGAACCTCAGTTGTTTGATGTAATAAAGCTGCCAACTACAATTTGGTAATACAAAGCAAAAAAAAAAAAATAAGCCTGAAACTTGCAACAGAGCAGATTAATATGGTGGTGAATTAGCAAAGCCAGTTTTCAAACAAACTACAGCTAATAGCTAGATTTAACTAGCACAGCAAGTACAGCTAATGCCTTTATTATCTGTGTGCAATAAATACACCAGGAAATGAGTTGCTGAGGGACAGTGCATATATGTGTACACACAGACACATGCACAAAAATATCAACCCAAAAATGGACCACTGAACAGGAGCCTACCATTCTTGGCTCCCTGCTCCAATGGATGGCTTTAATACCACTCAGAAGTGATGGCATTGCCAGTGTACAGGCTCACCAGTGCACCTGCTCAGGGTAGCAGAGTAGCAGTACACATGAACAGTTCCTTTTTTATTCTACATCTCTCCAATCCCAAAAAACATGTCTGGAATCTACTCTGACCTACAAGGGGTGTCCAGCCCCTGTCCTGGCCTTCTTTGTGTACCAACAGCTAAAATCAGAGGTCAAAAGCACTATAGATACATTTCTACCATGGGGACCACTGCGTAGGAGAGCAGCTTTATAGTCAATATGAAGTCTTTTTCCTCTAACAAGGTGGGTAGAACTTGCAGTCAGACAGAACAAGCCATATCTTTTGTATCAGGAGCAATAGTTTTGCTTAATTAAAAAAGAAAAAAAGTTAATAGGAAGAAAAATAAATGTCTGGAAAATGATGGAACCAAGAAATTTCAGTGAGAATTTGTGAAATGTAACTGAAGGTTTAAAGCAAAAGGCCCAGCTATTTTTAATAGATTCATTACTTTGAGGATTGAAGAATGGACACAAATCCACATTTATGCAGTACACTATGACAGGATGATGCACATATATCACTACAGCAGAAATAGTTACACAGGAATTGCTTGTACTGTGAAATTATGCAAACATACTACACTTCATGTGAAGTAATTTTTTGTTTATTTTTGCTTACTACTTGAGGAGTGATTCCAGACAGAGTTAAAATTTGCTGTGTTACCGGACATATGTGATTGGTATTAGAAACAGTAAAATCTTCATGGATTAGTTAAGAAAAAAGCCAGCAGCCTGGAGTAGCAAATGGTGTCATACTGAAACTAAGGGAACCCATGATTTATCAGGTGAGCCATCCCTTTTATATTTCTAATCCAATCCAACTCCAATTTCACTTGCAAAGTACAGGCAAAGTTAGAAAGGCCTGCTTAATAATCTCGAAAGGTGCAATAGCCCAAAAAATTGCAACAAATTCAGGAGAGAAATGACTATGCAGATAGCCCTTCTACAGAGCTGGATAGTTTCACATGGGAATGAGAGAGCACAGAAAACTACACCAGCAGGCTAGGTCCACGTCTGGAGGCTCTCCTAGTCTGTGTTGCTCCTCTGCTTGCTGTGCTTTGTTTACATCCACTACTTCCATGTTTCAGTCTGGTGCTGTGAAAGCTGCAGGCTTGGTGAGAAGGGGTGAAAAAAGCCACTGCACTCAGAATGCTCTGTGCATGGAATATTCCTTCAGGTAATAAAGGACCTATGAAAAGTCCTTTCCCTAACTGTTATATCATAGAATCATAGAGGGGTCTGGGTTGGAAGGGACATAAAGATCACCCAGTTCCAATTCCCCTGCCACTGACAAGGGACACCTTCCACTAGACCAGGTTGCTGTTCAACCCTGTCCAACCATCAGAAATGTGGCATCTGCCACCTCTAAGGGCAACTTGCTCCAGTGTTTCACCAATCCCATCATAAAAATTTCTTCCTTATATGTAGTTTGAATCTACACTCTTCCAGTTTAAAACTACTACCCCTTTAAGCCTCCCATATATACTGAAAGGCCACAATAAAATCTCCACAGAGCTTTCTCTTCTCCAGGATAAACAACCCCAAATCTGTCAATGTTTCCACATGGGAGAGGTGTTAAACCCTCCAACCATCTTTGTGGCACCCCCCTGGACCCACTCCAGCAGCTCCTTGTCTTTTAAGTACAATGCTCCAGTACCTCCTGTATACATTTTCCCATTTTTGTTACATTGTAGTAACTTTTAGTGATACTGGGTAATTCAAAATGACATTCCCGCTTGTCTGCATCAGTTCTCACCAAATGAAATCAAAGTGCTGCTATAAATACATAATTATGTTTTTAATGTTGTTCCAGAAAGTATGACAGAATCCAATTACCTAAGTATGGCAGCAGGGACTTTAGTCCTTTGGTTAGATCACTTCTCTCAAAATCACAAATTCTGCAACCCCTGTTTGTTCAGGCAGTCAGTTTTCAACCCATTCATTTAGAGAATATACATACATATAGGTTGAGTTCAGGCATAAAAATTGCAACACAAAACATGAGATTGCTGCATCACATTTTGAAACTAAGTGCATAAATGTGGCCTTTGATATAACTATTCAGACACTTGACATATTGAGAGTTTGAACAATCCTTTGGAAAACTGGCACTGCAATTTTAGCATCTACATTTGTTCCCTATTACCTTGTTTGATTTTTGTGATACACTTAATTCAAGATAGTCATAAAATGAATTCTACCATCCAAGGGTGCTTAAACTCCTGCCTGAGACTAAGCTTAACAAGAAGCAAGAAAAATAATGGTATGCTCAATAGAATAACTCCAACTATTGATTGCAAGAACATAGCTTTAAAAAATTTTAACACATTAAGTAGGATGCCATTACTGTTATCTTGAAATCCAGTTGAATCATCAGCAGTATGACTTGCACAAAGATTAACACTTCAAACACAAACTTAACACTTCACTTTTGAAACAAGGGATTTTAGCGTGCTTAGCATATGTAAGAAAATAAGTTGATGTAATAAGAAGGAACTTGTTCCATATGAAGGCACTGCTGCATCACTACACAAACAGATTAGCCTAGTGATGCAGCAGTTTGTTGCCTTCTACCATAATGTCTATGCTAATTATTATACTCCCAAGACATCCTCATATGATGAAAATTGGATAAAATCTTGTATGGACTGGTGGGCAAGGCATGATTTCTTTATCTGGAATAAATGCAAGAGATAATGAAGCTTCTTGAAGTGAGCAATTTGAGAACAATATAAGCCACTGGCTCAACCACAGCCTGTAAAAACCTGCCTAGATATGGAGCTGCATGGGCTCTTACTGCAGATTGAATGCTACCTTAAGGAACCTGGCAAGGCCTGAAATTCCTCTGACACTGTGGTCATGGGCAGAGAAAAATGTTGGGATGCTAAGGATACTCTGAGAAAAGCATAGATAATGTACTTCCACCATCCTGACAGAACTTCTTTGCTTGCAGCTGGGACTGTGTGCACTGGCCTTTGACATTGATTCATCCTTTCTGGCATTTCTCCTGTTGACAAGAGCTCTATCTGAAAATCCTTCAAGGTGATGTTTCACAGATGCTTCAGCAGCCCTTAGCACATTTTCCCAGAGCTTCATTCTTGTGGATGCTGCATTTATGGCTCATCTCTTGAGATATGCACACAAAAAAGTTAAACAAAATGATATTTTGGGCACTACATGGAGCCCTCTGTCTGTATTTTAAGCAGGACAGGATACGCACAGCTCTATACACAACAGTGAAACACCCAGTTTACCACTTCCCTGCTGGTTTCACACTATTTACTAATTGAATAATTTTAAGGTTCAGAAAACAGGATCCCACTCTATATAACACATTGTTTTTTTCACTTCCCCTCTCTTCTTGTTGTCAGTTTTGTGGAGATTTGCCGTGCAATTACAAGCACTCATCTGCAAAGAAAACATTCCTATCTGTTCCTTTCTTTTGTCCATGCTTTTTCTGCCTCCTGTTTCTTCCAAGATCTACTTTTGTAGCAGAGTCCCCTGACCAGCCTAACTGAGCAATCAATACTTGCTTTTGTTGCTTCTCCCCAAGGACGAAATTTGAAAAGTTGATTTGTACAAGATAACAGCATCCTTTTGTCTGATAATCTGAAACAGTATCAAAGTTTTTAAGTTAAACTAAGGCAACTCCACCCTCCTCCAAAGATTAATAACAGTATCCATCACAAAAATTTACCCTGACACTCTCCTGCGGTTTTTAGCTGAACAGAGAGGCAAAATGCAGCAGGGGATGCACCCTACTCTCTTATGAATCTGTTAGTGAAAGTTGCATGCTGACCCAGAGAGGCCTGGCAACCCTCAGTACTGAGCAGAATAACAATCCTTAGGATTCCCAACTGTAGCCTAGAAAATCAAAGCAGAACAGTATTGTGGGAAAAAGAATTAAATAGAGAAAAACTTTAAATTACTGAAAATGTTTTCTCCATTGTTGGCCTGTTTATTTGTAAGATCTGTAAATAAAATGGTATCAAAGAAACATGAATTTTGGCTAAAAGGCATCTTGGCAACCTTGAATACTGCCAGTGGTTTGAGCAAAAATACCATAAAGAGTAATGATGTGATTAATAAGGAACTCTTAACATTCAAAGCCTCAAACAATACAATTTTGGTATTTAAAATGTTTAACTGAAAGAAGTATTTGAATTTGGCTAGAATATATTATGTAGACGCTCTATTTGAAACACTGTTTAAACATCTGTAGAGGTTACTTTTTAGTTTTATTAGTGTGTCTTTCAGTGTAAAAATAAATCAAATTATTAGCATTTTCAGATGATTACTAAAATATTTGTTTATTTTCTTTAGTATTTAAAATAACAGCATATAAAATTGAGCACTGTAGTTTTGAAAGTAAAATAGCTGCAATATGAAATTACATAATAACTATGTTACATACAGTAGGATGCTTAGAATTGTTCATGACTGAATACGCTCATTTAACACAAATGGTTGATTAAAATAGGATCCAACTCAAGAATTCTAGAACTCTGACCTGGAACTTCCCAGAGCTGCAAGCAAGCCAGCTGAGATTTGAATTAAATAGGGATATCCAAAAATAACAGAAGAGATGCATATATTAGACATGCTACTGCAGTGTTAGCCCTGCTAAGTTCTAAGTCCTGCTTGGTATTTTAAATCCTACTGCAGTTTTTATTCCTGCTATAGTTTTCATTCCCTTATAGCACCTTACTGATGTGGATCTGGAAGAACTGATATCGATATGACGATCAGTCACCCACGGCAGTCCCCCCCGAATCCTTGCCTAGCTCCACCATAACGGTGACAGCTTGCTGGATGGACACAGTCTTTAGTTTTATAAGAACTCTCAGAAAGCCCAGTTGGTTAAGAAGAACACACAAAAAGAAGTCCTCTCTCTCTCCCTAGGCGTTTGCAGCCATCTTCTCACCCCCACCCCTCTCCTGTTAGCTGTTTGTTTAGTGCCACAGTTGCAATCTTTCAGACAAAAAGCTCTGTACAGCGCTAAGAGCAGATCAGCTCACCCTCTTGGAGAGTCAGCTACCCAAGTAAGTGTCCCAGCCACTGAACGGAGGAATTAATTATTTAGCCAACGTAAAACGCCACCAAATTCTTGATACATTTTCCCAGGAGGGGAACAATTTAGCACTTTTCATGATAATACAACGTAACTCCAATGTCCTTCTTGCAAAGTTAATGGAAAGAGATAGCATGCCTTCACTGACATTGCAAGCCATTTCTGTGTCTTTTTCATAATAAAGCCTGAAGAATACAGATTTTTTAGATCCCAAGACAGAACTCTTCTAATCTGTGGTGACATTTTTCCCAAGGATCAGTAAAAATGTGAACAGATGCACAATCGATTTTGCTCTCCTGTACATTAATGGATTTTCAATAGTATTCTACAAAACAACTAACAGCTTCTTTATTTCAAATAAAAATTAGCATTTTAGCTTCAGGACTGCCACACTACTAAACTAAAAGTAATATCCTCCCTCTCTGAGAGCAGAAACTTATTTTCACTTTTGTTCAGTGCCCCAAGTTAAAGAACAATGTTTGACACAGTAACGATTGCTTCTTTGTTTCACAACTTTAATGTGGATTACAGTATTTTTAAAATAATATTTAAATTAATAATTTTGCTACAAAGATCTGATCTAAATTATTACATACTAGCCATTTTAGAGTTATAGTTCAAAGCAAAAGGAAAACCTTTTCTTTTGATGTGAGACCTACTCCCACAAGAAGCAGATTGTCAGTGTATCTCTAATTGCATTTGCTTCAATACTGGAGTGAAAATGCCACTTTCTTTAGAGGAGTGACAATCTATTCTACACATATCCAGCATGCTGAGTTCACTATAACACATCTATTGATAAAAGCTGTTTGCTCTCATCCTTTGTCCTTTCATATTCCATTATTTTTTCCCCTGGATTTTATACAAGAGATTACTGCTGCCTTCTCTGACAATTAAAAGCTTTGTCATCAGATATAAAGTTCTGCTATTTTTAAGACCACCATCCCACTAGAAAGTGGATGATCATTTATTAGGGATTACATTTCCAGGATTTATTTGTCCTGTTGTTGAGTCCCAACTCAGTTGCCTAGAACAAAATTTGATGGTCCATGGCAACAGGGCTGTAAAAACCCACCCTTCTGAACAGCAGTGACAACTGGAAAATGGTTTATAACCACTTTGTCATCTAACTCAATAACAGTTTTTATGAAAAAGAATTATGTTTTGCAGCAAAAGTAGCTTCCTCTCTTTCTAGGGTAAAAATGTAATTTTCCAATTATGAACTTAATAACCAACTGTAAACCAGTAAGGCTGTATTCCCAAGCCTGGAGAAAATTCTATCTGGCTGCACACAGGAGCAGAATGAAAATTAATTTTTTTTTTTAACTTGTGATTCTTTTCTTCAGCCATATGCCCAAACCAAACTAGCAATAAGTATGTGAATCTCACTCTACCAGTGGAAAAAAAACCAAACAGAAAAGCTTATCATGAGTAGTAGCAATGACTCATTGGAAAAAGATAACTCAGGATAACCCAGATAACCCTAGGGAACTGTGTGAAAGACTTTAAAAACCCCTTTTTAAAGCAACAGCAGGCAGGCTGCAAAAGAAGCAAGCGAGTTAATCCTAGCATTCAGCCTCACAAGCTCCAAAATACTTTGGACAGTCTGTTCCTTCCAGCTGCTGGAGGCAACTGGAGCTTCAAATTCATAAGATACTTGGTATTCAAAGACTGATACAGAAGGCAAAAACTCTTTTTCAAAAATCTAAGCGGTAAGCAAGGAAAAGCTTTAACATGCAGCTCTCTAACATTTCTTTTTGGTACAGGTAATGCATTATCTTTCAGTAATTTCAAGGAGCAGGCTAGTTATTAGCATACATTAAGTTTTTTCTTGCAATAACTGAATTCACTGTTCTAACACTGACTTGTTTTTTTTTTCTGATTTATCCTTGCTGGTAAAGCAATTTATTTTTTTCTCCAGAGCAGGTGATATTCATGGGATGTGGAGCAAAACATCTGCCAGCAAGTACAGAACCTGATTAATCAATCAATCTTTGTGTCCTGTACATCACTTCATGAAGTAAAGTCCTTACAGAGAATATGTTCTTTCTTCCGCCTTACCAATAACAACCAAATCCACATTAAAACACATTGGACTGTCTGAACTCCTTCAGTGCAGCTTCCTGTGCCAAACGGAGTAACTCTGATGTGACAAAAATACCACACAGATACTAGCTAAGGAGACTGTAAACAGCCAGGGCTATTCAAGTCTATCCTGAACAAGGAAAACAATTTAAATATAAATTCAGGTATAGCATCACATAAGACTGTGAAATATATGTATGTAAAAGGTTTCTTTGAATCACTACTGTTATTTTTGTGGAGTGTTTTTTTGTTTTGTTTTTGTAAATCTGGAGACGCAATTTGATCCACAAGCTAATTTAATTAGGACTTAAGACATGAAATAACAAATGAGAATTGTAAATAACACATTTTCAAATAAATACATACAAGTATACCCCACAGGGCTCCCAGAACATCAGACTGGTACAATTTTATCTATCATAACAGTGGCACAGAACACTTTCCATCACACGCAAGGAAAGCAATCTGTAAAACGATGTCATTCAAAAGCAGTTTCAAAACACCTTCATGATCTGCAAGGCAGCCCCAGAGGTACTAGACTTAGAAAGGATGGCTGTGAAATGAAAAAAAAAATCACAATAACAAAAGCACAACAAGAATAAAAAAAAAATTATGTACGTTTTTATAATCTGCTGCTTTCCTGGGCAATTGCTACTTAAATACACACTGTCATAAATTATGCGACTGCCAGATGCCAGTCTACTGCAATGTTAGTAACATTCTGCTTAAACATTTGCTTGTTCTCAGAAGTATTTCCTCTTCATACCTGATATATTCATCAATTTACTATCTTTCCCACCTCCCTCCCCCACAAGTATGCAGAAATACTGGAGAACTATCAACACATTTAATGGTTCTTACTGCATCTTATTGAAATGACAGTATTTTTGAACTGCTCAAATAATACTTTCATTTGTTTGAATGTATGTTATTGTTGACTCTCTTCCACCTCTGCTATAGTGTTCAATGCTCATCTATTTTACAGGTCTCGAACAGCACTTTCCTGTGTAATTACAAATACATTTAAAATAGTATCTCCTTGCTTGCTTACACTATATAAATGAAATTCTCTGTCATATACATAATGAAGTGCACACAGTTGTCACTGCCTGAGATGCGTCCATTATAAACTCAGCAAAGCAGCAGGAAAATTGCAGCAGTTGTAATATTAGCTCAGTAATCACCACTACCATTTGGAGCGAGAAGTTTGGTATTCTGGGAAAAAAAATAAATTAGATTTCTATAAAGTACTTCACATATTTCATTACATTTTTATTATTTATGATCACTTTTAATAATTGCCTCGCCTAACTTCCAACCAATGATTTTATTCTGTTTTAGCAATGATCAAAGAATCACAGAATGGTCTGGACTGGAAGGGACCTCAAAGATCATCTAGTTCCAACTCCCTTGCCACGGGCAGGGACACCTCTCACTGGACCAGGTTGCTCAGAGCCACATCCAAACTGGCCTTGACGAGGTGGACAAGAAACTCTCTCAATCTGAAGATATGTCAGACCATTGAAACACAGGTAAGGATTTTTTCCAAGCTGCAGTCAACTGCATCATTCCCTCTTCTGCAAAACTCACTTATGCACCAACTCTTACCAGACTCTGAGACAGAAACAAAAAAACCCAGGACACTAAAACTCCACAAATCAGATACTAACTTACTCTTCCAATTATTAATTAAGCAATGTGAAAGACTGTGTATAAAGAATTTTCCACCAAATTTGAGAAAATTTTTCTGATGAGAAAATGATTGTTTAAGCACAGCTCAGTCTACTGTACCAGCTATGGGACGTCAGTCATCTAAGATTTGTAATCTGGGAGATGCCATGAGGAGAGCAGGAAGAGAGAAGGTGATACTCTTACAATCCATTTGCAATATAAGAAATGCAGAAAATAAAATGGCAGGGCTTTAGGCTCAGTTGAAAAAGGAGGAGTTGAAACAGTCTAGCAGCAACCTGTAAAATCAAGTCTTGGTGCTCTGCAGCTTCACATTTATATTCATAATTTGAAGTAAACTAAATCATCAGTGATAACAATTACAGCTTCAACAGAGATGGGAGAAATGGAAAACCCTTGACTGCCTAGGTCAAACAACCTGAATTTCTTGATAAGATCAATAAAAGCAAATAGCAGCTTTGGAATATGAAGAAACACAAAATCTTACATGCAACACACAAAAATGCAGACATTACTTTCAGAATAACAATAAAATTTGATTTGGGAAGGAAGACTCAATAATGTGCCATAAAAAACCAGCTGAACACGGGCATCTTACACAACAGTGCTCAAAACCTAAAAAGCTTACTGTAGAACAAGAACACTCCAGGAACTGAATTCTTTTGCTTTCAAATAGAAAGTTATGGAGAATTACAAAGCAAGGAAATTTAATGAAAAACACCATGTAGCAACTGCAGAATCCGCATTTAAGTACACTTAAAAAACCCCAAAACCCAACCCATACTGCAATCTATCCGAAGGATAACTGGGACAAATAGTCAAGGACTGTGCTTGTCCCCTTCATTAATTTGTTTCCATTAAAAGTCAGTCTTTTCAAGAAGACATGCTTTAGTTCAAACGAGAATGAACTCGGAAAATCTTAATGTCATGCGATAGGCAGAAGGTCACACTTGATGATCACAGTTGTCCCTTCTGACCTATTGATCTATGAATGAATGTTAAATTAACATCTTTGAAGCCTGCATTTTATTTATTAATACTGTGAGTATTCTGCATGAAATAAAACTAAAGCAATGTGTCATAATATGGCATTTGAGTTGAAAAGGACAAAGCAGAAAACCCAACTATCATTACTTTGTCACATACGCAAATGCTTAGAACTGTAGCTACAAAATATTTTCATTATTTTTTCTGCTTATCATGGAGCCCCAAATTATTTATTGGCCTTTGAATCCTAAAAGAAATATCTATTTTTAAGATACACTCCCATTAACTACCAAAGGAGAATCTGAAGATCATTAGCATTTGGCACTGGTGAAAATGGAAGATTTGGTAAAGCACAATCCAAAAGAGATCTGAGATCGTGTGAGCAATGTATATGTTTCACTTCTCTTTGAATTAGTACTAGAAATAATGATCATTTTTATGGTACATTTTTTAGTTTCAAGATTAATACAGCTTATAAAAGAAGTTCAATATTACTCCCTGATGTATTACTATTCTGCCAGTGTACAGCTGCCAACAGTAGTTAAATCTGATTAAAGCCCCCTGCTGAGTTAATCAATCTGATAATGTCAGACATTATTAAGGAAGCATACATGATACGGTCACACTGTCTATTATCAGTGGCATGTACACCAGTGCCTTTGTCTTCACAGAGCACTGAAGCTACTTAAAACAGATAAGCATAAAAAGGATAAAAGGCATTATAAACTTTCAGTCTCAAGCATTTGTATGCTAATTCCTGCTAAAATACAACTCTTTAAGACAAGATACCTCTATTTATTTTATGGGTTTGGGGAATAACCAAAACCCTGAAAATTTTAGAGCAATGAAGTGCAGCTTAAGAACACTTTACATCATTCTGAACAATGCAAACACATTTCTGTGTAAGTCAGTCTTTTTGTATTAGAATAAATTCACTTTACATAAGCTGTTGTCCAGGTTTAAGCTATATTCATGCACAAAAAACACAGGTCTTCCAAACACTACGTACTACTTGACCTACTCAGAAGTCAGCAGACATCACTTCAATGCTATCATTACACTAATACAGACTAATGCTGAAATCATTTGCGTTTCAAAGGGAGCTGCTTCTTTTCTGTTTACATTACATTAAAACGCAAAGACATATCTATTTACATTGAGCTGCATTATGTCTTTGGATTTCAGCACTATCAGCAAAAGTATCTATCATTAGCCCTAATGCTAATCAGCTCCTCAAGAGATGAAGGTGTAACACCTGACCCAGCACAGTCCCTTTGCAAAGGACGTGGAACACTGCAGGTGACAGAAGGACACCCTGTGTTGTTTCAGAACAACACACAGCACACATGCAGCGGGCCGGGGGGAAAATAAGGGCAAAAGAGAGGTGGCCAATGAAACACAAGTTGCAACTCAAAGGAATTAGCAACTACAGTTAGCATAAAAGATAGGCTGAGACAAACTCCTCTCCCAGGACTGGTGGAAAAGCAATTCCTACAGTGGCTTAGGATCCAAGAAAAGTTGGAGGGTGATCCCAATTCTGCCTACAGATGATCTGCTAGGAATGCAGTGCTAGAGTCCCAGATAAATACATGTAAGGAAATCTGTTTGACTGTTCCTGACCTGGTTCAGCACTGAAACATCAGCTATCCACTCTACATTGCTATCTCTTTTATTGACATCCCCTATGAATCTAATGCTCATTCCAGAACGAAATAAGCAGTACCTTGCAAGACATCTATACCAGAGAATCCTAAATGTAGGCCACATCTACATCTTCTAGCCAAGAAACAGACTGCCTAAATTGCTATTTGTTTCGGTGGGTTTTATTTTTATTTGGGATTTTTTTTTGCCTGGGGGGCAGGGGATGGACAGACACAGGCTGTTACACCACAGACTTGAAACCTGAATATACATAGTTTTGTAAAAATTCTGCATAGTATCTTTCTACCCCTCTAGAAGTAGAAATTCTTTTAACTGGTATGTAATGTACATGCAGCAGTATGTGTATTTGGTCGATCCAAGTTCCCTACAATTTAAATCAATAGCTTGTCTAGGAAGAAGCTCTCAGTTTTGATCCAGGGCAACACAGCCTCTACAGACCACTCTGTGAAATATATCCATGAATTTATGAATACCAGGCACTTGCCATAACTGCAAATCACAAAAATAGAATTAGGAGCATAATATTTCTTTTCCTTCTACTTTTTCTAAGTTTTTTGTATCCCATGTGTGTTTCCTAATATTTAGCAGCACTTTAATGGAAGTACTTTTGTTTTTTCCCCACTCAAGAATTAAAGAGAAATCAACCAAAATGCAGCTTAACTGATGGATTAACTCTAGTTCAAGAACTGAACAGAAACAGGTATTTCCAGTTACAACTGTTGGAGGAAGGCTAAAGCATAAGATTTTTGAGAGACTGCAATTTATGTTCAATCAAGGACATCCAATCCTTTTCACACTGTCTTTTAAAAGAAAAGGCAGATTGAGCCGAAGTTATTCTTTGAAGAATAGTAACAACGTTTTCAAAACTTCCTACAATTTAAAAAGAAACAGAAGCGAGCCAGTTTTTTAGTTTTACAGAAAATCCTGTTTTTCTCTTTCTCCCCTGTGCTCAGAACCAGCAAAACCCCCAGGAAAAAACAGGAAACCTCCTCCTGTTTTTCCTGGTAAAAACAGGAAACAAGAAGACAGTGCCAGTAAGCAACAGTTTACTATGGGTTTGTGCCTCAGGGCTGAATTCCCATGGGGATTCTCTAATGTCTAATATGGGGTGGATTTACATATTAATATTCTCACAGGGCAAAAGAATTTTCTTTATTAGTCATCTGATTTTCAGGAACTTCACATGAGTTCAGTGTCTCCGAAACCTCTTTCCTTCTGTCAGCCTTGGCTGAAATTCGGCCCCTGAGAGTACGGGACAGTACTGAGAAGGAAGAAGCAGGAGACAGCATTGACAGGTATACACAGGCAAACTGCATGTTGCAAGAACATTTACCTTAAAGCACATCATCTGAGCAAAACAATAAAAATTCACACCTCTACACAGATCAAAAGTAGGTAAAGAAATTTGGAATTGAGAAAACTCTTAAGTTTAACACCAGTAAAACCGTCCCAGTCACAACAGAGAGACTGAAATAGCAAGCACAATATGAAATTCCAATTTCCTTAAGAATAATAAGCACTCTCTTCTTCCTTTTCCAGAATGCACCAACCACTACAAAAAAATACAGTTTTGTTTTGATTCTCTCTTCTGCCTTTAAATGTGGTCTGTGCTAACGTCATACAGCTGTATGACTTGGAAGGTGAATATTAATTCAATATACCTGACAGCTAAATTATCAACAACTGTAGGTTTGCACATATGCTCAGACACAGGGGAAGTATGCTATTAATTTCAGTCAAGCTTTTAGGAAAGTATGAAAATTGTGACAGAGGGCACTTTTTATCTCCTTGGCTACAGCATACTAAAAGGTATGTCATTTATCTGTTGATCTAGAAAGATAGTGCACTGTCTCCTTGCCAAAAAGATAGCTGAAGAACTTACAGAGTGATCACAGTTCTGCAGGAATTAATATCCTCCCATCCTCTAAGCAAAGAAATCTTGAATCTTGCCTGAATCAGGCACTTCACTGACAGTCAACTGCTCTACAAGAAACCAGCCCTGAGACTACAGCCCCTCACAAAAGCATACCTTTTCTTAAAATTATTGCCTGCATAACAACAGCTCTATCAGATCTCTGAAGGCTGAAGTTCAAAGACAAACTCCCTATCACGGAAAGAACGCCAGGCAGCTCACTGTCCTCCCACAGCACCTGGTATTTGGCAGCCTGAGGCATAGAGCAAGAGAGAAAGTACCATGAAAATTGTCTGCTCCAGCTCTTCCCAAAACAGCAGATCCCTTAATATTGGAGGTACTTCCAAAACTCAGTTTCCTCTTAATATTAAACACATCCCTGAATAGGAACTTCTGCCTATCCAAAGGAAGTTGAGAAGTGTGTTTTGACCCTTCGTGTTGCCTGTGTGCTTATTCACTAGAGAAACTGCTGGAAGAAATTGGCTCTCCTGTTTTCCAGACAATCTGTTGAATATGTGATGAAAGGGAACATGTTGCCCCCTGGCCACTGGCACACAGAAGGAATAGCTACAAGGATTACAAGTGGGCTCTGGGCCATATGGTGTGTAGGCTTATTGTAGGAATTTAGCATTTTTTAGACTCCTACTTTCCTGTCAAATTGGTTGAAATTAGCCACTGAGCTTCCTCTCTGAAGACTTCGGAAACAACACTGAGATTGTATAATTTTTTGCCATTGAAAAACCAGATTAAAAAATTATATAAAAATAACATAAAAACCATATATCTGCTCATCATAAAGAAAAGAAGTAGTAGTTATAGAAGGTGCTTTCACAAACTGGGATATTTCTTGGAAGCCATAGCTTTAATAAATGTGAGCTTAGCATTACAGAAATGAGCATACATTACAGCATACAAGCTTTCTGCTATGAAGGTTTAAAATAGAGTTCAGAAGCTAAGCCAGTTTAAGTACATAGTACTCCGATATCCTTCCAGAGAATGGTACAGAGTACATAAGGCTGTCATAGAAAAACATAATCTATTTGCTATTTAGCTATTTCTAGAAACCCAATATTATGTTAGGGTGTATGCAAATATTACAAATGCTGTTTTGTGAATGAAACAATACATCAAGTAAAATAATATAGTATTAAGGTGTACACCTGATGAAAGGCTTTGAGCCTCCAGACAGTCGTACCAGAAATAAATTTATTTTAAATGTATAATGATTATATCTACTCAATATGCTCATGTTTTATTGATACTCAGTCTGGAGAGGATATAAATTGTAAATTGGGATTGTAGACAAAGCTGAATGAGCATAGACAGGTGTGGAGGGAGGTGTTAAACACAGCACAGTTCCTCATCCACTGATGCAAACAGCACATACTTGGCATTTCAGCTGAAAATATTTCATGTAGCAATCAGCTTAACAATACTATCTATTCATCTGTAGTGGTGTTCTGAATTATTTCAATGGACCTTCAATTGTCTACCAAAATAACTTCCCACACTGCTCCCCATCAAAAGGTGAAGCTTGATTTCACAGACCCTAAAATCAAGCTTGTTTTGGTTTTAACAGGAGTTTTGCAATATGCCCTAGTACCCTGCATCACTCATGGTGAAGGGAGGTAATCAAGCCATCAGTTCATTCAGAGCACAAAAAGGTATGTACAGGCTGTGCATAACCTTCTGGCCTATACTGGAACACACATGGGCACAAGTTTAAAGCAGCAAACAGGAATAATTTCTGGAGCATGCTATGGCCTTATATAATTGTTTAAGACCAACTTGTCAATGAAGATTTCTTGATTAATGTATGATGTATAACAACTGCAGCATGCATGCACTTGTTGCAGGCAGCTTACAGATGCCAGGTATAAAGAATACTCTCCTTTTAACAGAGTTTGGCCAAATGAAAAAAAAAACCAAAGCAACGACAGCACCAACCACAAAACAAACAAACAAAACCCCCCACAAACCTAACAAAGAAAAAAAAAACAACAAAGAAAATCAAACCATCCCAAAAATAAACACACAAAAGAAGAGGCATACATCAGCATGAGGGACAGCACAGAGCAACTGACATCCATTATATTATTTTCTATTATTGATGCTTGGGACATGCTCAGGAGAAAAAAATGTCATACAGTGTAGGGGTGGTTACCCTAGG
>VZTZ01039927.1:6391-32186 GCA_013400955.1 Drymodes brunneopygia
TGCCCACATCCCATGGGATCCTGTGCCCACATCCAAAGGGATCCTGTGCCCACATCGAACAGGATCCCATGCCCACATCCCATGGGATGCTGCCATCCCTCATGGATCAGCCCCGGAGCCCCGTGTGCCACATCCCGGGTCCCTCGGCGTTCCCGCGGCGCTTCCACCCCGTTACACAACCCCGAACCTCTCCAGCGGCTCCCTCTCCTCCCAGGCAGGGTCGGATCGCTCCCGAAATGCCGTGAGGAGGTGGCAACGCTGCTTCCATCGCTCCCCTGCCCACGCTCCTCCTGTGCCATCCCACACACGTGGCAATCAAAGCCGGCAATCCAGCCCGGCTCCCCGAGCGCTTCTCCCCCATCCTGGCAGCAGGAACACTCGGGAATGTTCTGCTCCAAGGTGTCCAGGAGCTCTCTCCTCCATGGGAATGAGGAAAAAAAAATCCTCATCCAGGAATGATCTGGAATCTGGGTGCAGGAGGAATATTTCTCCTCAGAGCATCATCAGGCAAAAGTCAAAGATATTTGTTTACTTGGTTTTTTAAGGATCGTTCCCTACCTGCTAAAGTCCTGAGAAAATGGAAAAAAACATTCTTCGTCTATCCCTGCTTAACTGGAAAAGCATTCCCAGCATCCTTCTTTTATTAAATGCTTTTTTTCCCCCCCCAATCCTACACGAAAAAAAAAAAGGGACTTTATTGGGTAAATATAATGCAACAACCATGTGTTGTTTCCCACTCCGTGGCAAATGTTTCCACTTCCTGCCAGGATTGATTCCAGATCGAAAAGTGCTGCTTCATCCCAGAATTTCTCACACAATCTGTTCGCCTCAGCCCACGAGCCGTGGAAAATTTCCTTTTCCATCCCATTTTCCCCGATTTTTAATTCAATATTTGGGGAGTGAAACTCAAGTATTCCTTCCTGATCCATGGATTTTCCCTTTGTGTTTCCTTTTCCCCGTGAAAAGAGAATTTCCTGATTGGGGAAAACAAGGGAGAAAGGGAATTTTGTGGAAAATTTATTCCAAATTGGCCAAGTGCTGGTGGTGACCCTGACTCACCTGAGAGCAAAAGAGGAAAATCATAAAATCCTGGAGCGTGGAGAGCTTGGAAAAGTATTTTCCCTAAGAAGATGTGGATTGATGGATCCTCTGGACCAGCTGGAGGGATGAGTTTTCCTCTATTTGAAGAGGAAAATCTGAAATTCCCACATCCAAACTCCATTGTTTTGGGGGTAGATTCCATCAAGATCCATGAAAAATTTCCCATGGAAACCCCGTTGCTGATGGAAATGAAGCTGAACATCCAAACCTTCTTCCAAAAAGCCAATTTCCAACGATGTTTTCCTTCAGGAAAGCATCCAGAAAGCCCCAAATTCCTGTAGATTTGCACGGATCTGATCGAGCCATGAGGAAGGAAATTTTGGGATGGTGAAATTCCCGTTCCTTGGGAATCTCTGCTTCGGGAGAGCTTCTGACAAGGAAAACCTGTCAGGATTGAGATCTCAAACCTCTCCTGTGCCTGATTGCTGTGTGGGGACATCCAGACCCAATTCCAGGTGGGAAAAGAGGTGGGAAAAGAGCTGTTCCCACTCTCCATCCCTGGTCCCAACCCAGCTTCAGGGTGTGGGAAGGAGGGATAAAACATTCCCAAAATATCTGTCATTCCCTCACCTCTCCCAGATCCCTGGAGCGGGAATTCAGCACCCACTGCAGCACTCCTGGATCTTCTCCCTGACCTCCAAGACTGGCAAACTCCAGGCATGGAAACGAGATTGGAAATGGAGATGGAAATGGGAATGGGAATGGGAATGGGAATGGGAATGGGAATGGGAATGGAGATGGGAATGGGAATGGAGATGGGAATGGGAATGGGAATGGGAATGGGAATGGGAATGGGAATGGAAATGGGAATGGAAATGGAAATGGGCATGGGGATGGAAATGGGAATGGGAATGGGAATGGGAATGGGAATGGGAATGAAAATGGAAATGGGAATGGAAGTGGAAATGGGAATGGGAATGGAAATGGAAAAGGAAATGGGGATGGGAATGGGAATGGGAATGGGAATGGGAATGGAAATGGAAATGGGAATGGGAATGGAAATGGGAATGGAGAGGGAAATGGAAATGAGATTGGGAAGAGCAAATTTAGACGGAGAAAAGCGTGAGGATGCTGGGATTAGGACATGGAATATCTCCCACCCCTGAATGCCAGAGGGTTTTCCTCCAGCTCTTGGTTCTGGGGGGATTTTCCATCCTATCCCTCACAGCCGGTCTGGAGATTCCCATTCCTGCTGGACTCTCCTTCCTCGGCTCTTCCTCCCCACATTTCCAACCAAACCTGCTCTGATCCACGACATAATCCCGGATCCATTCCCATTTTTTGTCCCTTTTAGCCTCACTCCAGCCCAGACAAATCCTCCATCTCCTCCACCCAATGCGTTGGGCCCCAACTTCCTCCAGACTGGGAAAACCTTGGCACCCACATTCCCAATAAAATGATTTTTTTTGGGCCGTTGTTTCACGCTGTCGATTTTTCGAGGGCTCCACATCTCCCCAGCATTCCCAAACACCCGATGATTTTATTCCAATTGCCTGCTTATCCACAGCCGGGCTGCTTTTCCACTCACCCAAACCTCCTTCGCTTATGAAACACAAAATCCGTGGAATGCTGGATGTTTATTTGATCTCTTCTCTCCCCGGAGAAGGAGTTTAATAATTTAGCAGCAGATCTGAAACTGCTCCGTGAGGAATAATTTGCTTTAGAGGGGGGGAGAAAAAAATGAGAGGATTTTTTTTTTTTTTTTTCCCCTCCCCTCCCTCCCTCTCCCAGATTCCCAAATAAAGGTCTGGTTTGCTTTGGATCACGTTCACTCTCCCAAGACTTGGTTTTCCTATTAAAAATCTTTATTTCACTCCAGATTATTCTACCATTCCTTTGTCTCCGTGCCTTTGGAATGCAGCTGTCACCATGGCTTTCAGGATCCTGCTTCCCATTGGTTCCCGGGAATGCTTTATATCCCCTTGGAAGGAGCCACTAAAGGAATTCAGGTGCTTTTTGAACCTGCCAAGTGCAGCTCATCAAGGGATGCATGGAAAGGAAGGGCAGGAAGCAACAGATTTGGGGTCACCATTTATTTACTGAGAGAGGTTTGGTTTTTTTATTTTTGGGGGGAGTTTATTGCTTGTTTGGGCTTTTCAGGAATTGTTTTTCCTTATGGAACAGCACCTCGATGCTTGGAGTGTCCCAAAGTGAGGGATTTCTGTGCCCACGTGCATCCAGGATATTCCTGTGTCCCTTCCATGGAGAGCAGAGTTCCATAAATTCAATTTCAAGGCTGTCAAAGTCCTTCTACACAAATCCCAGAAATTTTAGAGGTTGAACAACCTCTGAAATTGCCAAGATTTTCCGACAATCCATTCCCAGAGGATCTGAAAGACTCGGAATCTCGGCAGCCTCAGGGACAGAGCCACCCAGGGCTCCTTCCACCAGGGAAAATCCCAATCCCTGCACATCCACACTCTGCTTTTCCCCAGGATGCTCAGCCCAGCCAAAAACATGGATCCCCTTTGATCCCAAACATTTCCCTCCTTCCTCAGGACACCCCCAGAGGAAAAAAACCAGGAGTAAATCAACAAACGAAACTTTTCCAGCTCCTCCATAAGGTCACTTGTTCCCATCCTTTCCAAATGGAAACTCCACTTTATTTGGATTTTTTTTTTTAATTTGCTGCTTTATAAAAAAATATTTCTCATGGGTTCCTCCCCTCCCTGAGTGATTTTTAATGTGTGGCACATAAAAATACGAAGCTGAGGACACTGTTGTGATAATTCCTTGGAAAACGCTCTCCAGATGTGCTGTTGCTTTTCCACAGGGGGAATGAACTGTGTGTGTCTGGAAAAAAATAGGGAAAACATGGAATTTTTCCCTGAGTTTGGCTTTTGGTTTGACACGAAGGAAGATGAGCCACACTTTGGGACTGGAAGATAAAAACCAGCACACCCAAAACTTCCAGAACGTAACGAGGATCCAAGAGAGGTCGTTTGAGGAGGGAAAAGTGGAAGAGGAAAAAAGCAGGGAAAAAAATCCCACCCAAGCTTAGGAATCAGGAGCAGAAATAGGAGCCTTGTTCCCTTTAAGCTCGGCTAATCTGAGTCAAAGCCCACATGAATCAAGTTAAGCCAGGCTCAAACTGCTGTTCCTGCCCACTTGGACACACTAACACAAATTTCCCAATATTTTGGTGGTTCCTGCGTTGTTGGGAATCACATTTGCTGCCTTCCCACTCCTGAGGAGGGCTGGGATTGTTTGGATTTTCCAATAATCGGGATTTCACTCCCCCTGAGCGTTTTCAGAGTGTTTTTTAATGATCCTCCAGGGAGGTGGGAAAAGTCGGGATCGTTATCCCGGTTTTACAAAGCAGGGAGAAGCCGGGATTGGCAGGGGGGATCCCTGCCTTGCCCAAGGAGAGGGGCAGGATGGGATTAATCCTAAAAATCTGCTGGCTCACAGCTCGGGATCGGGGCTGAATCCACTGCCCTGAGCTTCCCTTGGGATGGGAATGCAGGGAAAGCCGGGACACCAGGAGGAAGGGCGGAATAAACGGGAATTCTGCACCACAACGAGCCACTCCATGGAATTTTTCACACCAAAAGGATGCACTGGGAAGCTCAGTGGTGTCACCCCCATCCTCTCCCACAGGATGCTGATTTGGGGATGGAATGAAGTTTTTCTTTTCTGCCCGAGCTCCTTTGGACAAACCCGCACTGAATTCCAAGCGGGAATGAGCGGCAGGTCCGCGCTAACGGAGCTCTCTGGACAGAGATGGATGAGGGAGCGCTGACCCTGGTGGCCCCGCTGGCAGGGGAGCAGGGACAAACAGCTGGGAGCTGCAATTCCCTCCCCCGGAACAGCTGGATCTGAGGGAGGACATCTGGCCGCAGTCTGGGTGGTTTGGGAGGAACAACAAGGCCGGAGCGAGCCGGGATCCTTGGGACGCGGATCCGCTGCAGGGATGGGGCCGCGGGGCAGGGATGGGGATGGATGGGGCCTCCCACGGAGCAGAGGTGGGAGGAAGAGCCCTTTGAGGGGGTCACACACTCCTGACCCTCCCCAGTGTCCGGGGATTGCACGTGAACCACCAGAATTCCATAAATCCAAAGGCACGCATGGAGGCTCCTCACCCTGCCGGGGCCAAGGAGCCAAACAGGTGGAGGGAAAGCAGGAAATCTCTCCCAACTTTTTCCACAGCTGCCAGTCCCGGCTTAGCAAAGCTGCTGGAAGCTTCTGAAGCTCCAAGAGGGTTTTTTTTCCCCATGGATGTGCCAATCCCACATCCCACAGCTGCACCCGGAGCCTCTTGGGTGATGCAAAAGCACCCGAGGACCCGAATTCCAGGAGTTTTCCAGCTTTTCCCTGGCTTCCAGCAGCAGGTGAAGCTCCACACAGGGCTGTGAGCACCTGCCCAGCCTCTCCATCCCAACTTTTGGGAAGCTCCCAGACACTTCTGCTGAGCTTTCCCTGCTCCAGAGCTGCCTCCCGGCTTTCCAGAGCAAGATCCCAAGGCAGCACTCCTCAAAAATCCCCGTAAGAGCCAGGAAATCCAATTAGTGCGGAAGCTTCGTCAGGGAGGGGAATGAAGGCAGAGCTTGCACCTCCTGAGACATCAAAGCCTCGGAAGAGCAAGAAATCCATGGAGAAAACCAAATTCTGGAGCTCAGGGTGGCTCCTTACCAAGACTGTAGGAAATTCCCTTGGGATATCCTTCTCCACATGAGCAGGAATGTTGGTTAAGGATTAACTCCAGCTCTGTTTCCTCCAAAATTTTGATGTTTGGAGCAGTATTTGCATGGAATTGTGTTTGTCCTGGGAGAAACCAAACATTCCCTGTTGGAGGCACCTTCACCTCGATCCCAGGTGACAGCATGAGGATGACAAACCTTATTCCGGCCAGATTCCAAAGCCAGGAAAAGCTGGACATGGGAGTGTCACACCAGCTCCAAACTGGCCCCAGCAATTCAGGGCAGGAATTTATTGGCCACGAATCCACGTTAAAGCTGAACTGGCCACCAGTCAGGACCGGTGGCCACCACACCGAGCAGCTCCTGAAAGCTGGAATCCCTTCTCCTGACTTTGGCTTGGAAGTTCATCCCAGTTCACAGCAGTTTTCCCTTTGTTCTGCTTCCCCGCGCACGAGCCCCTGGCCTGGAGGGAGAAACGCTGCTTGAATATGCAGGAAACCTGGGCTAGATTCCCGTTCCTTTGCTCCTGAAAGGAAAAGCAGCGGGGTTTTCCAGCCACACCGGCGTCGCATCCGCGGGTCTCGCTGGGAACTCGCTCCCCGAGCCTCGTTCCCTTTCGTCTCCCGCTCCGGGAGCGGAGCCGGGGGTGCTGCCAGACCGTGGAATGCGGCGCTCGCCCCTTGAAAAGTCTTTCAGGAATTCCAGCTCCGCACGGGGCGTTTGGAGCCGGCCCAGCTGCCAATTCCACATGAGACAGCCCGGAGATAAAGGGATGTTTGTGATCCTCCAGGTGCTGGAAAAGGGAGGAGCCGTTCAGGTGAGGAGTTGATTGAGTTTACCTGCTCGGGGTGGTTGAACTGCAGGGTTCACCCACAGCTGCCTGCACTTCTTCTCGTGGTGCCGCTTCTCCACACTGCAATCACCTCGATTCCCTTCCCTTTCCCGGTGTTCCCGGCTTTGGGAAGCCTGGAGAGTTTTGCCAGGTTTCCCCAACACTGATAGGAGTGGAAAATGGTCCTGCAGCTGGGGATTTGGGCTCCTTGTCACTGTCAGGGGGAGGAAATAGCCTAAAAATAATAATGAAAAAGTGGTTTGGATTGAGAAATCCCACAGCAGATTCCTGGGATGCTCCTGGGTGATTCTGAGGGAAGGAGGGACCCTCCCTGGTGACCCTCCTGGCCCCAGAGCACTCGGAGGAGAACTTCAAGCAGGTCGAACTCACCTGGCGTGGGGATTTCATGCAAACCCATCTCCAGGGCCAAAAGTTGGCTGTGTGGGGGGAATCTTTCTGAAGTGGGATTTGCTGGCAGGGAAAGGCTCAGCCCCGAACTGCCGGAGCCCTCGGGCTTCGCTTTACCCCCGCCTGGCCCCTCAGTCTGAGCCCACACTAAGCCCGGCTTTGATATGGCCCCGCACCCCCCGACAGCTCAGAGGGTATCAAATAAACCCCCAAACCCCAGGGGCTCAGCCCTGCCCCCCTCTGCCAGGGCCCAGTGAGAACGTGGAGCACATGGAGAACATGGAGAACATGGAACACATGAACAACATGGAGCACGTGGAGCTCATGGAGCCCATGGAGCACTTGGAGAATATGGAACACATGAACAACATGGGGCACATGGAGAGGATGGAGAACATGGATAACACGGAGCCCATGGAGCACATGGAACGCATGGAATCCATGGAGAACATAGAGCACGTGGAGCTCATGGACAGTGTGGAGCACATGGAGAACATGGAGCCCATGGAGCTCATGGAATGCATGGAATCCATGGAGAACATGGAGCACATGGAGCTCATGGAGAGTGTGGAGCACATGGAGAACATGGATAACCCGGAGCCCATGGAGCTCATGGAACGCATGGAATCCATGGAGAACATGGAGCCCATGAAGCCCATGGGGCACATGGAGCACATGGAACGCATGGAATCCATGGAGAACATGGAGCACATGGAGCACACAGAATCCATGGAGCACATGGAGAATATGGATCACATGGAGTCCATGGAGTCCATGGAGCCTATGGAGCACATGGAACGCATGGAATCCATGAAGAACATGGAACACATGGAGCACATGGAGCCCGTGGAGAATATGGCGCACATGGAGCCCGTGGGGCACATGGAGCACATGGAACACATGGAGCCCATGGAGAACATGGAGTTCATGGAGAACATGGAGCACATGGAGCACATGGAGCACGTTGAACACATGGAACACATGGAGAACGTGGAGCAGGATCCTCCATCTGGCTGAGCAAGGTTTTCCAAAAGGGAGGTGTTGGGACAGGGAATTTCCCAACATCCCAAGAAGCCTCTGCCATGGTCTGAGATGTTGGGATGAGCATTGCCGTGCCCTCGGTGTGCATCCTGCAAGGTCCACTGGCCGCTGCTGGCATTGATTTTGTGGGATATTTGCAGGTTTTGGGATCAAACATCACCCTGCCCTTGCTGAGCATCCTGCAAGGTCCATTCCCGCTGCTGGTGCCCGGTTGGAGGAGATGTGCAGGAACCAAGTGCAGCAGGAGCAGACGGACACGGTGAATCCAGGTCAAAGAATTTATGGAACCCCGACCTCGGTTAAACCACCTGTGGCCTCCTCTGAGCTGACACCTCCTGATGGGGCAAATTTCCTGCAACTGGATGGGGAAGAGATGGGGAAAACCATCTGAGAACCGTAAAATCCTGGAATGGTTTGGGTTGGAAGGAAGTTTTAAAGGTCCTCTAGTTTCAACCCCCCCACCATGGGCAGGGACATCTTCCACCATCCCGGGTTGCTCCAAGTTCCATCCAAGCTGGCCTTGGGCACTTCCAGGGATGTGGCAGCCACAGCTTCTTTGGGAAAACTCTTCCAGAGCCTCCCCACCCTCTGAGGGAAGACCTCGGGTGTCCCCTGGGCAGGGCTGGGGGGGGAGCAGAGGTCACTCCTGCTGTGAGGGGACACTGACCCGACCATGGCCACGCTCCGGAGGGTGGCACTGACCCCCCAGCCCGGCCGTGGAGCCCGCAATGCTCGGGTCTCTCCCCTTGTCCTAATCCACGCTGGATCAGCTGATTTCATTTCTAATTTCCTCACACATGTGCTCCAGCACAGCTGTGGAACATGAGCCGAGTCTGCAGAGGAAATCCTGAGATTTACACAGGCCCCAGTGGATTATAAAAACCTGGAAACCGGACAGATAACACTCATGGAACAGACTCGGAACATGCTGGGGAGAAAAAAAAAAAAAANTGCTGGGGAAAAAAAAAAAAAAAAAAAACAAACCTCACAATAGATTAAAACCTGCTGTTCCCTGCTAAATGTAAAAGTGTCTTTTCCAACACTTTGAACTACTGTGGTGAAACTTGGTAGGTAGCTGTCGTTTCGAAGGTGCAATCTTCAGGAGGATTGTTTTCCTCTTTTTTTTTTTTTTTAAGTGGATTTGCGAAAGTTGCAATAAAAGAGTCCTTAAAAGGCCTTGACCTGGAGGGCTGCGAGCCTTGAGCCTGGCCAGGTTCAGCCCTAAACCCTGTACAGCTTCCAGAGCTTCCGAGAACTTCCAAAATCCGAGCTGGCTGCTCGATGTTACAGCCCAAGGTGGTGGGAGGAAGAAGCAAACAGTTCCTGTCGGGAGATGTTGCGTTTTCCATCCCACCGGAGCCAGTTGGACGCTCCGTGGGTTCCTGACAGGGGACAGGGCTGTTTTCCCAACTTCCCTGTGGAAAGGCAGCTGGGTGGGGAATTATCCTGGAGAAAAGGAGGCTCAGGGGGGACTTTGTGGCTCTCCACAACTCCCTGGCAGGAGGGGGCAGCCTGGGCTCTGCTCCCAGGGAACAGGGACTGGAGGAGAGGAAAAAGCCCTGGATTTCACCAGGGGAAGTTCAGGTTGGACACCAGGAGGAATTTCTCCATGGAAAGGGTGGTCAGGCCTTGGAATTTTTCCAGGGAGATTTGGAGCCCCCATCCCTGGAGGTGCCCAAGGATGTGGCACTCAGAGCTCCGGGCTGGGGACAGGGTGGGCATCGGGCTCAAGTGGGACTTGATGATCCCGGAGATTTTTTTCCAACCTCAGTGATTCCAAGATTTCAAATCAGCCAATGATCTGATGGATGCTGCTGTCCTGGAGAGACATTTTCCTACTCCCCATCTCAGCAGGACGGATTTTTTTTTCTCCACCCATTTTCCAGTTGGCTGCTGGCTCAGAGCTGCCATTTTTATGCTCCTGCAGGTCTCCAGCTGCATCAGTGGGATCAAAACCAAGCCCAAGGTCAGACTGGGTTTTTCTCGAGCTGTCAAATGGGATTTATTGTTTTTCCCAGGATCAATGACTTCAGAATTCGGGCTGCCAAGCTGTGCTGGGTCACGTCCATCCAGGGCCAGAACCTCTTGTTTTGAGGCCTCTTCTTCCCCCAAGAATTGTGGGAATCTCGCTTCCATTTTATCTTGAGCATCAAAAGAATTTCAAGGAGGGGTCAGATGAAAGTTTTGGGGGGTTTCCTCCCTCATTTCTGTGAAGAACAAACCGGGATGGTTTGGGGTTTTGTGAAAGCAAAATCAGCTTGAGCTGGGTCTCAGATCTATTTTTATCTCAGTCCCCAATCTTTTCATTTGAATTTGGGGTTTCCAAACCAAAACCCAGGGAAGACTTTGTGAAAAAAACAAAACCAACCTGAACTCCAACCTCCTCCACACATTCCAGGTGGTTGCTGAGAGAAATTCTCCTCCAAGTTCATCTGAACCAAGGAGAAACCTCAGCTGGCACCCACCTCCCCCCAAAAGGAGAAATCCCACCCGGAGAAAGGCAGGAAGAAAAGCAGGGAAAGGCAGACGAGACCTGGCTTGGTGTCTGTGCCACCAAAATTCTCCAAATTGGAGCCGTTCCAACACAAAACACCCAACTCCAGGCATCTCCTGACCTTTAGCAGGGCTTGGGACACTCAAAATGTTGCAATATCCCGGGACAAGACAGGAGAAACGCTGCTGAAATTTCCCTGGAATGCTGGAGCTGTTGGAGCAGCCAAGAGCTCGGAGTTTGGTTGGAGTTTGGGCTCTTCACAAGTCGCTGGAGAAGGTTGGAAGGTGCCTCACGAGGGTTTTTTTGAAGGGCTTTGTAGTGTTGTCCTCCAAAAAGGGCGTCACTTCTGTCCCAGATGAGTTCAGGTTTAGGATTTTTAATTTGGGATGTGGAGGGAGTTGGGCAAGGCTCAGGTTTAAAGGTGGCCTTCCAGGATTTGGGTTTTGAACCTTTAATATCCAGAAAGAATCAGGTCTTGGCAGATGGTCAGGGACACAAAGGAGGAACTCGGTCCCTGCAGGTCAATTTTTCCACCAGTAACGTGATCCCACATTTTAAAAAAAAAAAAAAGTCATTTCCATCCTGTCCCCCTGGAATCTGTGTGTGTCTCCTCTTGGATCCGACTCCTTCCAAAAATCGCTTCCCATTTAAAAAATTGATTTCCTCAACCCTAAATCTCCGTTAAGTCCCTCACATTGTGTTTTCCGAATTATCCGTTCTGCTCCTCGCGGCAAAAATCGTCCCCTGGGGGGTTTGTGACATAAACTGTGGCTTTTGACCCAGAATTGGAGCTTCCTGGGGTGTTTTTATTTGCAGTTCTCCCCACTCCAGGAACTAAAAAGCAGCCAAATGAAAAACCTGCCCGTTTTATGAAGCCACGACACGTTCACACAAATCATCTTTTTAATTTTTGCTGTCATTTTTAGCATTTGTTTGCTGCGTGTCACTCAAATTAAATGGGAAATAGAACGAATTAAGGGGAATTTGTGGTGATGCCTTTATAATTTAATTTTGTGTTTCAAAACCGTGCTGTGAACAGTCCAGAGCACAGATCCTGGGATGGTCTCAAGGACAAGGGTGAAGTTAAACTTTCAAATAAGTCCTCAGGGAGGGGTTTTGACACTCACACCATCCCTTGAGTTGCTTCTTCCAGATGTTTCCAGCCCTTGGATTTCTCCACCACTTTTTCATGTCCTTATCCACCACTTTTTTCATGGCCTTGTCCACTTTTTTTCCGTGGCCTTCTCCACCATTTTTCCATGTCCTCATCCACCACTTTTCCATGGCCTTGTCCACTATTTTTCCATGGCCTTGTCCACCACTTTTCCAGGTCCTCATCCACCACTTTTCTATGGCCTTGTCCATGATTTTTCCACGGCCTTGTACACATTTTTTCCATGATCTTCTCCACCACTTTTCCATGGCCTTGTCCACTATTTTTCCATGGCCTTCTCCACCACTTTTCCATGGCCTTGTCCACCATTTTTCCATGTCCTCATCTACCACTTTTCCATGGCCTTCTCTACCACTTTTCCATGGCCTTATCCACTATTTTTCCATGATCTTCTCCACCACTTTTCCATGGCCTTCTCCACTATTTTTCCATAATCTTCTCCACCACTTTTCCATGGCCTTGTCCACTATTTTTCCATGGCCTTGTCCACATTTCTTCCATGATCTTCTCCACCACTTTNCTGGGAATTCTGAAACACCCAAAGAACCCGACGGAACCTGGCTCCATCCATTCCCCCATGACTTTCTCAGCTGAAGGGATTCAATCCCTGAAATTTGGCTGATTTTGGGTGTTTTTCAGTGCCTCTCTGCAGGGTGGATTTTGACCTGACAAGCTCCTGATCCAGCTGGGAGCATCCTGATCCTGTAACAACTCTGGAGACTGAGGCACTGGGCTGTTCCTTAATTTTGGGTTCCCAAAGAGCTGAAATCCTAATTAAATACCAAAATTAGGGTGCTGTGGACCGTGCTCCCCAGGGGAAGCCACCCAGCACTTTGTNAAGAGAAAAGGCCCTGGAAATGCTGGAACTCCTGGAGAGCCCAGCAGCTCCTGGCTCCATCCATTCCTCCATGGATTTCACTGCTGAGGGGATTCATCTAACAAAATTTGGCTGATTTTGGGTGTTTTTCAGTGCCTCTCTGCAGGACGGATTTTGTCCTCCTGATCCAGCTGGGAGCATCCTGGTCATGGACAGGAATAACACTGAGATGGAGGCACTGGGTTGTTCCTTATTTCTGGGTTCCCAAGGAGCTGAAATCCGAATTAAATGCCNCCATGCCCACTCCGCTCTGGGCACACTCCAGGTGACACCAGGCTATGGATTGTCCCCCAGGATCCACCTTTTTGCAGGCACAGAGCCAGAAATCCCAAATCTGCCCCAAACCCCGTGCCCAGCAAAGGGGACAATCCCCAGGCCAAGCCCTGCACTTCCACACGGATCCGAGCGGGATCGGAACGCCCCTCTGGAAAACCAAACGCCCAAAATTTGGGGATTTTATCGGAGCCTTAACTTGGACAATTCAACCCTTCAGGGAGGAGATTTCTCGAGGCAGCTTCAGCTTTTTCCAGCTCGGGCTGGGCCCCAAAATAACGAGAGCCTGAACACAGAGCCGCTGTTTGCCCGCCGGGAGCGCGATCCCGGGAACGTCAGCCGGGAGCCTGGTGAGTTTTCCTCCTTAATGAGGTGTGAAAAGTCAACGGAGCCGCGTGGATCTCGCAGGGGAGGCTGCTCCAGGGCCAGCCCCTTCCACCCTGCCCTGCTCCAAACCCCCACAATCGCCCTTTGACAGCCACGGATCCAGCCCTGCTTCCCTTCCCCGATGGAAAACAGGGAGAGCCTGGAAATCCCTGGAGAGCCCAGCAGCTCCTGGCCCCATCCATTCCCCCAAGGATTTCTGTGCTGAGGGGATTCATCCAACGAAATTTGGCTGATTTTGGGTGGTTTTCGGTGCCCCTCTGCAGGGTGGATTTTGTCCTCCTGATCCAGCTGGGAGCATCCTGATCCTGTAACAACTCTGGAGACTGAGGCACTGGGCTGTTCCTCATTTCTGGGTTCCCAAAGAGCTGAAATCCTAATTAAATACCAAAATTAGGGTGCTGTGGACCGTGCTCCCCAGGGGAAGCCACCCAGCACTTTGTGCCATCACCTCCAGGGCTGAAACCACCAGAGAAAACATTTTTTCCTGCTGCTTACGGCAGAAAATTCCAGGTTAAAATCAGCTGCACATGGGATTTTTTTGGGGGGGGGAAATTTCGTGTATCCCACTGCAGACTGTGACATCAGCTCCCTCAGGCTGTCCTGGGATATTTCCCCAGCCCAGGAGAAGCCGAGGGGATTTCCACCAGGAAGAGAAGCATCCAGAAAGATCTCAGGGGCTGGGGAGCGGGGTGTGGGATCCAGGGAAGCAGGGACAGGTTGCCTCCGAGCTGCTCCTGGCACACGTTCCCGGCCGCCTGCTGCTGCCTCCGAACAGATGTGGGCAGTTTGTGGGATGATGAAGTATTGGATCTGTTTCTCCTTCAGGGATTATTCCTACCAAATAAATCTGCAGGTTTATATGTTTAGCAGCTGACGGAGATCCCTTTTCCCTCCCCTTCCCCGCGCTGTTTTTTTCTCCCCGCAGCCGGAGCCAAAACAAGGCTTTTAAGGCAGGGAGAGGAGGGGGAGTGTTCAGGATGGGATTTGGGAAATTTTGGAGACATCGCTTCAGTAAATGGGGGCAAAACATCCTGCCCAAAACACAGCTCATGGATCCATCTCAGGATGGATCCTGGGCTCCAGGAGCGTTGGTCAAACCACCAGGTCATAAATTCGTCTGGGAGCTTTAGAATTTGTGGCCTGGGGAAAGATCTTTCCCTCTCTCCTGGTGGTATTGGATTTATTTTTTTTTTCCCCCTCTTTCTTTTGGGCTTGGATTTACAGTGGTTTAAATTCCTCTGAAAATATTCCCTGCTCAGCCCTGGAATGAAAGCGTGCGATGAAGGAGCCCAACCTGCTGGCAAGGGCATTCCAGGTTTTCTTTGGGAAAGGTTGACCCAGAGGCACGAGCTGAGTCATGGATGTCGACGTTTGGATGTCTCCTCTTTTAGGGAGAGGGTCTGAACTTCCTTTAAAGCCCCTCCAAACCCAGCCTGGAGAGGCTCGGCGCTGCTTCCATGGTGCCAGAGATCCTCCTGCAGGGCTTTGCTTCCTAAATCCTCCTTCCAGTTCCCAATTCCCCTTGTTTCCATGAGCATCCAATTCCAACTGCCGGCTCCGAGGGGAATAAGGGACGTGCAGGAAACACTTGGTCCTTAAAATGATGCAGCCGCTGCTGCACCTGAAAAGCTCCAGGACAGTTTCACCTGGAATATTCCTCAAGGGGTGTGGGATTCCTGGAGATTCAGCTGCTCTGGGAAAGGAGCCCAATCCAGCGCTCAGTTCCTCCACATGGGAATGAGGGAGCAGCTGCTGAAGGGTGTCCTGGAATCGTGGAATATCCTGACTCAGGAGGGACCCACAGGGATCAACGAGTTCAACTCCCAGCCCCGCACAGGACATCCCAAAAATCACCCCACGGTGAAAAATCACATCCTGACACTTGGCCGTGATGATGATCATCATCATCCCAATCCCAGAGGCACCATGAGGAGAGGGAAGTGGTTACGGATTCAGCTCATCCCGAGCCTCGGGAAGCCAAGGAAAGCAGATCCCACGCGGGTGGAGCAGGAAGGCGCGTGGTGAGGTTTGAATCTCCCTGCTCGTTTGGCCAGGATTGAAAAGCTGAGATCTCTGCAGGAAGGAGTCAGGATTCCATGGGGGAGGCTGTGAAAAAATGGGAATGAGGGCTCGGAGAGGGCTGAATGCCTTCGGTGACAAGGACACAGCTGCATTCATGCACTGGTGGAATTGCTGATCTTAAAGGGCTTTTCCAGCTCCACGGATTCCCTGATTCCATGTTTTCCTTGGTTTTTGGGATGGGGATGTGGCCGTGCCCATCCATCCCTTGGGAATACAAGGCCATGTCCCTGTGGGAATGGTGGGACAAAGGGGATCCTTGGAGCGAGTCTGGCACAAATCCCTTGGCTCGTGGATTTTCCAGCCTCGCCCTTGCTGCTTTTTCCGCCCCTCCGTTACAATAATTAATGAGATAATTAAACGAGCACAGATAAAATAACGGGATCCATGTGGAGATGGGGGAGCTGCTGGAATCCTGACCGTATCCCTGGCTCCTGTGGCCAATCCAAGGAACGTGCTGCCTCTGGAGGCGTCTCCCAGCCCCGTGCTGAATCACCCAGCAATTTGGGAAGAAAAAAGCTGGAATGGTTCTTCTCGTGTTACCCGGGAAAAGCCAATGGAAGCAGGACAGAGCCACTTCCACCATAAAGCCCGGGGTTAACAACAGCATTTCACAACAGCAAAATCTCATCCCAGCTTGTCCTTAATTTAATGGTTAAATGAGGGGGGGAAATGCAATCCCAAAGGGACAAACCTGCTCTTGGACTCCTCCCATGGCAAAGCTGAGCGGGGAAAAAAAAAAATCTTATTTGTAGCGTGTTATAGACCCCAAAAACACACACACAAAAAAAAAAACCAAACAATTTTTTTGAATTTCACATCCCAGTTTGCGCGGATGACCACGATATTACACGGCTCGGAGGGAACTTTGGCAGCTTCCCTCGCCGTTTTACAGCGCAGTTGTTCTTCGAAACAAAAGGTTTGGATTAATGGTGTTTTAATGTCCAGGATATGACAGAAATGAAATGCAGGAACAGTTGGCTCGCACACTGGGAGCCGAGTCAAGCTCAAATTTGGCCGCCAGCCCGCGGAGCTCCTCCGGGACACCCGAAAGGGGTGTGAACATTAACTCATAGAGCCATAACCCCGCTGCTCCCGAGCCTGCTCAGCCTCCCACTAATGCAATAATTGAATCAAAACCGTCCTCAGCTGTGTTAAAAACAACTTTGAACGCCGGAGAAAGGCTCAAAAGCCCGGCAAACCGCACATCCCGAGCTATTTAAAGGCCTGGATAACTCCGTTTTCCTGCTGAAGGTGAACCTCTGGCACGGGGCGAAGCTCTGGTTGGGTTTATTAAGATTTAACAAATTACCCCCCAAAAAGCAGCAGTGATTTGGCTTTTTTGTTGTTCCAAGGCAACATAAATCCTCTAAATACCCGGAGCAGAAGGCAGGGATAATTATCACTGAAATATCTCTGACATTTCCTTCAGGGTTTGTGAAATCCTCAAGGCCTCTTTCTATCTTTGTCAGTGCCTTCCTCTGCTTCCTACGACCACGTGCCTTAACTCCTCCATCTCTCCAGCCTCCAACTCTTCTGTTCCATTGTGTGCTCAGCTTCGTTTCGGTGCCAGCTTCTTCCACTCTGTTTTTCTTTCTTCTGTTATATTCTTTTTTTTTTTTCTTTGTTTTGGTAATTGGGAACAGGCAGAAGTTTGGGTGTTTAAAAAAAAAAACAACAAAAAAAACACCAGGAAAAAAAAAAGAAAAAAAAAAGAGCGTTCCACGTAATTGAGAGAAGTTAACAAAGCGTGAAACGAAATAAAAAACACCATCCGGTGCTGATGTCAACGTTCATAAATGCAGGAGTGCTCAGAGCCATCCAGGAGAGGCTGGAGCTGCATCCCTGCTTTTGGAAGGGCTTCGTTGCTGTTGCTCCATGGTATTTTTAGGAATTTTTGATCAGATCGTTTTTTGGCCCATGGGTTCTGCTCGAGCGTTTCAGGTGTCCTGCTTTGGGTACTTGGTGTGTCGCTGGTGTCACTCTAAATTATCTCACACGTGGCGCTCTGGGCACTGGCTGGGGGTTTGATCAGAATCCCAGGATCCCAGAACCTCAGAATCTCAGAATTCCAGAATCCCAGAATCTCAGAATCCTAGAACCGNAGATTGGAAGACCCTCAAGACCCTCAGTCTGTGTCTGATGCCCACCTTGTCCCCAGCCCAGAGCACTGAGTGTCACCTCCAGGCCTTCCTTGGACACCTCCAGGGATGGAGACTCCAAACTTCTCCCTGGAAGCTCCTTCCAAGGCCTGCCCACCCTTTCCAGGAAGAAATTCCTGCTGAATTGTGGCCGGCTTTGATGAACTCACCTTCTGCTCTCGCTGAAGGTCAGAAAGGCCCACAAGGAGGAAGAATTAATAGGGAAGAGACTCAATATCCACTGGAGATCCATGAGAGGATGAAGAGTCATCCCTGAGGTGGGAGCTGGAAGCTCCAGAGCCAGAAGCCATCATTTGACTTTGTCACCGACTGAAAAGTCCCCAAGGAGAGAGGAACCAGCAGATTTCCAGCTGGGTTTTTCCAGCTTTTTATTTTTTTGCAGCTTGTTTCTCCAGCAGATTTCCCAGTGGCCACATCCACGAGCACAATCACCTCCAGGAAATCTTTGCCAGTGTTTCACTCCTTGTCTCCAGGAGGATGGAACTCCCTGGAGCTGGGGGTGTCCTGCCAGTGGGATTTTCCCCCAAAATTGGAGCTCCGTGGTGAGGTCGTGCCTCCAGCAGTGCCGGTGGCAGCTGCTTTGTGTCTGTCAGTGTGACCTCAGCATAGCACGGCAAAAATCGATTCCTTCTCCCTTTCTCCTGTCCCCACCCCGAGCCCCTCAGCAGCAGAGTTGATTTCCTGGTTGTGATTAGGGACGGTTTGCATCCACTTCCTAAAGTTGTTTTCCTTTTATTCCTATTAAAATTAAATTAAAATTAAACACAATTTTTGGGATCGTTGCTTTGCCCGGACATCTGCACTCCCAACTTGGCCAACTTTGGGATGCCGGGATCCGGCTCATCCCGGAGGATTTGCACGGGTTGAGGCTCCGACCTGGACTCGTCCCTGTGAAATCCCAACCCCCCCCTTCTGTCATCCCGCCACTTCCAAGCGGAGCTGGAAGAGGCCGTGCAGGAATTAGAGCACTTAGAGGAAAGTGTGATGTTAAATCCCTGCGTGCCAAAGCCACCGGGATGAGTAATAACGAGGTGTCAGACTGACACTGATCCTCTTCCCACGGAAAAGGGGAGGGGGGGATGGAGCCGGCCCGAGCCGGGCACAGGCAGGAGGAGCTGTGGGGATGGATGAGAGGCTCCTTCCCTGCTCATCCTCCCTCCAAGGAAAAGCTGGATGAGCTGGGTGAGAGCTCCGTGCAGATTTCTCTCCCCCGCGGCTCAGCCAACGCTCTCAGCACGAGTCCAAACCTCCCCCTGCCCGTTCCCATCCCGGGAGGAGGGAGAGGGAAGGTGAAAGGGAAACTGGCAGTCCTGGTGAGCTCATTTTTCCCTGCTGGAATGAAGTCATCCTGCTGAGTAAAGATGTGGATTCACTTCTTCCATGAGTCCCCTGCCACGCTCCGAGGGGGAGTGCAGCTTGTTCCTTCGGCATATTTGGGAATTGTCTGCCCTGCGCTTCTTTGCCTTTTCCAGAGGGAATTTATTCCTTGCTGAAGGCAGAGCAGGAATTTCAGGTGGATTAGGAGGCTTCATTCGGTCATTTCTGAAAAAAAGGAGGATGGAGAGGCCATCAAGGGCAGAGCAGAGTGGGTTTGGGATCAACACTGGGAATGACAGCCTGAACTGCACCCACACCTCAGGGGGTTACATCACCTCACTCAGCTGGGAACCACTCAGCAGCTGGACTCTGGGATTTACCTCCTTTACCCTAAAAAAAGAGTCAAAATATTTCCACACTCTGTCCCATTGGGAAAGTCCCACTCAGGCAGCCAAAACAAAATGTTCCAACCTTATTCCCACAAAATTGTGTCACAAGCTTTGATTCCTCCTCCTCCTCTGGTGCTGGTGTGGCTCCATCCTCTGCCTTTGGCAGCATCCCTCTGGTTTTATGAGCTCTGGGAGGGGTCATTAACATAATTCCCTGACAATCCAATAAAAGAAGTGGTTTCTGCAGCCCTCAGATCCCAGCTGGCTCCAGAGAAACAAGTGGCATTCCCCAAAAAAACCAAAAACCTGTGTTCACCTGTGCTGGGCAGATCCCAGGGCATTGTCTTTGCTCTGAGCCAGCAGCAGGGAATTCCTAGGAATTGTTCCAAGCTCTCCTCCTTTCCTGCTTTACCATCCTGATAATTCTCATTCCTGGGGGATGGACACCTGCCTCTATCCCATAAAAATCCAGTTATTTTGGTTATTCCAGCTGTGAATAATGGATTGAAGCACCTGCTGTGGTGCCTCAGGCTGGAAGATCCAACTTCCCCCGTGGTTAAAGACGGAGCTGGGACAACTTCAGGAGCCACAATGCGGAGAAGGCAGGAGAGGGATTGTGCTCCCAAAATGATTCCCATGGATATTTTAGGAGCAGGGACCACAGAGCCCTCGACACACAAAAGAAGTGGTTTCTCCAACCCTCAGATCCCAGCTGGCTCCAGAGAAACAAGTGGCTTTCCCAAAAAAAACCCCAACCTGTGTTCACCTGTGCTGGGCAGATCCCAGGGCATTGTCTTTGCTCTGAGCCAGCAGCAGGGAATTCCTAGGAATTGTTCCAAGCTCTCCTCCTTTCCTGCTTTACCATCCTGATAATTCTCATTCCTGGGGGATGGACACCTGCCTCTATCCCATAAAAATCCGGTTATTCCAGCTGTGACTAATGGATTGAAGCACCTGCTGTGGTGCCTCAGGCTGGAAGATCCAACTTCCCCCGTGGTTAAAGGCGGAGCTGGGACAACTTCAGGAGCCACAATGTGGAGAAGGCAGGAGAGGGATTGTGCTCCCAAAATTATTCCCATGGATGTTTTAGGAGAAGGGACCACACAGCCCTGGACACACAGAGGTTTTAATACATTTTTTTTTTGTAATATCTGCCTGTGCCTGTCCTGGATTCACAGAGAGTGTTTTAATCTCATCTTCCCAACTTCCTGGCTGAACTCAGTGAGACAGAGCCAGGAGATGCCAAAGGAAAAGCAGGAGGGCATTCCAGCAACTCAGATGCAGCGATAACAGGAAATTCAAGTGCCAGCAAGCCAGGAAAAGGCATTTGGGCAGGAAAACTGGGATCACAAACTCTGCCTGTGGGAGCTCCGTGGGGCCTCATTATCCCCAGATCCATCCATTCCCCTCTGGAATTTTACAGTTATTGGTGATTAGACTCAAACTGGATCCCTGCTTAAAGAATTCCAGCTCCAGCAGCCTGGGATAGTGGAAGGTGTCCCTGTTTTGGGAGATGGAATGGGATGTGCTTTGGTCCCTTCCCAACCCAAACCAGCCTGGAATTCTGTGAATGGACATTCCAGGATCCAGAGCTATCCCTGCACTGGTTTTCCAAGGAATCACACAGGGATAACCCAGCTTTTCCACCACACAGGGTGGGACACACAACCCCCAGCACTGGGGAAATAATCCAGAAATAAATATTTAGTGTGGGGGGAAAACCACATTTAGAAAAATTTGCAACTCCACAGCCCTTACCCATAAAGGATCCATATTCCCTGGATTGGGAAAGGGCTGGGTGGAGAAGGCAGTGCTGTGTTTGCTGTAGCTGCCAGAAAATCCCATCCCAAGGCTGGGTTTTATTCCTGGAGGTGCCTTTGAATTAAGGGTTTTAAGCAGCATTTCTGACTCAACCCTAAACATGGCAACTGTTGCTAACAGCGGGCAGCAATTAACAAATTAATCTCGACGCAGCCACACGCTGGGGACCTGCTTTCCCTGGGAAATGAGAAGGCAATTTTTGCCCCGTTCTTTTGATTTAAGCTGCTTTTTTCCAACCCCCAAATTTTGCAAATTTTGCACCTCTTCCCAGTCTGATGTGCCCCAGGAAAAAACCCTGCCCTTCCAGGGGGAGAAATTGTCCTGCTCAGAGGTCCCATCATCTGATGGAGCAGGAGAAGACCCCACTGTGGGATTTCCAGGCTGTTTTCCTGCCAGGAATATCCTCTTCACCTTTGGGAATGCTTGAAGTGCTGCCAAAGCGCTCCTGGAGTCGGGAATTGTGTGAGGACTGGGGTAAGAGCAGGGATTGATGCCCCCAGCACACCTGATCCTCAACAAAACCCCATAATGGCCCCAATTCTGGATATTTCCCATGTTTTTTTCCCTGAGTTCTGCAGGTGAGGATTTTCTTGTCTCTGAGTAGAGGCTGCAGGAAATCAAAGCACCCAAAATCCAGAGGCATTTTTGGCGATGGAAAATGCAGGATGGAGAGAGCACCCAGAGCCAGCTGGGAGCACATCCCACTCACCCTTCAGCCAGCAGAAATCTGAGGGAAAATGCCATTTTATTAAAGTGGCATTAAATTAAATGGTCCTTTTATTAAAATATCATTTTATTTAACCTCTAACAGTGAAGCAGAGACTGCAGAGCTGCTGCAGCTCGGCTGCAGCCAAATAAATCACCCTAAAAACACTTTTTTTTTGGTCATTAATTTCTGGGTTTCAAGCAAAGAAAAATAGAAGGGGGTCTGAGGAGACTCTTGGGGAAGGTCCCTGCACCCATCTGGGCCATTCCTGCCCTGTAACCATCAAAAAACCCCCAAAATATGGAATATGATCATTAAATATGACCAGAGGAAAGGCCAAGGAAAGGCTGAGAAAAAGCTGAAGAAAGGATGAGGAGAGGATGAGGGAAGGATGAGGGAAGCATGAGGAAAAGCTGAGGGAAGGCCAAGGAAAGGCTGAAGAAAGGCTGAGGAAAAGCTGAGAAAAGGATGAGGAAAGGCTAAGGAAAGGCCAAAGACAGGTCAAGGAAAGATCAAGGAAGGGCTGAGGAAAGAAGGAGGAAAAGTTGAGGAAAGGCCGAGGAAAGGCTGAGAAAGAGCTGAGGAAATGCCAAGGAAAGGCCAGGGAAAGGCTGAGGAAAAGCTGAGGAAATGCTGAGGAAAGGCTGAGGAAAAACTGCGGAAAAGCTGAGGAAATGATGAGGAAAGGCTGACGACATTACGAGGAAAGGCTGAGGAAAGGCCAAAGACAGGTCAAGGAAAGATCAAGGAAGGGCTGAGGAAAGGAGAAGGAAAAGCTGAGGAAAGGCTGCAGAAAAGCCAAGGAAAGGCCGAGGAAATGCTGAGGAAAAGCTGAGGAAAGGCTGCAGAAAAGCCAAGGAAAGGCCGAGGAAACGCTGAGGGAAAGCTGAAGAAATGCCAAGGAAAAGCTGAGGAAAAGCTGAGGAAAGGCTGAGGAAAAGCTGAGGAAAAGCTGAGGAAATGCTGAGGAAAAGCTGCGGAAATGCCAAGGAAATGCTGAGGAAATGCTGAGGAAAAGCTGAGGAAATGCTGAGGAAAGGCTGAGGAAAGGCTGAGGAAAAGCTCAGGAAATGCCAAGGAAAGGGCGGGAAAAGCCTCCCCTGCCCGGCCTGGGAACAGACACCCCCCGAGCCGCGATCCCACACCGGGAATGCTCCAGCTCCCAGCTCCAGCTCCAGCTCCGAGCTGTGCCCGGAGCTTTCCAGCAAAGCCACACACAACCCCCGGGGCAGACAGCGAGGAAATCACCCGGTGACAGCCACTAAAAATATGCTGGAAAACATTCCAGGGCAGGCCGGGCCCGGCTGGAGCTCCCCCCTCCCCCGCTCTCCCTCACAGACCTCCCCGCTCTCCCTCCAGCTCCCGCCTTTCGCTTTTTTTTTTTTTTCTCTTTTTTTCCCTTCGATTTTTCCCACCAAATTGGACGGGACACCGCTTCCTATTGCTCCCAAATTGCTTCCGTCGGCTTGTGGGGGAGAGAGCAGCACATAAAAATGGTAATTTTCCCTCTGAGGCCCGGAGAAGACGATGAGGAGAGAGGCTGGATATGCAGATGGATAAATGATTAACCGGGCGCTGTCCTTTATCTGTCTGGAAGTCCTCTGGAAAAGAAAGGTTAAGGGACCAAAAAAAAAAAATAAAAATCCAGGAGCAAGTGGCCCTGGAGCTCATTAATCCGTCTCTTTTTGTTGGCACCGGGCAGGCCCTTGGCTCCCCCAGGGGCTCTCAGGGTCGGCTTCAACATTTTTCTTTGATAAGCAAAGCAGTTTTTCGTGGCCAGCAGTGACTAAGAGGTGGATTTGGAGCTGTTACCTCACCTTACCCCCGATGTTTTCGGATCACAGGACAACCCAATCACCGTGCTTTTAATGTGATTTCCAGCAAGAAGAACTCTGCATTTTTGGATGGGACACAGCCTGGGTTTTTCTGGAGTTAAAGAGTGAGGGAGAAGCTGGAAAGAGAGGGAAGCATCTGAAAGCACAACTCTCCTTAATGAGGGAGTCTTGACCAGCATAGTTGGGGTTTTTCCAAGTGTTTTCATTGTTTTGCTCCATTAGAAAAAAAACCAAAAAAAAAAAACAATCACCCCGTGTTCCCAATATGCCAAAAGTGTAAAATTGAGGAAAACTATTCCAAGGAAGTTCTTGGGAAAATGAATCCCATCCTGTCCTGGTCAGCAGCTGGGCTGCGCCCTTCTCCTGCAGCTCCCAGGGGCAATATTCCCAAATCCTCTGGAGAATGGACGTGCCCACACCATGGCAGGTTCCAAATGGGAAGAGCCAGCAATTCCCAGAATTGGGGACTTTGCAGGAAAAAGCTCCTCCAGGAGCATCACCGTCCTCGTGGCTGTGGGAATGGGGGAAACTGAGGCACAGGTGAGGATGTCCATGGAATATCAGAATGGTTTGGTTGGAAGGAACCTTAAAAATGATCCAATCCCACCCTTTTCCATGGGCAGGGACACCTTCCACCATCCCAGGCTGCTGTGATCCCATTTCCAGAGCCTCCAGAGGAAAATGAGCACCAGGGAAGGGAGAAAAGCAAAGCAGAACCCAACAAATCCACTTTTCCCTTCCTTCCCTCAGGGAATGAGGCAGGGGAGGGAGGAGAAGGGGTTAAAGGGATCCATCCAGGCAGGGATCACAGCCTGAAAGATGGAAATCCCAAGGATTTCATTCTGCTGGGGCACAAAAAAACCCAGTTTTTCAATCTGAGTGTTGGGATTTTTTTGCAGTTTTCTGGAATTGGGAAACTGAGGCACAGGTGGGGATGTCCATGGAATATCAGAATGGTTTGGTTGGAAGGAACCTTAAAAATGATCCAATCCCACCCTTTTCCATGGGCAGGGACACCTTCCACCATCCCAGGCTGCTGTGATCCCATTTCCTCCAGCGCTGAACACTCTCAGCGATTCCAGCAAGGCTGACAGAGGAAAATGAGCAGCAGGGAAGGGAGGAAAGCAAAGCAGAGCCCAGCAAATCCACTTTTCCCTTCCTTCCCTCTGGGAATGAGGCAGGGGATGGAGGAGAAGGGGTTAAAGGGATCCATCCAGGCAGGGATCACAGGAAACCCCCCTTGGGCAGCCTGGAACATGGAAATCACAAGGATTTCATTCTGCTGTAGCACAAAAAAAGTTGTTTTATCTGAGGGTTGTGGCTTTTCTGCAGCTTTCAGGGAGTGGGGAAACTGAGGCACAGGTGGGGATGTCCATGGAATATCAGAATGGTTTGGTTGGAAGGGACTTTAGGGATGATCCAATCCCACCCTTTTCCATGGGCAGGGACACCTTCCACCATCCCAGGCTGCTGTGATCCCATTTCCAGAGCCTCCAGAGGAAAATGAGCACCAGGGAAGGGAGAAAAGCAAAGCAGAGCCCAGCAAATCCACTTTTCCCTTCCTTCCCTCGGTGAATGCAGCAGGGGAGGGAGGAGAAGGGGTTAAAGGGATCCATCCAGGCAGGAATCACAGGAGACCCCCCCTTGGGCAGCCTGGAACATGGAAATCACAAGGATTTCATTCTGCTGTGACACAAAGAAAGTTGTTTGATCTGAGGGTTGTGGCTTTTTTGTAGCTTTCAGGGAATGGGGAAACTGAGGCACAGGTGGGGATGTCCATGGAATATCAGAATGGTTTGGTTGGAAGGGACTTTAGGGATGATCCAATCCCACCCTTTTCCATGGGCAGGGACACCTTCCACCATCCCAGGCTGCTGTGATCCCATTTCCAAAGACCTCAGAGGAAAATGAGCACCAGGGAAGGGAGAAAAGCAAAGCAGAGCCCAGCAAATCCACGTTGCCCTTCCTTCCCTCGGGGAATGTATCAAAGGAGGGAGGAAAAGGCGTTAAAGGGATCCATCCAGGGAGGGATCGAAGGAGACCCCCCTTGGGCAGGGATCGAGCTGAATAATTCAGCAGCTCCTTCACCCCGGGCCAGCGGCTCCCACTCGCTCCCCGCTCCTGCCAGCCCGTCCTCGGGGAGCCATGGCAACGCTCCGGGCGCCGGGAATATGGAAATCACAAGGATTTCATTTTGCTGCGGCACCAAAAAAAAAAAAAAAAAAAAAAAAATTGTTTGATGGGAGGGTGGCGGGTTTC
>VZTZ01039954.1:0-58138 GCA_013400955.1 Drymodes brunneopygia
CAATTTTATAGGATAATGACATATAACCTATCATCTTTCTCCACCTTAGGAGAAAGGAATGAAAACAATTCAGAAGTTTAAAATAATTTAGGCCAATTGCAAAAACAAAAACTGTGTTTTTAAAAAAACATTTAAAAATTTTACTGCAAAAGTAAAAACATAAAACACTATAAAAATCAAAACAACATATATATATCTATAATCATAGGGTCATTTAGGTTGCAAAAGTTGTGTAAGATCATCCAGTCCATCCATTCCCCCAGCACTGCCAAGGCCATCACTGACCATGTCCCCAGGTGCCACATCCACACATTCTTTGAACACTTCCAGGCATGGTGAGCCCACCACTTCCCTGGGCAGCCTGTTCCAATACCTGACAACCCTTTCTGTGAAGATTTTCACCCAAATATCCAATCTAACCCTCCCCTGGCACAGCCTGAGGCTGTTCCCTCTCCTCCTGTCCCTGTTCCCTGGCAGCAGAGCCTGACCCTGCCCTGGCTGCCCCCTCCTGTCAGGGACTTGTGCAGAGCCACAAGGTCCCCCTGAGCCTCCTTTTCTCCAGGCTGAGCCCCTTTCCAGCTCCCTCAGCTGCTCCAGACCCTTCCCCAGCTCCATTCCCTTCCCTGGACACTCTCCAGCCCCTCAGTGTCTGTCTTGGAGTGAGGGACCAAATATATATGTATATATCCATAAATATATATACACACATATATATATTAAAAGTCATACACTGGGACCTTCAGAGGTCTTAAAAAACTCAGTACACCCCATCCAGAAGGTCTTGGGTGACATTCTTGCAATATTCCAGCTGAATAAAGGTGACACCTTCTTCCTGGGGAGGAGATTGCTGCTTGTCACATTTTTGGTCATCTCGGCGTATCTTGAAATTTTTGTGCAGGCACACCCAGAGTACACATAATTAAAAATAGTCAGAGTTACAGGAAAATATTCAAATGGATTATGAGAAATTAAGGCTTAAAAATGGATTTTTGTTTTCATTTATCCTCCTGCTAGCATCCAAATCTATGGTTGAGTGAGGAAAGAGAGACATCAAGATAATTTAATATGACCTCCTCGAAATGCAGGCCAAAGAACCATTTTTTAAATAATTCCTGCATGAAATATTTCAGGAAAAGAAAATAATAGATCAAACACATCCTTCTAGAAGAGTCATTCCCTCTGGATATTCTAGGATGCTTGGGAAACATTGCTTTATCTCTCTTTCTTCCTTGTGTTTAATTTTTAGTGAGCTGGGCTAAAGCAGGTAAGCATAAACATTTCACATTCTGCAGCAATTCCACCCTTTTCAAGCCCATTATTATGCAGGACTTACCAAAAAACACTGGAACTTTGAAATTTTGCCCAAAGGGAGAGGATAATATTGGGCAACAACTACTCACCTGTGACACCTCACCTAACATTATCAAAAGAAGGAGACATTCCTCAAGTAATCAAATATTTATTCCTTCAAAGGTATAACTAGAGCACAAAAATACATTTCTACCTCCCACAGCTTTTATCAAGCTGTCAAGTTCTCCATAACTTGGTGTTAACTGAGTCATAAAGGGAAAAAAATCTACAGCAGGAGAAAAGTGCGAACCCTTGCTTGAGGATGCACTTGGTCATTCCGTGAGAAACTGGGAGAAATCCTGGTTATTCCTGATCTCTGCAGGTGCAGCTCAGCCCTGAGAGCAGGGTGGGCTCAGCTTCCAAACTGGAGCTTGAATTCCCTGCTAAGATGATGTGGGATAATGTGGGATAACGTGCCTGCCCTTGGACACAGCTTCAGAGCTGACCTTTCACTTCTGGGCAAACTCCTGATGAAGTTTCAACCAAAAAAAAAATCATCCTTTTTGTCTCTTCCAGCTTCTTTCCTTCTCCACACAAATATTCATCATCTTACAAATGAACTGAACAGCCCAGTCTGCTCTGAGGGGTTGTTTGACAGTGTATTTATAAAAAGAGTGGAAGGAAATACATTGCCTTATTTTCATTTGAAGCCTTTAATTCAGATTCATACCAGGGGCTTCATTTAAAAAAAAAAAGCAACCTGAACCTACTAAGTTTTTCTTGAGAATCCGTCTGAAATCTGCATTTTTATATGCAGAAATGTCATTTTAAGCCTATAAATGTCCCTCCTTTGTATTAAACTTGAGTTTCAGAGAGACACAGGGACCTTGCTTTGGCCAACTTTCTTTGAGATATGGAACAAAGCACCAGATATGAAAATATTCACATATTTTTGTGTTTGTGGGACTGTTTCCCTCTGTATTTCCACACCCTAGTCCACTTCTTTTTAAGGTGTAAAAGAACTGAACTACTGATCAGCATTTCATACTCTGAGGGTACTGCAGCAGGAAAATACTGGCCCAAAGTGAATCTCTGCAGATGCTTTATCCCCTGCTCCCTTAGTGTCAAAGCATTTGTTCAGCTTTAAACACATGGAAACTTTCATTCATAAGGAGCCAAGCACTTAAACTCATGTGTGAGTTTAATAATGAGATTGAGATCAGTGGGAATGAAGGAATAGAAAGTGCTGTGTCTGAGTAATGGACTTTGCTCCACTTCAAACCTGTTCCTTTGTAGTAATGTTCTGCTCAGTAGCTCCTTGACCTAAAATACATATTTAACTATGTTAACTCTTCACTTTCAGATTCTCAATTTCATAAATAAACAAGTAATGGGGAAAAAAAATCTTAGGAAAATTATTTTGAAAATTATCTACAGGCATTCTGTGTTCTCTGACTTCTTAATTCAGGAACTGTCTCCTTGCTGAAGATGTGTATTATAAATTGAAATACCTTCGTGGCCATTTCCCCCATAGTTTATTAAAATGGGAAAGCCAAAATGGGAAGTTTATGAAAATGGAAAGCCAATTTTTTTTTTTCCTCTAGCCTTCTTCTCATGGCCATAGGTGAAAAGCTGCAGGCATTTCTGACTGACTTTGGCAACTTGGGTGTCTAATTCTCACAGAGAACATTCAAGGAATAACAAGAAGAGTGACCACAAAATTTAAAACCATGCTAGAAACTGTCCCCAGCTCAGGGAAGTCCCTCTGACCTTCATGTTGACCTTCAAAACAGTCATTTGCTGTATATTTATCTGATGGAAGCAAATTATTTAAAAATAACTAAATTCTGTCATTAAAAAAAATATATAAATGTGTTCACTTCTCTTGCAGTTTAGGTACAACTTGAACATTTTCCAGGTTGTAGGTGCACAGGAAGATGTGTGACACCCACACAGTTTGGTTGAGAAGCAAGGTGAGAGTCATGAGAAAGAGATGCAGATTTCTGAGCAAAGGTGTGGAGTTCCCTTTCTTGAAAGGAGGACTGGCTCTAGAGAACATTTCCAAAATCCACATTCTTTTTTTATGCCTACCCTTTATATTACACTCAAAATTATTCTAGACCTGTAAGATTTGCAGGATTTCAAGATGGATGGATTCTTGATTGGTGCAGTTAATGGAATTATCATTGTGGCAATCATGACATTGGGAAAACAAATGCCACAATTTACTTATTTTAAATGAAAAAAAAAATCTTTTTTTCAATATTGAACTTGTTGTTTGATAGTTCACTTTGTAACACCAGATTTTTGATTTCTAAGGACCAGTGGTTACTTTTTGCTCATTTAGTAATTTCACAGAATCACAGAATGGTTTGGGTTGGAAGGGATCTTGAAAACCATCTAGTTCAAAACTGTCAGTGCCTTACCTGATTTAGTGTCTCCTTGCATGACAGCAATTCCAGATTTTGTAATCTTTGTCATGTTTCCATGTACTTTTCCATCCCTTGTTTCAGGTGAGTGGATAAAAACTGCATGAACAATTCAAACACAGGCACACAAAATTTTCCTCTATCAAACCTATTCTCTCCCTGTTGGCTTTACTACGTGAGCTGGGCACTGAACTGGCAGATCCTGGTCGGTTCTTGGTTCATTTTTTCATATGCACTACTTTATAATTTATAAACACAAAATTTCATTGCGTGACCATGAGGATATTTAGAGCACAGATGGACAAAAGGCAAATAATCCATCCAAAAGTAGGACTCTCATAGCCATGGACAAAGCTGCCCAAAATCCCTCTGGATTTTTCCCTCACTGTGATTTTCCTGGAGCATTTCACAGACACAGTCACTGTTCTGAGGGAGTGACTGATCCCAGATTCCTTCCACTGTGATCTTTGTGCATGGAGACCCCAGCACTGGAGACTCCCTGTGTTCACTGATGACATTTCTCTACGTGCTTTCCTCTCAACTTTTCCCAAATTTGAGATGCCTTTTAGAGCAAAAACATAATTTTGAAGCAACCACTGAGTTAATCCATCAGAGTTTTAGAGGAAAACACTTATGAAGAAGAGCTACTACTTTTATTCATGGCAAATTGCCTATTTTCCTTTCTCATGCAGCACACTGGGACATTTTTACTTGTCTGTTATTTGCTATTTCTGTCTTTAAACTCTGTATCTGCCTTTTGTCTCTGTAATCTCATTTGTAAAGATCCCGATTACTTTTAGGGGGTTAATTGCTACCACAAGCAATGTCAGGCTATGTCAGACTCCAGGGCTTTATGGGAAAGCTCTGCAAGGACTTCCCCACATCTCATGTATTTTGGTCATGTCTGCACTCTCCAGCTCTGATTGGGGAGCTGCTTTTATTACACAGCACAACTAAACAAAGCAAAAATAGTAATTTCCTAAAAGACCTCTGAGAGTACATTTCTTTACATAGACTGTGTAGGAGGGCAATAGAACAAAATTTGGAGCTTTGCTATTCTGAGGAATAATCAGCGTATCTGAGACAACATCCAAACATCTCTCAAAAGCTCTGCGAGGGCTACACGTGTCACTATTGGTGTAACTCAGTGTTTGTCACAGTGTTTCAAATCCCCTGTGAGGCCATGAATGTTCCCTCAGCTTGGCAGCATTTAATTATAAGGCAAATTAATAGATGTTCATTGTTTTTCTTTAATATACACCCAGACTTTTTGATAATGATAATACAGGCTCTGCAGTTAAGCAGCTGTTGGTGCTAAAAGGGAATAAAAGTAGATGTTTGTGCAGTGGACTTTGTACAGGTCTGTAAAATGTGGCACAATAGATGATTTCCAAGAATCTGAAGTGCCAACCTTACAAGTTAACAAATTGAATTATTTTTATGATTGTTCTGAGGTGTCGTATTTAAACAAATGATTTCATCCCACATGACACTCTTGTCTCATATGTATTAAGGGTTAAAATCTGTCTCAGATTTAAAATCTGGTTTTGACCCACTGACCATGTTTGGCTTATTGTGGTTATAAAAAAAAATGAGAAAATTCACAAAAACTAAGAAAAAAAAAGGAAGCATGAGGCAGAATTAGAAACTCTGTAAATCAATTCTGATGCAGGAGATATCTGTGCATTAAAGGAGACGAGCCAGGTTGAGGATTCCAAGGTTAAATGAGTTTATTGAGTTAGTGGTTACAATGGTATGTCAGATACCTGTAATCCAAGCTACACCTACATATTTGCCTCTAAATTCTCACACCGTCAGTTTCCGTGTCTCTAAACATTCCACCACCAGGTCTTCTATTACTAATAATATTATAATAATAATAATCAGAATAATAATCATAATATAAAAGGCAATGTCAATCACCATATTGTGCTTCATACTCCACCATAAGGAATTCAATTGGCAAAAGTAAACCTCCGGTCATATTAATGGGATTAATTGAAATGTGAGCAATCATAACACTACTAGAATAGAAAGAACAAAATCCGGTTCAAAAGAAGCGTTTTTAAGATGAATTAGTTTGAACCTGTTTTAAAAACTCACATACTAGAATGAAGATGACTTAAAAGTTATATCATTTAATTATTGGGCCACACATTGAAGCATATTGGCTAGTACATTTTTGCACTGCAACAGAAGCAATACAAGCTTTATGGTCTACCATTACAATTCCATTTTTTTGTTGTTTTTTTTTTTTTCACTTAATATACCTGCCAACCTAATGTTTCTCGCATGCATAAAAATCTCGGGGTTTAGACTTGAATTTATCATTTATTCCACGCGTACACCCCCGTGATGCAAATTCTTTGGCCAATTGAATGCTGTCGTTTAGTTTAAAAAGGAAGCTTGGAGTTAAGTCCACTTTACATCAGAAGGCAACGCCCCGAATTTTGGGCACTGCAGAGAGTTATTGACTGGAACAGAGTCTCAGGTCACATGCAAATTGTCACTTTTGTCCCCCCACCCCATGCCAGACGCACACAAGTCGGCAGGTACGCATACAAAAAAAGAATATAAAACCCTCCTGGTAAAGCTCGGTGCTTTAGAATGAATCCATAGCTTTAAATTCACTTAAGGCCTGTACAGGGGAAATGTGTTTCTTCTGGGAGCCTCTCCTCACTCTTGTCTGATATTCTTCTGGTTTTTCTCTCTTTACTAGAGGTTTCTTCTCGGGGGCCTTCATCTTCCAAGACACAACTGGGGAGTTCACTGCAGCAGTGCCATAGACCTTCTGGTATTTAGTAGAAGCCACATATGATGCTTTCACTGTAAGGACCACAGCGTTCATCAGGTTTTTAGCTGCCTGGATGAGAGAAGTGGCACTGTCCAGCTACAAACAGAAAACAAAATGAAATACAGCAAGGTTACTCCAAAACAAAACACAGCAAGGTCGCTCCACGGCTGGATCACTGGGCTGTTTTCCTGACTGAAGCCTGGATCCTCCCAGATCTCATTAAAGATGGAACAAATCCTCTTCCTCAGGGTACCCTGCAGTGTCCAGCACTGGCAACATCATGCACTGAACAGCAAAGGTAAGGCTATGATACCTCACATTACCTTTTTTTTATAAGTTAAAGGAAAAACTTGTGTTGTCTGTGGATTGTCTGTGGGCCTGGTTTTTTGTGTTTTTTTTTCTTTTTTGGTTGTTGATTATTTTTGTTTGTTTTCTCACAAAAACTCCTTTCCTTCTCACTTAAACCTCTAAAAATTTACTGTTACGTGTCAGAAGCTGCAAAACAGGTCAACAGGGATTCTTCCCAAGTGTTCCAGTTTGTTCTAATTATTCCTGTTAGGCCCAGGATAACACCCCCAGTGATGTCTGGGGGAACAGTGTGAGGCCAGCACTGAGCTTGTTAGAGAATCCCACCTGAAAAGATGAAAGGAGGCTCTGAAACCCCTACAGAAATGAAAAGATGAGACAGTTAACTGCAGGTTTTGGCAGCTCCTGTAATGTGTGAGTTCCTTATGGTCTCAAGGAATTTTACTTTGTGGTTACCAGGCTTTTTGTACCTTTGTGCTTCTCCCGTGCACGAGCCTGCCTGGGGTTCCTGGGTGTCCCCGGGATGTAAGAGCCCTTAAGGACTTGCTGAGACTTCCACTCAGCAACCTTTCCTCACACACTGAAGTGAAGTACACACCCCTGGCCAAAATTTTCAAAAGGATTTTCAGCGTATAATGGGACTTCCAAGGCAATGTCTCAACGTTCCACGATGTGAATCAGGCACTCGCCAGATCCAAGGGGATATTCTCAAAGCAGTAGGCCTAAAAATATGTTCCTAAGGACTGCAGCAAGCTGGGTTACTGCTTATGATGTTCAGTTATCCTTTTCCTAAAATACTGAAAGAGTGGGATACACTTTTTTTAAATAAAGCCTTTCAGATATACCATGGAAGCTGCTTCAAGTATTTATGCCTTTCCCAGACTGTAGGAATGATTTGGGATGTACTATTACTTTAAAACTTTGATTTCACCCCACATGTTCAGCAAGTTTTTAGTTGTTTTTAATTAGGATAAATGTGTCACTCCAAGCATGTCCTCCCTGTTTTGGGAGCACGTGGCCCTGTAATGTAAATGCTAAGCAAGGTAAGCAGCACAAACAATCATAAGGCAGTAACAAAAGCCACACCATACTTCACCTCAAGCATTTCGAATCATTAACAGAAGAGTTCAGGAGAAATCTCCTTCTGACGTGTCAGTGACTGATGTGAACAAAAACAGACATTACAGAAAGCCTGCATTTGAAACCACATTAATCTTTACTTACCTGGGGGTTTTTTATTTCCTCTGCTCTGGCCTTAAACCCATTACGGTTCATTAAATACACAAACAGCTACATACAGTGAGGTGAAAACCAAAAAAAAAAGCATTTTAATTATATTCACATACGTGATGCCATTCCCTGAAATGCACAGTTAATTGCCTGCCCCCAGTAAATATTTTTCCTCGGGACTAATTTGTATTTCTGTTCGTGAAAGAAACAAAGTTAAAAGATGGAAAATTACATTACATGGCAGAAACATGACTGTTCAATAGGGAGTAATGAAATATAATCCAGTCTAGTGTTATTCTATAACCACACTGCTGCATGATTTATAAGGCAATCTGTATGTTTGTTGGCAAATAACAGATCACACTCTATTAAATTAGGATATTCTAATTTACTGCAGAGATCTACAATCAAGCATTATTCATTGTTAAATGATTCTTTTTGAAACGCTGCTGGATTGATATTGAATATAAAGTGATACCGTCAAACAGTGTTTACTTCATAATCAGTGTGGATAAACTGACTGGATTGAGCCTCTGTTGCACATTCCTGAATGAATTCTGGTTTGCTGAAGGTTTCCAACAGCTTCACATTTTACACCATGAAAAGCACTCTGCTAGCTGTTTTACATATGTTAAGAAACAGAATGATTAAAGGGAGCATTTTAAAAAGAGGGGGCACCTAAATTAGATGCTTGAACCCATACACAGAGTTCAGTCTACACCTCTGAACACAGTAATCAGTAATTTTATGGACTGCAGTGATAAGGGCATGCAGAATCTTGCACTTCTTCAAGATCAGATGCAGGCTGCAATGACACCTTTTAGGAAACCACATTTCATATTTTGATGCCATTTTAACTCTCTTCAGTTTCAATATGCTGTTAAGAGAAGATAAGAGCTCCCTGTTCTCACCATTATTAATCACATTTTAAGATGCAGATACTCAGACTTTGACCCTGATACCCACTTGTAAAACACTTCCAAGTCTTGGAATCAGAAAAGAGACATAAAACCCCATCAACAGGCTGTGAGTATTCCCCAAAATCTGCTGGTGGCCATTCCATGCATCCAATTTGGCCACCTGAGTACTTCCAGTGATTTTGTTACAGCCTCCAGCTCCTTGCCTGTCTTACGGCTCAGTAAAGAAGAATTAAACTGAATGAACATCATTCCAATTAACATTTAGATCTTCCTACACCACCGTGTTGCTCCAGCTTTGAGCTGTGCTTTGCCACACTGGCACAAAGCTGGAATGAGGCAGCAGTGAATCAAGCCCTGGCTGTGTTAATTCCTCACAAAATCTGGGCACAGAAACATATGCACTTTCCCAAACGTTCTGTTAATAATAAAAAAAATCATAAGGAAGAAAAATTAACATTTCAACTGAAAGCACCACTAGGAAAATTACTTCACAGTACAGAAGGCAACCTTTACTCCCTGAAATACGCACAGAATTACAGATCTAACCATGGATTTTGGTCCTAACAGCCAACAAAGCCTTTGACTTGCTGCACAAAGTAATGGTGTTCTGCTGCTCAGACCTCTTTAAAGATGTGTTTGCCTGCTTTTAGGAAAAAAAAATCCCTCTCACCCACAAAAGATAAACTTAGGTTACTGTCCCACAAACCTCTAAGAACAGAGGAAAACGCAAAATTCATAAAGAATCTAAGAGTAACTGCACTGGACCTGGTCACTTAGAATAATGGAGGTTGGAAAAGATCTGCCAATAATATAATTCCAGGGTTTTGTTCCCCCAAGAGAAAGTCCTTCAGCTTTTGAGGAGTTTCTGAGCTGTTCACCAGCTGTGCTGCAATTTTCCTGCGCTATATGCAGAATTTTCCAGAATAAAAAGATAATCAAGATTTTTTGCTTCTTTTACATATATACATAATCTAAGTAAAATACCCAGCAATTGCAATAGCAAAACAGCTGAAAAAATGGGAGAGAATAAAGCTGGAAATCTTTATCCTTAACAGTAAAGCAATGGAAAGAAATGTTCTCCCTGCATTTTCACACTGCTGTAATAGGAAAGAATTATATTTTATATTTTAGAATGGAGAAAATCTAACCTTCAGAGATGTCTTCATATTTATAATAATAAATGTCCATAAAAAGTAAGGGAAATTGAGGAAAAAAAATCTGTGTTTCCAGTGAGTAAGGATAAGGAATGGGTAGTTTTAAAAGAGTTGGGTGCTGAAGAATGTTCTGTATCATTACTGCTGATTTTAATAAACCTTGAAAAGTGGGTGAAGACATCAAAAGAATTGTAGATAGTTTCTAATCTTGAAATATTTGAGCAATGAAAATAAAATGACCTGTGAAATTATGGGCCAGCTCAGCTGACAGCACTCCCAAATTAAATGATGCAATGTCTGTGACAGACTCCATAAATAGAGGAGAGAAATGCAGTTAATGGTAACCAAAGGGCTGTGTGGGTTAAAATATTTTCAAAGTAACCCACATCATATTTTGGTATGATTAAACTTGGAATTGCTTAAAATAATGCTGTGGGTATAATTGGATCTTTGAAAGGTCTTTTGCTTAGTAATACACGACAGTTTGATTAAAAACTCAGTTGACACAAAACTAACAAGACACATACACAGAAGGATTCCAGATTCTCCAGCAGCTGCTTCCAGAAGTACATACACACATCAAAAAAAAAAAAAAAAACCAACAAACTAAAAAAACAGTGCTCAACATGAATTTTGCAGTGGGGTCTTGGAGAAACCATCTGAAGGCTTCACAATATTAATATTTCTACTAAAATCTTGGAAAGGAAGTCACTCATTTGATGAAATTTGCAGATAACAATTGGGAAAGTGGCAAGTCATGCAGAGGGCGAGTGATTGATGTCTAATTAGCTGCTAAAAGTCACAAATGTACGTTTAATTTTGGCCAGATCTACAGCAGATGATACCTAATTACACAATAAGGAACTTTATTCTCTGCAGGATGCCAGGCAATCACTCCTTGAGTACACAAAAAGGAGGGGACTGATGAAATAGGTTCAATTATCACATTCAGTTTTACGGTTATGGGATACTGAGTCCTCTTCTCAATGCAAGGACAATACTGAGGAACTGGGAAAGAATTTAAAGAAACTCAGTAACAAAAAACATCTTTTATGGCAAAGACTCAGCCTGCTCTGTTCTTCCCACTTCCAAGGGAATGACTAAAAAATGAGTTGACTGAAATCAGCAAGTGCATGGTAACAGAGCTGATTTTATTTCAAGTTCCACAGGTTAGGCAAAGATAAAGCAAATCTTAGAGGCTGAGAGGTGAAGCAGGTCATTTTAGTTATTAATTACCTGCAATTATTTATTTAGCAGTTGTATTAATTAATCACAAGAACTCATGAAAGATTGATTCTATTTCTTGAAATTGTGAAATCAATATTGGATGGTTTTGCTTAGCATGTATTAACTATTGGACATTTTTAGTGCACATCAATTCAGGGAGCCTGTGCATCAGTTAGGCAGGGAGGCAGCTTGGATGATAACAACAGCCCCTATTGACCTTGAAAGGTGTGAGTACAAAAAATTAGCATTAGGAGCTATTGACAAATGGAGTTTGGTCTGGTGCACTTTTCACAGATTGGGAGGAGCAAATATAATTTATTTTATACGCTGAAAAAGAACCTGTAGCCCCTCAAATACTCTTGGTTAAGACTTGATTTGTCCATCTTTAGCAGGTGACTTAGGCACTGCCAAGTCCTTAAGGCTTTCTGTGAATTCTGGGTGCATTCCTTGCTTCTCCTCCTTTCCAAGGGGAGCTCACACTTTCCTGGACAGGTCCAGTTGCTCTCATCACACCCCAAAAGCCAATCAACAGTCTCCAGTGCAAATAAGGCTACAATTATGCAATTATGAACCTGGATGGTAAATCAGGAGTATGGATTTCTCAGATTGCATTCTTCTGCAACAGAACATTTTCCTCTGAGCTGTGCTTAACAGTAAATCCATTCCTACGTACACAGGAGGTATGCAAGAAAAAGATCTTATTCATAATATTATATCTTACATTTCTGTGGCACATTGCATGCATAAAACATGACCCTGTCAGGGAGAGCCAATGCAAGGATGGGCTGTTTGCTATTCAGATGCTCTCCTCCCTATGGAAGGAGACATCTGCTCTTTATCAGCACTGCTGTGCAAAGGCTGAGGCTCTGTCTCAGTCAGGCACTTCAAACTACTCATAGCTACAGTCCATTGTGAGAAAACTATCCTGTGTACTTGAAAATATCTCTCTCCAAGAAAAAAGTCTTTATCTGGAATGCAATGTGGTCACAATGGTGTTAAAAATGGATCTGTAGCTACATAGAGAATGGTATTGTACTTGTCCTTTCCCAGCTATTTGTTTTCACATTTGACTGCAATTAACTTGCTCCTTTATACATGATGAATATTTAATTCATTCTGGGGGTAGTTGTGTTTTATAGGTGCCCAATCCATTGAATAACCACCCTCATCTGCATTTTTTCAATTACAGGTAAGAAACCCGAGGGATTCCCAAGCCCATTTGGTTGTATTTAACAAAGGCTGCCACGTCCAAGGACAGCAGAAAGCACAAAAATACAGCAATAACTGTGGGTATCTTCTGTCTTCCATGGACTATTGTCATTTTAAAACACATTACTGACTTCTTTATGCTAATTTGCAAAAGCAGAAACAAATAAAAATACTCCCACAACTGACATTCCCAATAAAAGGTAAACAGGCATAATAGAAATGCATTTCTGCATTTGCTTTACTTATTCCAGGTAAATATTTGAGTATTTTAGAAGCAAAAGGATAAATTACAAAATGATATCCTGATTCATTTGCTTTGAGAAGAACACTTAATGTGAAAGCTTGTATTTTAACATTTGAAATGGTGAAATGACAAAAAGACAACTGGAAACACCTGAAAGTTAACTAATTACCTAATTACCTAATTATTTTTCTGGAAAATAATTATTACTGGTGTCTCTCTAGCCTGCAAGTCCCAAAGGTAGAAAGTAGATTTTTGAATTTTTGATAGATAATAGGTTTTTTTCTATTCAACAAATGCATTTACAGTCAATAAATTATGTCTCCAATACTATTGCTATAAAACAGAAATTACAATTTTTCTTGTAGCTACCAAATATAATGTAGGTTATTTCCTCAGTATTTAACATTTAATTAATATCTTGCTGCATTCCTTTCAGAATTTAATGGGGGGAAATTATTTTGACCCATAACAAAAAAAAATCTCTCAGAAATGTTTAATTTTCTTTTTCTGCTGATTATCTGCCATTTCCCAGGAGGAAAAAGATGCCAAACAAGTACCATTCTTACCACACAGCAGAAACTCTGTAAGGACAAGCAATCCTATACAGCACTGAATTTTTAAAATTCAATTACTTTAGCAGTCTTTTTCATGCTACAGCACTGTCTCAGAACTTTCAGGGTCTGTTGCTGAATTAAGGTATTTGACAACAATCTGAATGCCAAAATGTCTGGAAAAACTCTACAGGACAAGGAAGGAATCCTCAGTGAATGAAGCTAAAGGAGTTTTGTAGATGGGGACAGGATTTCCCTCCACAAACTGGGTTGTTTACACCACACGTTTTCTTTGCTGAGGTTGAATGTAGAGGAAGAAACACTTTCTACATCAACCTCCAGCTGAGAAACAGAGAAATGAGTCTTCTGCCATGATGGCTTGAGGGTTTTTTGTTCCAAATCTTCCCCATTCTGCACAGAAGGAGTGTCTGGAGGATGATGCCAATGGTGGAATGTCCTGGACAAAGAGCAGGATTGACCAATGCCCAAACCTGATCACAATTTCAACACTACCTGAAGCAAACTTGGCACAACCACATTCACAACTCTGAAACCAAGGAACAACTTCCATTCTGCCCCATGGAATTTGCTCTGAGTTCCTGGATGATTAACAGGAAGAAGAATTTTGTATGACTGATTTAAACCTAATATTCAGCAAGATAAAACGTCTGCAGCAAGATGAAGTTCAAAATCTATCTGATGGCAGAGGCAAACTCCAACTACATCTTAAACTTTTTTATATTGCCAGGAGGATTCCTGAAGAAAATTAGAGTGGGAAGTCTGTCAAAACTCAGCATCAAGCCCAATAAAAAAAGCAATTTACACTAATTTACACAGGGATTCACATGCCAGAAGTCTACCCGAGACTCAGCATTGTCTGGGCCTCAGGTCACAGAGAACACAGACAGGTCTCTGTCAAAAACATCAGTCCACATTTCCATTCTCATATCCAATTGCAGCTAAATCTGAAAAATAAGGAAACAGAGGACGACTAACCAGTCTGTGCTACTGATCTCCCTGTTCCCAACTTGAGTTCTGGCTTCTAATTTGAAGACAGAAACACATTTTAAAAGCCAAAAATAATCTAGTGCTCTTTAAAGCTGAGTTTTAGGAGCAAATCCTTTATTCTTTATCTAGAGAATAGGTACAATAACAAGAAAAAACAGGTCTTTCTAAGACTCTTACCTGAAAGGAGCCCAAATCATGTCTGGTTGGCTGGAAATTGTACTCAGTGATAAAATGCAGGAGACTTTGGATAGGAAAAAAAAAATCAATAAAGCACAGAAACACTCTATGCTTTACATGAGGAAATGTGTTATCTCCTGCTATTCCTCCTGATTTTGTCTTAAAGAGAACAAAATGAAAAGCAGCACAAAGCAGGATTTAAGACTGCAATGCTGACAAATGCGCTGTTGCCCCAAATTCTTTTTTAATTTGTACGAGTGTCAGAGTGGTATTTGTAGGTGATTTATCTCCACGTCTTCAGCTGTGAGGATCTGCCACTTTTTGAGGCAAATCTGCTCCTTCAGCTGCTTTCCTATCTCTAAAGTCATCCCTGCCAGGTCAGCACAGGGACACTTTGAAGATAAGTGCTCCACGGGCACAGCTGGCTTTTCTCAGGAAAGGGCTTGGAAACAATGCACCAAACACATCAGAATAAATAAAATAAAATCCAATCCTGTTGTGGAATGGAAGATGATACCAGGACAACTATTGCTTGCTTCCTAACATTTGCCTGCTGTTGTTCATGTATATTTTATGTCTTGTAGAAGCAGATAAAGGCTTCCATCATCCAAGATACTGATCATTGCTGAGGTGTTAAAAGGCTTTTTCTTCCTTGGAGCTGAGGGTCCTTCCAGTGTTGCCCAACTCAATCAGTGAAAACATTCCTGTCTCTGTTTCAGCCCCCAAGCACTTCCCAGGACTTTACAGCAGTGTGCAATTAAATAAAAAAAAAGAAAAAAAAGAAAAAAAAAAATCAAAACTCCACAATAGTCTTCAAGGGAAAGCTCCATTTCAGTCAGAGAGAGGTGGATTAATCATATATAAAAATAATTTCTAATGGAAATTCTACAATTTTATACCAAATAAATTATTCATTATTAACTGTTCTATTTATTTGGCCAACTCAATCAATATTTAAACAACATACAGTAAGTAACAAGAGTTCCCTGCTAGAAGGAATTTTTTCCCTGGTCAATTACTGAACAAACAATTTGTAAATGCATCTGTTCATTACATTTTTAAGTTTAGCTAACACTAAACTTCATTAAAAACCATCAAAACAGGTAACAATTACCTGTTCTTACTTACTGCAAGGAAATGAAACCAGAACAAACCAGAAACATTTGTAAAGGCTGCTGCACTTCACAGGGAAAGAACAAGCAAAGATGACAGCAAATTGAGAATAAACTGGAATGAATCAAATCTTGCTCTGAATTCTAAGGGCTCATTTTTATTACTCGTGTTTTATCATGCAAATATTCTTTAAGGATGAAAAGAACCTTTTGAGGTCAGCTAGTGCAATGCCCTGTGGAAAATTTGCATTTCATGAGGTTGTTCTGGATTTTGCTCAAATTCAGGTATGTCCAAGGATGGATAATCTCCCACATCTCTGGGCCAGAGAACTCCACCCTGCATTTGAATTTCACTACCCTCCAATTAAAACTTTTTTATCTTATATCTAATTGATATTTTCCATGTGAAAACTTGTTTTTATTGATTTCCCTGTCCCTATGACCATGCACCTGTGACAGGTCTGGATCTGGATCTTCTCAATCTTATTCTGAGGTAGTTGTAGACAACAACATCCCCTCTGAGCCTTCTCTGTATACATGCAAATGTATCTACAACCTGTTGGTGATCTCATTTTCACTGCTACAAGACCATGTGTCCAATCTGAATGGAAAAAAAAGAGTATTTGTGGAAAAGGAGGAAGAAAATATCAAACTTGGAAAAATTTTTAGTACCTCACTGAAATTGTTTAAGTTCAGTACTAATCTCTACAGAAAACACTTGTGTTAGGGATTCCTAATTTACTTGGAGTCTCTTTTCCTTTGCAGCTCAGTACTTTAGGTAGCATTTTCCCTGAGCAACAAATACAGAAGTACTGGTATTCTCAATGCTTCAAATAATCCAAATGGTTCCTGTGCTTTTCACCTCATGACAGCCATCCCTCCACAAAACAAATTAATTCAACCACGCCTCCAAATCTTGCCGCTAATCCAGAATTTACACAAAGGAGATGAAGGCTTAGAATTTAGAAGAATGGTGAAATGAAAAAGCATTTGCAGTGGCTCTTTTCTTACAAAGTTCTTATTTAAGTAGTGCACATTAGCCATGATTACCTACAGACTTGACTGCACTTAGCTGGCATCAGAAAAATACAAACTGAGTGTCTTTAAATATTAGTCATGATCTACCATGGCTGGTGTCACTTGAACCCCCAGATTTTTTCCAGATGCCTCTTATTGAGCAATTTCTCCAGGAATGAAAGCGGGAAAAATAGGGCTGTTCCTAAACCCCACTGGTTCAGTGTGTTTGGTGACCCAGTCAAAGTGTTCAGAGTTTCCATTTCTACAAATTCAGTCTCATCCTGCACTCAACCTACCTAATTCCAGGCTCTGGACCAAAAGACTCCAGACTCCTTTTGTGCTTGGTGAAGAAGAGCAGGAACCATGGAGCACCCAAGATCTCTAATGGGTTCTTTTTCTACGGAGATGGGTCAGAGCTCTTGAGCTTTTAAACTCAATTTAGAGATTCTAAATTGCATTGGAATCCTAATACTAAAACTAGTACGGTGAATCTGGGCAGGTGCTCAACATCTGCAAAGAAACTGTCCTTGGATTTGATCCAGTGATCCAAGAATTCAAACAACTTAATGAATATTTTTGAGACTGTTTTCCTTAATTCTCCTATTTTGGTCCCCAGAAGTGTCAAATGGATGAAAGCCACAAACCACAAAACATAAAAATCTCTCCAACCTCCAGAAACTAAAGAGATCAGAGCATCAAGACAGAAAATTTACATGGATAAATGCTCCTTAATAAGCAATTTAAATATTTCAGTTCAGAACATATTAGGCATCAACTGAGTTCACAGAAAGTTGATATCAGTTACATATCAAATAAAAACCCTCAAAAGAACACCAAGGCTAGACTTTCTGACTCTGTACACATGGTTTAATTCTCCTGCTTATGCCTCTGTATTTTTTTTAAGGTATTACCAATCTAAACAGTTGTCAGTGTCTACCTGAAATGAGAATATCTGCCCTCTGGAAATGGCTTTTGAGTTCCACATAAAGGAAGCCTGGAGTGAACATCTCAGATGCAGATGTTTACACTTGGCTAAATGAGTCAGTATTCACACAGCCACAGAGATGACAGCAAAAAACCTCTTCATAATTCAATTAAAATCTTTCTGAATAATAAAATCATCAGTTTCCATTACACCAGAGACCTACTCTCATCTTTTTGCACAGCTTGAGTGGGGTAGCCTCCCACTGTTACTGCAGCATTTCTTTCTAATTCTGTCTTTTTCAAACCATACTTAACTTGGGTGAAGTCTTTCTCCCACTGTTTTTTTTTTGGGGGGGGGGGGGAGGGTTTGGGGTTCATTTGATTTTTGGGGGTTGTTTTGCTATTGTTGGTAGGTTGGTTGGTTTTAGTTTTGGGTTTTTTTTTTAAATTTAATTTGGCCATCCAAAGTGGAAACTGGAATGTCAAATGGAAGACAGAGAAATGCTGGTCTTGAACATTAGCTGAGCCTTGAAGGAGTGTGCTGGGTTTGAAACCCATCGTGATTCTATAGATCTGTTCTGCCTTGATCGTGGCTCAGCATCATTTGTAGAAAGGAAATAAAGACAATATTTACTTCTGTTTCACTTCTACCAGGGTACACCATGTGTTTGCTTTGAGACACTCAGATGGGGCTGATAAAAATCCAAAGGACTGTGATTTAAGAGAATCATGTTTAATGTCTTTGAGTGCAACTGTCCCAGGATCAGAAAGCCCAGGCTGTTTAGTCAGTCCCAGTTTCCTCCACCCACTTACACTCAGTTCAACTGCTATGAAGCAATTTTGTTGTAAATTCAAACGAGCTGAGGTGGAGGTTTAAAAGGGCTGCAATTTAAATCACCACGAAGAGTCCTCTAGAATGCTGTGCACTGTCATTGTGACTTCTCCTGCTTAAACAAGATGAAATCCACACAATTCCTGTTGAGGCAATGGTGTTAAAGCAGCCCCAAACTGCAGTAGGAGAGGGCAGGGGGAGAAGCAGCTCTTTGCCAGCTGACAGGGTTTGGGAACAGATGGTGCATTTCACAGCTCTCCCTCACTTCTCACAGAGAAAGAGAAGGTAAGAACCAGCCCACAAAGTTTTAATTCAACTTGTAAGAGAAACCAGCCTGGCAAATAGAGAAAAATTGGGAATTTCACATAGCTGCTGAAATCATACAGAAAAAAATGTTAGATCCCTGTAGGTGATCTTACATCATCAAATTATTGCTCACCCTTTGCCATTATGACTGAGGAATAAATTTGTCATTTAAATGTTGATCTCCTTGAATATATAGTTGTAAATATACTGGTTAATACATTGGGTTTGTTTTGAGACAGTTCTACACAACGTGCTTTCAAGTATAAATTTTTTAAGATTACCATACCAAAAATTAACTTTCAGTTTGCTAATAATTTATGAAGATTTAACTCATTTGAATTAGCATGTACTGGAAGAAATTTCTCAGATATTAGCTTTAAAAGTTTTCATATTAAACACTAAATAAAATCAGCTGAAATCTAGGCCTTAGAATATTTTAATTTAATGTAATGTACATGTAAATAATATTAAACAAACTTTGTAATTGACTGAATACAAATTTAAGCCTAGGCTGTAAAATGTAGCAATCTGAGCACTTCAGACATTTTAATTTTTTTTTTTAAATCATAGCTGCCAGTAAAATAATTTAACAAGGGAATTAGCTCAGTAAATGTAGCATTAGTTTATTTATTCTCTCAGTATTAAGTTATTTAGCCAAACTCACAGCCTGGGGTTACCTGGACAGAAATTTGTTATTAGAATTGGCACAGACAGATTCCAGGTTAATTATTGCAACATTCATGGAATTTGGAATGTCTTTCCCTCTACAAACTCCCCACTACACAGAAGTCAGCCAACTGCTAATTTGCTCATCTTACAAGATAAATTTAGAAAGCAAATTTCTCTGGATTCAAAGACATCTCTGAAATCTCTGTTCCACGATATCCCCTCAGTGCTGATCAGTCTCTAATTCACCAGCATTACTGAATGACACCAATTCTGATTCCCTTTTCCCAATCCTTATCCCACTCTTAAAAAGAGTTTCTCTCTCTATGCCACCAAAATGCTTTTGTATCATTGAAGTGAGATTAGGGCACTGTGCAGTTGCTCCTTGTGTTTTATCAATTCCCTACAAAAACTGAAGTCTCCTGCATTATACAAGAATAATTATGTGCTAAGACAATTTGATAAACTCATCAGCAAAGGATGTGCTTAGGATCTAAATTAAATTTTACCTTCAAGGCTCTGAAAAGAACAAACTTCAAATCATCTTTAAGAGCAGCAGTTCCCATAAAGTTTTCCCAGTGAAACATCAGAGATTGACTAACTTGTTTTCCCTTTTCCTTTCCTGAAAAGATTAAAGTTTGCTGGGGAAGCTAAATTTACTAGGCAAGTTCGTGGCTTTGCAAAGGAAGATTTGGAGATTTCAGTGTTTGGTTTACTAAAAGAATAAACAGTAGTAATAAAATTCCTTGTGCACATTATTCAAAGCTAGGAAAGCTACCACCTGTCAGGGAGACATTTTTATGTTCTTTGTCGTTATTTTTCTCTTTGACAGGGAGGGAAACAACCATTTGTGGAAGTTTTGGTGGGCAGCTTTGTAAACACAGCTCTCACCCTCCCTGAAATTCATTTAGATTTCCTGTGCATGGATACAAAGAGCATCCCTGAGTCATCAGGGAGGAATCTCTATCCATCACTATGGACCAATTCCCAACCATGCCACTGACCAGAAGATGGAAAGGCCTGCACCCTTACCCAATTGCTCAGAGCCACCCAGTCACCTGAAAATAGAAGCACTTCATCAATCAGGCTATGGACCAGCTCTGCTGAAAAGGCTGTGATTGCACTCTCTTTCTTTGATTTATTGAGGACGTGTTGCTGCCTTTTTAGTGCCTCTCACTGGGATATGAGCAGACCCCACACGAAGCTCGTAAAGAGCTTTAAATGAACGAGAACAGCAAGATTTGCAGTATCCCTAGGGCCCAAAATCTTCCTAGGATCCTTCTTCTGTCCTTTAATATGAGAGCTCTGACATCTTGACAGCTTTAATAGATACCCAGGAGGCAGAACGAGAAAGGAAGGTCTTCGTAGTCCATCTTGTCTTTTTTAATATGCTGAGGGATATTAAAACAGTGAAGCAGTAATACCTGGGGCTGAGGGAAATAGGTAACAAGACAATGCTTTAAAGTAAAATTGTAACATTTAGGTAGCGAGACGAAAAACACACCAAGAAATTTAGTCAGCAGCATCCCTGCCCATCTCAAGTTCTTATCAAAGAAAAAAAAAATCAAATGCTTTGATTTATAATTTCAAAGGTTAAGTCTGAGTTACATCTCCTCTGGGTTTCCTGCTTTATTTTATGTCTTCCACAATTTACCTTTGAATTTTATTTAATCTATAAAATAGGTCTTATAATTGGCTTATTGTCAATACACAGCTTCATAAATATTCTGGATAAAGTGAATAAAAACAGTAATAGAGAATACATAAAAGAGAAATCCTGTCCCATATAAACAGCCATTATCCACAGTTAATAATGATAAATATATAAAAAACACCATCTATCTTTAATCATAAAGAACTTCAGGAAAATTATGGCCCAGCGCTGTAATTAAATACTGTAATTAAATTAATGGAAGTTTAGCAGCTGAGTTCAAAGGGACCAGAGCCTGCCTTTTCACAGGGCAAGATAAACACTGAAGGATCAGTTTAACCATCAGCCAATGGACCACCTCTGCAGGGAGCTGTGGCCATGGCTTTGCAGGTGAAGTTAACTCTGGGGCTTCAGGAGGAAATGCCTCTTCTCAGGTGACTAAGAAAACACATGCAAATAACTCTGCGAGTCCTATAGTTAATTTGAAAAAAAAAAACCAACAGAGAAACTCTCCAAAAAATCCCCCATTCTCACACCTCTTCCCTCCACCCCCAGAGCTACAAAGACATAGATGAGACAGGAGGTTACTCACCGTTGAGGAGTCACCGCTTCCAGTCTCAAGCGTAGCTCCCTCAGCACAGGTGGGTGGGTGGGTGGAAAGTTGACTAGCCCTGCCCCCATCTATGACATCACACTCTACCTCATAAAAGGTAGTGAAAGTGCTCTGAACTCCAGTCTGATTTCCGAGAGATACAGAAAAGAGATAGTGAGAGAGAGAGCAAGAGAAATATTGTGCCGTAGCGTAGAGGTGAGGAGAGAGGGGAAGGTGTGCTGAAGGAGCTATGCTTGGCCAAGGACACAGGGCCTCCTCCACGATGAGTAACCCCACTGGCTGGGGCTTCCTCCCACTCCTTCCCACAGCACAGGGTCAGCCTGACAGCCCCACTTTGCTGATTCAAAAGGGCAACAATTTTGGCACCTTTTGATGACAACCAGAGAGGACAGAAAGCTCTGTCCCAATTAAAAGCTGACTGACATCAGATCGGGCGTGAATTTGGTTGACAGATTCCCAAGTGACTCTGTTTTATTGTGTGGTTTTGTACAGCCAAACTGCACAAACACATCCACACCAGTGCAAGCAGCTAAAATTCCAGTGACTGCAACAGGAATTACAATTGTGTTCCCCCATGTGGGATAAACATCCAACCCACACCTGTGGATTGACCCTTAAGTGGAGTAATCCAGAGGGTTGGGCCTCCTGCACCTTTCCTGAAGGTCAGGAAAAGAATTATGGTTTTCTTGCATTGAAAATGAGAACTGACAAACTGTGCTGAAAGAACAAGTGAGGGAAGCATAAAAATTCTGGGCATACATTTATTTACAGAGCACACTTTCAAGTTCCAGAAAATATCAATAAAATGGCAAAGAGGTGATGTTTTTAAAGATGTACATTTTTAGACAATGACAGCCATACAGGCTGAGGCACACTTTTCTTTTTCCCAAACAACATCCCAAGGACTGAAACTGGAGGGCTTAAAATGGGATATTCAATCTAATTTATTGCAAATGGTATTTTTATCATCCAAATTATGGAAAAGCAGGTTTGGGAGTAAACACAATTGCTTATATTATCCACTGGGATTATCTTAATAACCTAGCTGTGGACTAAAATTGAAAAAAATAGTATATTTTTTTCTGCTGCTAAACCTAACTCCATTAAATAAAACTACTTAGAGAATGGGGGACTATTCAGTGCCAGTAAAAACTGCTAAAGATCCTGCCTTTTGGAAGAGGAAAAATAAATACTCCTTAAATATCTTTTAATGGTATGTACTATAAGCACACAGAGTTAATATTGATGCTTTCCCTCAGGCTTTTTGGTGCTACAAGGATCATGTGAATTGGAATCTGATCATGATTCGTTTTTCTGTCTTAATAATGATTAATGTGCATTCCCTGCTCTCTCAGTGTGTTCTTTGTTTTCCTCTCCTTTCCTTCTGTTGAAAAAAGGAAGTGTGTGACTCATGTCTAGTACCAGCCACTCCACCTAACAACAGAAGTTAAGCATCTTCCTTCTTAACCTTCGAAACTTTTATCATCACGCTTATCCTGCAGTACCTGCAGATGTTGCTGTCAGTCAGTGCATTTGTGGAATTAAAAACTCAACAAATGGGTGCCCAGTGGGCAAAATGAAGAGTTATTGTGGCTGTTAGAGATGAGATGTAACTGCAGGAGCACAATGCAAAACTAGGCTGCAGCTGAGGAATGCTGAGTGATGACAGTGCTGTTCATAATTTAACTGTTTTCTCTGTACATCATCTCTTGATTACAAACTATTTGCACATTGGAAGACAGAGAGGAGGAAAACCTCCTCTGGTCCCCTGTATTGCATCGACTCATTATTAATATTCATGTCTAATGGCCTGCTGAAGAGGAAAGAAAAATCCAATTTTTAAAGGTTTTTATGGTAAAAAGTACCAAGTAGTATTCAGTGAATTCATAGCTTAGGTAACCTATGGCTTGACTACTGCACCACAGTTGTTTTTGCCAAATGAAGTAGGAACATATTTCGAACTCCTGTGACCACCAGACCTGATGAAGCCTAAGTGAGGCTGCTCCTTCTGATAAAGAGAAGGATGTTCAGAGGATATCACCTTAAATGTGAGAAAAATTATACATGTAACAGCAGCTCCCATAAAGAGAGAGTTTAGAGGGATAGAGAGTTAAATTGTCTTTTATTGGGATGAAACATATGGAAGTAGCACAATTAAATCCTGGAAGACTGAGTATGGCCAAGGATATCCTCCAGTAAAAAGATAAGAAATATGGAGAAATATGGAAAATTCCACCATGAATGTGATAGAAACAGTTTAATAGATTGGGTGGCAGACTATACCCCAAGATGGTATTTTGGGGCTAGTACTGCTTAAATCTGAAATCTTGTTTGGACCTGCTTAGTATCATATCTGTAGTTGATAAAGAGAATATTAAGTGAAGAATAAAGTTAAGACTGAGTTGTGAACATAGACTAGAACACGTTATTGAATAAAAGCAGAGAAAGAATACACCTCATGAAAACATTTTTTAGAATGTATATACATTCAAGAAAGTGCAGAAATCTTCCAAATGCTCCAAGGAACACAATTAAGATTAATTAAATGAATGCATGAAAATGCAAAGAGACAGTAAATGAAGACTTTAATATCAAATATATTTTTAAGGGATGTAAGTTAAGCCTAACAGCATAAGAAAACTATGTGAATGCTGGTCAAGTAATTGATCTAATCACTTGCACCCAGGCACTAGAAATCAGCTTAAAGTAAAGGTCCATGTCTGGATGGAAAAAAATCCCAATGTGATTTCTTTCTTGGGTAAAAGGATGAAGACGTGGTGGGAAAGGCAGGCACCACACAGGGACCTCTGGGTGCTGTCTGTAAAGCCTGAGCACAGAGAACCAACCCTGCAGAAGCATCACCCAGGCTGGCACAGACACAGAAGGTAAAAATGGATGGATTGTAAGGAACTGGAACGAGAGCTGGAAAAGGCCACGTACAAATGCCAAGGTGCCACACATCATAAAAGTCTGAGAGCTTAACACAGACACACCTCTGACCCAAAGAGAGCCAGCTGCTGGAGGGTATCAGCATGATGGATAAGTGGGAAAATCCTTTTTGTACATTATCTGTCATCATTAAGGAATGATGAAATATGGAACGTCCTACCTGACACTGAGTAAAGCTGCAACTTCTCGAACTTTTTGACAATGGAAATGTTGAATCCAGTAGCAGGTATAAAAAAGGGGATGAAAATGTTTCAGCAGTCTTTTGGCTCAGACACTGATGCTCTAATCCAGTTTTACAGAATTCTAATTTGGTCTTTGATGAGATTTAGGACACATTACTTGAATACTTCATCTCAGTTTCTAGACATACTGTTATCTTCCTGGTAACACAATTCACAAGGTTTTGATGATGTATTAGTCAGAATCAGAAAGAAGTGATGTTAAAAGAAAGCATTTGAGAATATCTAACAGTAAGAGGTTAGGATTGATTTTTCTGATACTGAGTAGTTTTTTAGTTTGACTTCATAGCAATGTCTTAAATACACTATACAAAACAAACCCTTTTTATTCATCCAGCTGCTTATCAGCCATGTAAGATTAGATGTGATAACACAACTATTCTTTCTTTTCTTCTATGAGGTACATAAATAATAATTTCAATAATAATATGATCCAAGTGTGGAAGAAAGTATTTCAGAGGTTAAAGATAGAAGGCAACTTTTAACCCTCCTCACTCAGTTTGCTCTCTTCCTAAAGGCCATTATGACCTCCCACCTTTAACAGAAACACATCTCTTTTATAAGTTTTATTAAAATCTTTGTTGTAAGCTGCTCTGTTCAGTATTTGCAGTTGATTTTGCTCAGGCTGGGGGAACCTGTTGATGTTTTCCCTCGAAGGCCCATCTCTCTGTCTGTGAGTGGTTCTATGTGTGTGTTACTCATCTGCAACTCAGGTTGTCAAGAAATATAATTACAGTCAAAGTAACTGATGAGCCTGAACTTGAGTTGTTATTCTTTCAATATCTGCACAAGCACCATCTGATAGTACTTTTAGAAGTGGGATTTAGTGTCACCACTTTCCAACTCGAGGAGTTAAATAATTGCAAGAGCTACAAGATGCACTTCTGTATAAGAAACACAATCCAAAATCTCCTGTTGTGGGTTAAATCTGTCATTATGGAAATTCAGACCCCATAATTCCATGTGCAAGAAACAAACCTCATTTTCATTTAAAGGATGAACTTGTTAGCAAATCTATGCTGTGCATGAGGGAGGCCAACTAGAATGCCCCAGGGGAAATGAATTATTATTTCATTCAAAATGATGACACTTGGTCCCAAACCATCTCTTTTAAAGGCAGTAAGACAGGAAAACAAGTGAACATCAGATAGCACCAAAGTCCTCTCTTCCTTTATAGTAATTCTGACAGGGATAATCCTTTAGGACCATATCTTAGGGTGTGTTAGAATGGTCTTTGAGCCCTGCTAATAATTATTGCAGGGCTGCTGTAATTTGTGTATCACAAAGCCATTATATTCCCATTTTCTTCCCAGCTCATTCAGCATGGCCTGGAATAGGAAAACAGGCTGAAGTGAAGCTGTAACTACTGTAGCTGGCAGGCTTTGAATTTTTGAGTGGCTACTATTTTTAAAGCAAATGCAGCATGTAATGAAGCACATACAATAGTATTTCCTTCAATTCTCTAACCTTTCTCTATGGTCATATTTGTTTCCAGCCTCAGTCTTAAATCTATAACATTTTGTGTTGTTTTCAAGGAATTAAATGCTTAATATTGTTTGGTATCAGAAATGCTTTTCTTTGAAGAAATTTCTTAGAATGAGAGATTTCAATAAATGTAATCTTCACAAATGCATGAATCTTAGTCACGTGATAAAGCACAAGAGCATTTTCCCTGGAGCCAAAATGCTTCTTAATAAGGATAAAAGTCTGACCTGTCTAAGTTTAAACCTTCTGAATGTAGATATATAGATAGTGTGAGTGCTTCTTGTCTCCATGAATATATTCTAATGAAGACAAGTGCAGTGTAATTTTGCTTTGCAAATTAAATTCTACATAACATCTTTCCATTTATGCAGGAGATATTGTTTCATATTTCTGTGTCTTTACACATGCATTCATATAAAATGAGGTATTTTCCTAGTCCTAAAAATAGCCTTATATCAATGAATTGGAGCTTCAAAAGAACAGAGATTATTGCACAAAAAATATTTTCTTGTTGGATTTTTCAGTTGTGTCTTGAGCTTTTTTCATCTGATTTTCCTTACATGAACTCTGCCTGCCACCATCCACCTTCTTTGAAGGAACAGCCATACACTAATAAAAATAAATTAACCTTTCCAGAGGCTTCTGCACAGTTTTTTCTGTGGATCCCAGTTATGATCCCCCTGATGCCCAAAGTTCAGGGCCTGCACCATTATCCAGTCCAGCACCTTTTCTAAAGGCAAAACCCTGTGAACTCCCTGACACTGGAACGAGATCCTGCAGGACCTTACACTTGGTTGAAACAAAACACTGCACAAATGTCACTTAAAAGATACCTCTGGAGGACTCTTGTACAACTTTTAACTTGAAATGAGTTGATTATTGAAATCAGAACTTCTCAGCTGTTATATTGCTTACTCCAGGTTTGAGGCTGTCCAAGGAAGCCAACTGCATAAACTATCTGGGCTCCTGGTCCATGCTGCTTTTACTGGGATGCAACAGCATATAATGAACTAAATTCCTATTATTGTCAAATATTTGGCTTTAGAGCCACTACAGATAAATCTATTTATTCCTCTTTTTTCTTAAAATTATTAATCTTTAAGATGTTTTGTAGGATAATTAGGAATTCTTCACTGTTTTAACTTTGAGAAAGCCCTAAGAGAGAGCTTCCATAAAACACATCGTATATAATGAATATATGACCATGAGGGATTTTATCAGCACTCATTTTGATTAACCTGCATAACTCACTGGTGCCTTTGTCCTTTAGGAGCAGTAAATTGACTCAGTGTCAGGATGATAAATTTTTTATGTTACCACCTCATCAGGTGGTCCCTTCTTGGACAGTGCACTGGGGGACATTCTGTGCCAGCAGGAGTTGGAGACTCCTGTATTAGTCAGTTCAAACAAACCTGTTCCAGATAAAGGTTCATCCAAACCTGTATAAGTATATATGCTTCACACAGCCATATATTTTGGAACTGAGTACACTTCCTATGGCTTTATTTCACCCTCACACGTATCAATAGATCTCCAGACATTCAAACACTTATGCAGAGGTTACTTAAATAGATCTTCAACCCAAGCTGTCCAGCTGAAACTTCTCTCTGTATTTTTCATGTCTTTAATGTTTCCCAAAGCAGATGACATGAGCTAGTTGAATACACAGTGTAGATCAAGGTCTCCCCACACAGTCCCAGTCTTCCTGTCCTGCAAGCTGCCTTTTCACAATGTCAACATGAAGACCCTGAGATTTTATTTTCTCTCCCTGCTTGTTATATTAGGAAAGTAGAGATTATGATGGAGCTCAACAAACTTTATGGTCCTGACTTTATCTCAGTCCTTTCCCAACACTGAACTTCTTTGATTTCATATTCCCATCTTGCTTTTGGTTTGGCTTTCTTCCCCTGACCATTTCACACCTTCTATTCCTTTGCCTCAATTCCTTATTTCTTCCCAAGTGCTGTTCTTTACCCTCTGCTTCCACAGAATCACAGGATCAGTTAGGCTGGAAGAGACCTCTGAGCTCATTGAGTCCATCCTATGACCCAGCACCACCATGCCATGTCCAGTCTGTCCTTAACACCTCCAGGGATGGGGACTCCACCACCTCCCTGGGCAGCCCATTCCAATGTCTAATGATCCTTTCTGTGAAAAAATCCCTCCTAATATCCAACCTAAACACCTCCTCTGGCACAGCTTGAGTGTCCTCTTATACTGGGGCTGGCTGCCTGGGAGATGTGGAGAATCCCCTCCCTCCCCTGCTGCCCTGGTGCTTTGGAGCTTTCCATCAACCAACACCCCCAAGCTCTTCCTCTCAGGGCTGCTCTCAGTCCATTCTTCTCCCAGCCTCTGTTTGTGCCTGGGATTGCCCTGACCCAGCTGCAGGACCCTGCACTTGGCCTTGCTGAGCTTCATGAGGTTCTTACAGACCCACCTCTGCAGCCTGCCCAGGCCCCTCTAGGTGCCATCCCTTCCCTCCAGCACCTCCAGTGGCACCACACAGCTCAGTGCTGTCACAAAACTTGCTGAGGGTGCGCCTGATCCCACAGTCCATGCCAGTGACAATTAAACAGTGCCAGTCCCAACACTGAGCCCTGAGGAGCACACTCCTCCCTGGTGCCCACTTGGACAGTGAGCCCTTCACTACAAAATAAGCGTGACCATGCAGCCAACTCCTTCTCTGCTGTTTAGAGACAAGGATATGCGGGCCAGTTGTTCCATTTCTATTATAAATTTATAGTAAAACTCACTTTGTCGCTAGCTGAGGAACTTTTTTGCACTCCTGAGAATCTTGAAGAAAAGGAACCCAACAGTTTGGCCAATTTACCAACTCTCCCTTCAGGAAACTTTCTTTCACATAATGCTCAATTCTAGCCTGGTTCAGGAGAATTAAATCACTCTGTTTACCGAACTCCAAATCAACACTTCTTCCATTCTTTTACGCATTTTAAAAACAAAGGTTCTCTCTGATTGCCAACTTTAAAACAGAGGAAAATACCCCAGAGAGGCTGTCTGTTTCAGGGGAATGAAACACCCCATCAGTGGCTCTTAGGTAACTGTTCAGGTACTTGCTCTTAATCTAAATTCAATGAAGATGGCCTTGCTCACTTTTAGTAACATGTGAACTTCAAATTATCTGATTTTTCTTTGAGTCTACAGAATTAATAAGTAGTAACTTGATCCTTCACTGCCCACATGATACCAACTTGCTTTTACAGTACAAGTAGAGTGATTCAGCCTTAATTGAAAGAAAAGTAGGACATTTAAGCCATTTTTAGTAAGTGTAAGATCCATAGGCAGAATTGATAGGGAAACTGCTGGTGGGCTCACCTGAAATAGCTGCTGGATGCTCACTGTTATTGTCTGATAAATAATGAGGCTCATTCATGTTTGATGAGCATTGGATCTCTCTGATTATCTTACTCTTATCACTCATCACAAATAAACATATAATTATTTTGCTCTACATACTGTTTCTGTTCATACTTTTATGCATCCACCCTCCCAGTCCAGGTGTTATGTCCATTTTCATCATGTCCTACCCAAAATTAACAGGGTGACTCCAGCCCTTTCAGGTTCCTGCTCCTGCTAAACTCCACACTTAAATTCACCAAGCCTTGATAAACTCACAATCTTAACCAAACTGTCTTGCACCTTCAACAGAATATAGGAATCCTTCTCTGGGTATCACAGTAGAGCCTATTATGTGAAGATAAATAGGACTTGGAAAATAACTGGGAACTGGATCCAGCTGAAGTGTTTGGAGTGTGCTTTAGCTGTTGATTGCACATTTTTGGACAGTGTTCAAAGGCATGTGGCTGCTACTCTGTATGACACTGCATAACTATATGGCTCAGAAGTTTGAGACCCTGGCAAATTTTCTGATAATACAGCTGATTTTATCTGTAGAGCTCTAAATCAAACCTGAACACGATAAGGAGCTGCCTTGGAGAAGAGATTTTCTTAAATTCTGCTCAATCTAACTCTACAGGAAAAAACTGTGGCAAATCTACTAACATAAACAAGGACTTTAAAAAAATGCAAGCTCACAGCCAAAATGGATAGTAGGTAAATGAGCTGATCAGCTTCTGAGCAGCAGTAAACAGAGCATGTGGATATTTATTCTAGAATAGGAAATGAATATATAGATTTGTTTCATTGTAATTCCCTTGCTAACAAGAGGCAGACAGGAATGCTAGAAAAACAAAGCAGCCCTAGAGTTAGAAGTCTGATTTTTTTATACAAATAAGAAACATCATCATTAAAAGCAACTCCATTGAACAAAAGTAGCTCCCACAAAAAGGCAAGGCCATCAGCAAGAGCTAAGTATATGTAAATGGGATTTACTTCACTGAGAGCAGTGTACTCTCAGCACCTCAGAGGATTCATTCCAATACAATACTGCAAGTGATTATGAAGCAAATATGCATTACCTTAAATAAACCAAAGCAAGAGACAAAGCAAATTATTTTGAAGTGCTTTTGCTCTGTAATTTCATTAAAGGAGGCTGTTTGTTCTCAGAGGGGAACTAGAAATTGAATATTGAAATCTAAAATTACAGAAACGTGTATCTGTTTTTGGACCAAGGTCAAAGACAGTTCTATTAGGAACAAAGGTATCAACTACACAGTTAGAAATATTTTTTTAATCTTCTGCAATTTTTGTTATATAATTTTTTTTTTGTTTTTATCTAACATCCTCTTCTTTTTGCTTACTTTCTTCCCTGCAATCTTTTTTGGGTTTCCAGGGCTCCTCACTGAAGAGCTGGTATCAGGGTTTTTCCTCAATTTACTTTTCAAAACTCCATTGAAATCAGGAATTAAGAGTCTGACCTTGGAACACACAGGGCCAAGCCAACAGACAGTCTAAACAGTCCTTGCCCTGTTAATATTAATGAGGAATTAACTGATACGTGCTAATTCCCAATTGCCAGGTCTTATTTAACTGATAAAAATAATTTTGCTGTCTGCATGGACGGAGTCTGATGGGAAAGATAAAAGGAGAAAAAAGAGCAGAGGGGAAAAGGAATGGGAGAAGGAAAAGGGCAAACAACAGTGGGTTGTTTACTGAAATAATTCACAATTCAGGACTGTAACATTTTCTTACTTTTTGATCTGTTTTCCTATTTGCAGCAAAGTCACTGATGCCAAAAAGGACCCTTCATATGCTATGCTAGAATCATACCAATCTATAGAGGAAAAAGCAAACAAGATCAGCTTTATGTTCATTTTCAGAGATAAACCATACTGAACTACTGAATCTTGGGGGAAAAAAAAGAAATAGCAGTTTCATCAAAAGATATACGGCACATTAAATGTTATGTACACAGTATTTTTGAAGTTGTTGCAACATATTTTTCTCTAACAAAACTGTAAGAGCTGTGGGGTGGCTTTCATCTGTCTTTTAGCTTTTAATTGGTTTTATGTCTCTTTCCTTTATGTATAAATACGCATACACCCACACATAGATTCAAACACACATATGCATACTTTCGTTTCATTTATAAATATTGATTAATATTCTTAATAATGAAAAAAATTCAAGCAGAGATCCAATTCCCCATAATAGTTCTGAATCATAAGTCATCTTTTGGATCGATCTGAATTGTCTCATGGTTCTCTGTAAACACAGTAGTAAATTACAATATTGTAATAATTGTCATGGTGCTTGATATTTATATCAAAACACTCAAATATCGCACAATCACAGCAACTTACTCCTGTAGTCACAGGTTGGGAAGTTCTGGGTTTCTATAGTACTTCTAACATTGTACTGTATGCAAGTTGCCAAATAATGGTATTTCATTTCAGTACAAATAAAATACTGTTTATTTGTAATTGGCTATCCAAGAGAGAATGAAGAAGAAGATGGAAGCAGAAGCAGCAAGTAGACGAGCGGATGTGGATGTGCACTTGGATACCAGACCTCTGGATAGCAAAGGAGCATACAGTACCCAGCACCCTGAAGATCAACAGCTCAGAAAACCCTGTCAGGAAAGCTCTGCACTGACTGGGTCATGTCAGATCACAAGATAATGCTCTCACAAAGGGATGCACAGGAGTTCAGCTCACTACACCTCCTCCTGCTCAGAGCACCAGCAGAAGAAGCAAGCTGGGCAGTCTTCAAATTTTCTCTCTAGGTCAGTTTTACCGAGCCTTTGGAACAGACCCAAATAATTCCCGTGGTTGAAGCTCATTTTGCCTTTGAGACTGAGTGTGAAAACCCCAGCAGACAGAAACACAATGGTGATGGAGCCTGGGAAGCAGCGGGTGCCAACAATGCCAGACTGGAATGATGAACTCAAGCGGTTTGGCCACTCATAATTCCACAACGGATGGGGATGTTCCGGGGACGAGGAGATGCGCGAGGCTCACAATGGCTTATTCAGCATCCACAAACACTGAATAAAGAGACTCGAGAAAAGAAACACACACAACCACAAAAGCCAAGCTGGGAGAAGCGCTGGTTCGGGGAGTTGTTTGAGAGAGATGAACATGACAAATCAATGGGGATGGAAGGCTGGACCCAGATGGCAGGAGGTAAGAAAAGATCATTGCAATTACGAGGCTGCATAACTGCCAGTGATACAAGGACAGATCATGCCGCTGGTGCCAGGAAAATGGAAGAGGATCTTTTCATTGCTGTGGGAAGATCAAGGTATTAAAATTACATACGTACATACGTCAAGAAGTGAAGACCAATTGCAGGACAGATACAGGAACCTTTAAGCAGCTCCTTTTAGGATTGTGTGTATGACTTCAGAATGCCTGATCCAAGAAAGTCTGGCAAATGTTTAAGACCTTCTATAGTGCTTTGCAAAAAAAAATAAATAAAAATGTTATGTGACTGAGAACACTTTCTGTGACTTCTGATATGTTTGAGGAAGGCCAGTGATGCCACTGGGGAATCTCATGGATGAAATGAAGGGCACAAGTTTGTTGTCCTAATAATCTTCGTACTTGATTGGGCTTAAACAATGAAAGGGTGCTTTTTCAAAACCACATTTGGAAATAATTTGTTTCGAGCATCTTGGATCTCACAAATCACTATCGTTTTGAAAACACTCAGGAGAGTGGAATATGTTATAAATTTACATACATATGGTCTGTACTTGAGTTAGAGGTTAACAAAAGTGTCATGGGGCTAAACTGGTGTGAGGGAAAAAACAAAATCATGAAGAGCAGTCATTGCTTCTGCTTGGTTCTAGCATACTCCCAGAGGCTCAAAGGCCAACATAGGAGAAGGAAAGAAAAAAATATTTAAAAAATGTAAAAACCTCATTGCTTATAATATTACTGCTGCCTGTCTTTATTTCTACAAAAGGCTGTGTAATAAGTTTGTAGTGTTCATTGAAAATCACTGAAATAACTGGGTGGTATTAGAGTATATAATCACTGTGCTGGTAATAGTACTTGAAAACAGCATATGCATCAAAATGTAAAATATTTTGCTGGCCTTCCAGAGTCTTTTGCTAAACCTAGTGTGCATTGGAACCTGAGTGAATGAATCCCATTAGTCATCACCATCTCAACAATATGCACTTCATACAGAGCTGGCTTCTGCACAGAGGAAGGAAATTACCAGTACTAACAAAGGAAAGAAGATTTATAATGAGCAAATATACAAAAGCTCCAAATAATTATAATATTCACAGCTTGGCAATGACTTTCTAGGCTATGAAATTACTTTTCTTGTGGAAGAATGAAGATTCTACAAGGTTAGTATAAACAAAGGGTAATTGGAAAATCAAATTGCTCTACACAAGTTATTGTAAGGCCTGGAATAATGGTGATAGAATTTAAAAAAAAAACAACCTTGCTTATGAATCAGTGGATTTTTGTTTTGTACATTATTGCAATCAAAAACGCTCCCTTTCAAGTGCTACGTGGGAAACAAATGGCCAAGTACAAATGCCAGCTTACCCCTGATACAATGAGTTCTCCTCCCAGGTTCTGAACTTCTGCCTTCACTTTGCTGCAGATATTGAGCTGGTGGCAGTACAGGGCAATGCGCTGCAGGTAGGCCAGCAGGTCCTGCTTGCAGGCTGAGTCTGGGCACTGCACACAACAGAAATGCTGATCAGATGGAGCTGAGTTCATGAGATTAGAGACAGGTAATCAGATAGCAGCAATGTGTGTGTGTTAGGTGCATCTCATTCACTTTGTCTTTACATGAAGTACAAGATAAAGTGTGAAAAGTCACATTCTACCTTTCATTTAATTTAAGATTTATGAATTGCAACCTAAAGATGCACTCTACCTTTCTGTAAAATGGGAAACCTCTTTATCAATAAAATAATAGTTTTAAATTACGCTCGACATTAATTTATGGAATTGTATGGAGGAGTCAAAAGACCAGGTTTAACTTGAAACTCCAGGTTGCCTGCTGGGTGTCCAAGTGAACATCCAGTATGGCCCAGTTAAAGTCCAGATAAACCCAGTTCTGAGTGGTTACCCCGGTCTAATGCCAGCTCTTGTGCCTGGCAGCTCCCCTGGCATTTGTGCCGATGTTCAGAGGATTCGATTAGGTCAGATGCGCTGGATGCTGTGAGGGTTTCATAATCAATAGAACCAGAAAAGGCCCCAGTACAATTTATTCATAGTCTCTGGGACTCTTAATAGAAACTGCATCATCCCCCACAATATCAACAGCATAACAAACAACAGCCCTGTAGTTAATATTCAGAGTCTTGTCTCAGGTGAGCAGACCTCAGTAATTCACTCTGCTGAAACAGAGCTAAAAGGGGCCATGGCTAACAGCCTGTCTCCAAGAAACACTCTTTGGGGCTACCCAGCAAAGGCTGACTGACAATGTTCCTGCCCAGCTTGGGCAACAAAGATTCCAAATATGCCTCTTTATCACCTTGCAGAGTTTATGCTCAATTAAAAAAAAAATATTATCAGAGCATTTCAAGAAAAAATTGATAGAATTAAATGCACCTGAGTCAAAAACATCACAGCTCCTGCCTTGAGATCACTGCTCTGGCCCCAGCAGCTAATGCTGACAAGGAATGTGTTCATGGTGAAGTTCAAGGTGGAGTTGGATGTATTGTGGTCTATAACCCCAAAAGGAGTCATTTGGCTTTCTTCTCTCCCTCTAAAACTAACAATAAACAAGGCTGGAGCTTCACTGTGGCTGCTGCAGAGCTTCTCTTCCTCACACAGTTGCCACACCTTTCAGGCATTAATCCCTAAAAGACCTCTTCTCCCCACAGGTGCCAATTTAATATAGAAATATGTACTCAATTCTTGAAGCCTATGAACTGAAAGGAATGAACTTTAAAGCAATACTTCAGCAGAGTTGTCAAGGCTTGAAATATAAATACCTTGGAGTGAAAAAAATGTAAGGGCTTTCTCATTGGAGCAATAATTAAAAATGCAGCTGTCCACAAAAAGTTCATATTGCATGAGGGTCTCCAAAGCTCTGTGAAATATCATTGAAGTACAAGCATTAAAACACATAATTCATTCTCAAAATAATTTCACTGTTTATTATTAGTGTTACAGTCCCCTGAAATTTAAAATGTGACTCAAGTCAAGGCACTCTAAGCATAACAAGTCTCCTTCTGTTTCTTTCTTTAAAATATTCCACCTCTGCAATTACTGCAGACTAGGAATTTCATCAGCTGACAGATGGGTTTCTTCTTTCTTGTGTTCAGATGAACAGATGCTACATTTGAAGGACTGGAATGGGTTAACTACAGGAAAAATGCTTGCTGCTGCTGCTGAAGAAAACCTTAAACCCAACATTTCTGAGGTTACAGGAAAATGGGCAGCTTTGGGGTTTTTGCCACTCTGGCCCATATTCCATGGCAGGGTGTGTTACACACTATCACACTCTTACTTGAAGAAGAAAAAGACATTCTTATTCTGAAGAGAAACACTAGAGGCAAGCAAGTTAGCAGTTCCCACTTCCAGCAAATTTTCTCTCGATGACAATGAAATGAAAGAAACTATGGGAAATCTACAAGGGAAAAAATAGTCAAATTTAATTTGCCTGAAACTAAAATTAGCTACGTGGGACCTGGATTTGAAATTTGGCTCTTGACTTTTAATACAAGGCTTCCTCTTGATCTCCAGATGAATAGATAATCCAATCTGAAAATAGAAATACAGCAAGGTCATCTGTCCAGCTGTGACATGAATTTGGGAACAGGAGTGAGGACACAGACCCCACAACACACACAATGCACTGAGGCAAACCAGAAAATAGAACCTTGAAGGAGTAAAGTGCCAAATCAAGGGAAAATTACTGAAAGAATGAGCTGAAAAGAATCTAAGAATTCCTAGGTACTTGGCAATCCAAATCCCTACTGCTTTTTTGACAGCAAATATATTTTGGATGTGATGATCTCACAGGTCTTTTCCAACCTGAAAGAGTCTCTGTCTAATTCTAACAGGCCCAGAAGTGAGGCTGCGGAACAACTCAGGCATTTCTGAGCTTTGGAGAGACTCATTTATGACTTTCCTGTTCTGCAAAACACTGATGGGTCTAGAAGAACCAACTTCTATCCAACGGGGAAGATCAAGATCCAAACTCAACAGGTAATTTTCTGGTAAGACAGACTTTTCTTGCAAAAGACAACTCATCCATAGAGGTTATGCTGTATTTCAGCTCATTTTGGGGTTACCTGATCAGCTACTGCCCGTGCCAGTTTGTCCATCCTGGATCCTGCCTCTGCAATCTTCTTGGCTGCATTAATGACATCGGATGTGTTCTTCAGGGGGCCTTTCCCTCTGTGAAACACAAGACAATTACCCACAATCTCAATAAATCACAGAAGGCAGCAGTTTTACTGACCCTGTTTAGTGCTCCATTTTAAAATAGCAACACGAATGTCTTCTTAATTTATTACAATTTTGCCTTTTAAGTACTTTGTAGTGCAGCTTGATTAAGAAATCTGTCTGCTGTATTTCCTCTCCCCTTCCAAAATGCCTCACTGGCAATTTAGTCCAATGGTGCCTTCAAGCACATGAGCTGTACTTAATAGTATATGCATTTTTAAGTGCTCATTAAGCCAATGTTCTTCCTGGAATACACAACTATTTCAAAATTATGTGATTCCCAAGCCAGCGCTAAATGTTCAGCCCATCATGTCTAGGGCAAAGAATGTCACATTTTAGAAAACCTTTTTCAGTAGAGTTTTTTGTTGGAAAATAAAGAGGGGTGAAACATAATCGTTATGTTACAGATGTGAATGTTACACTTAAAACACGTTTAATTCACTTTAAGCCTGATCTTTCACTGTATTTTTCAGATGATGCAAAAAATTCTGGGTTCAGTCATTAAAGCTACCAAAATGTAACAAGACAAAGACTTTCCTGAGTTTACTTCAGACTCAAAATTTTTATCTTGCTTGTACCAACAAAATTGCTGCTGCTCCTCCTGAGGAAGGCTCAGCTGGAAGTGAGTTCATTTTCCATTTTTTTTAATGTGGAAAATCGTAATATGATCAAACATATTATTTTTAAAATGAAACAGAAGGCATTTTTCCTAAGCACAACACTGTGTTATTTTTGGATTTTTTTTTTAATCTATAATGGCAAGAGTAACATGCTGAAACATATTTCCATTTTAATCTTCTTTCCAGACTTTCATTACCACCTTAAACAGATGAAATACAAGTACCCCACTTCTGGTGAACTTAAGCTGCAGCAAAAATACTTCTTGGTGACCTCGTGTGCTCCTACATTAATTACATGAGCAGATCTAACTGTCACAAACTCCATGCATTTGAAAAATTATTCTATTTTAACACTGCTGAGGTTATAGCCAACAAAGAAGGTGTGAAAGGCTTGTTTCTGTTTTAATGGAATATATTAAACAACTTGTTATTGAATCTGATGCAGACAGAGGTGAACTTTGATTTTTTTTTTTATTTACTTCAAATGTGACAGCAGTTTTCTCTCATTCTCAAATTAGTTCTGTTCTTTTGATGCTAGAAAATATAATTACAGAACTTCGAATTTCATGTTCAATGTATCAAAGGTTGTCCAGGAGGTTGCAGAAAATGTGCATATTCTGGGCTGTTCCTTTGGGAAATAATTTCTTCCTTCCATGATACAATGACCCCGTTTGCGCAGTTTCCACTCTACTTTTTGCTGGCAGAAGGATCAGAGACACCAAGACAATAAAAATACAAAAGTAACACTAAATTGTGTAAAATACTCTCTCCATCCAGTTCCACCCCTTGCCACTATCCCAGGTTGCTCCAAGCCCCAACAAAATGGCCTCGAACGCTTCCAGTGATGGGGCAACACAAAGAGATGAATAAATGGATGTCTGATTTTAATCCTGAAGAAAACCAGGAAGATTTTCATCCTGTTTTGTGTAATCACACTTTGATAAATACCATTTAAACTTTTGAACTCACTTTAAGAATAAACACCGAACAAAACTTAATTGATTACGGTGATCTGGAATTCAAAGAATCTTGCAAACCATTCTCCCTGGTGTGATTAACAATATGACTATAGTTAAAAACAATAATTCTGTTTACATTGTATCGTTAATGAATGGCCTTTTGACACGCTGCAATTAGAGAAAAACAAGACATCAATAGAGGAAAGAAATGAAAGCAAAAGAAAGAAAAATCATTACTGACAGACTCCCACGAAGCATTGGATCAAACCAGTTTCTTTTCATTTGAGATTTTTTTTGGAAGGAAGTTCAGTGCTCAAATGGTATAAATAGTTTTGCCATTATTTTTGATTGACACAAATTGTGCTGAAATGTTGAAAGTTCAGAGAGGCACATGCATTTAGATGGGTGCTAAACAAAATGTCACTGGAGCGTCTGTAAGGTCACAGACTAACTTTGCTGCTGAGATTCAAAAGGATCTGCAAATAAAAGAGACTTGCAAATAGCACAAAAACTTCATGTGATTAATCCCATTTGGACAAACACAAAGAGCGTTCCTTGGCTTTGCATCCCCAAATCCACAGCAAAACATCCCCAAAAGGCTACAGATCGAGCAGAAAAGGGAAGATGTGGCCCATCTGAGCTCCTCAGGTGGGCTTATTTTGTCCTTACCTGGTGAAATCTGTCATTTCCATCATGATCATGCACATCTGCTTGGCCAGCACAATGATGTCATTGCCACTGTCATCCCACTTGGCCACCTCTGCATCCAGCTTGCTCTTCTCTTGGTGGAATATCTCCACCTGCTCTGCAATCTTGGCCTTCTCCTCCTGGGGCAGCTGAGCCATGATAGCCTGGAGGAAAAACGGGAGTTGGGTATGAAAAGAAAGAAGCTACAAAATGAACGTTCCCAGTAGTCCCAGCAGCTCGAGTTTCTTTTTGTGGGAGTTGAAGATGCCAAGTAAAATCCTGTAGGCATTTGATTTCTGTCAGGACAGGCAAAACCACGTTCACATGTTTATGCCTCTTCTTGCACGTTCAAGATGATAAAATCTGTATTTATGATGTTGTGATTATTCACCAGTTGACACAGGAGGATTACAGCTCGATTATGAGGAAGAATAAAATGAGTGATATTTGTGGGAAAAGGCAGATTGAATTGCTGTGTCTCCCCTAGTCTCATTCTCTGTCAGAAATAGAGGATTTCAGATTAACACAACACTAAAATAAGCTGTGGCACACAAGACAACACATTTGAACTGAATTGTAACAAATATATCTTTTCATGATATTTAGTGTTATAATTTTCCCTTGGAAGAGATGCAAAAGGCACTGAACAGGTTGACACTGATCTGCCTCAGCATCCACAAAGCACAAAGTTCCCTTCCCCCCTCCAAAACCCCCTAAAAAATTATAATAATTATTGAAGAAGATCAAATGGACACTTTGAATAATGATTTCCAAGCTGAGCTACTATTTGGCTCTAGGGATTCTGAAGACCACATTATGCATTTAATGGGGTGTGACACATATTTAAGTGTCATTACATTTTTTTCTTGTTTATGTCACTTTCAATCAGCTGAAGTCTTTTTCTACATGTTCTTAAAATGCTCTTGGCTTTTAAAAAATCGTAATTGACCTTTTCCAAAACCGAAATTAAAAAGGGTTATAAACAGTAGATCAGAAAATGAGAAATTTGCAAGTTAATCAAATTAAAATTCAGGACGAGTTTTAATTAGGCCTTATCAATGTAACTCAGCAGTTTCAAACGTTAGCATAATAGTCTTTGCACAGAAAAATGCAGTGTAAGTCAGGCTAATAAATAAATATATAAACCACACATGAAACACTAGAACTGAGGAATTAACTGGAGTTAAGAGAACATGATAGGAGCAGTGAAATTTGGGAAGTTTATCTGCACGGCTTGCCTGTGGTTTCTTTGAGTGGCAGCTTCACCTGAACTCTCTTTAAACTGGAAAGCAGTGCTTTAATATTTGTGTTCCAGCTGCTGATGTGCTTTCAAAGCAGCCATATCCTACAGCAAATGCAGCCCATAAATTCCAGTTTTATTTTTACCGAAGACCAACACAAGTCTTCCTACTGAAACACTAACAGCTTTATGGAGTAAGAATATTAAACAAATCCATTACAGTCCACAAATAAAAATATTTTGCATCTTTTCCTCAGAAAAGGTTCAAATAAGATTCTATTCTGCTTAGGACTCCAGGCTGGGGACTGGGCAGCTTCTGCTTACCATGTTTTCATTTTGGTTTTTTATCATTTGCTGCTTCCTGTGCCCATTGCAATCTGTGTTATTCAGGAACTGTCTTTATGATATATTATGTTTATATAGTGTGCAGCTGATCAAAGCAGAAGGTTTTAAGTGCAGCAGTAATAATAACCACAATAAATGTAATAGAATTTAAGACTCCTAAATCCCCAGGTGAACTCGATTCTCAGTGAGAAAAATTACTGCAGTCTTTACTTGGGTTTCAGATCAAGAAAGGATGGCGTGCTACACAGTCCTAAATGTAACCAAAAAGATGAGAAAGGCTGTGAAGTTTGACAAAATAATCTGTACTGTATCTCATTTCTGTTATACCTGAGATTTGCTTTAGTACTTTGAACACCTCAAACAGGACTTTATTCCCTTTAAAATACAAAAATCACAAAAGAGAGTCAGCTACATCCAGACCAGCTCTGTCACCATTCTCAGGGGAGGTATCCAGGTACCATTCTGCAGTTCTTGGGACTGCACATTTTCCATGTCAGTTCCTGGTCCCCAGCTCTCTGGGATGGAACCTACAACCCCCCTCTCTCCATGTGGATGACAATGAATATAAAATCATGTCCTCAACACGCAAAGAAAACATTTTTTGCCTTAGGGATGTCATGATAAAACTCCAGTTTTTCCCAATACATGGTATGCTTTATTTACCATCTATGTTCAATAAACAGGGAAATAATTTTAAGACAAAAAGAACTCTCTGCCCATTCCACTGGATCCGTGCCTTGCATTTCTCCCACACCTCTGAGTAAGCTTCTTTCACATTTTTGTTACTTTTCAGGATGTAAAACCTTTGTGTCAAGCCCCAACCTACAACAGCTGAAAACTCCTCTCTCCTGGTCCTCTGAGCTTTCACAGCTTCTTTGCCTGTTGGTCTTTAGGTTCTCAGCCCTACAAATCCTTTCTGAAACTCCAAGGTAAGAAATCCCCATTCCAGTTACCAGCTTTTGTTGGTGTTTGAGTGTATGGGGAGGATGCTTCTCATTTAGTCCCTAACTTCACTTCTACCACATCAGAATAAACCAGACTTGTGTGAAATAGCTATGAAAATAATTTTCAGGTAATTCCCAGTTTCCAGCTGGTTCTCTGCTGGAAAATGTTAAAATGCTTTTATTTAAAAAAACCCTTTCTTTCCAGTCAAATATATTTTCATGATGCATTTTCCCCAAAATTCTATTCTATTTTTTTTTTTTTTAATAATCTGAGCTGAGAAGCCTATTCAGGAAAAGGTAAACATTCATCAGAGGGTGGCATAATCCTGAGTGTTAACAGGAATATTCCTGAGTGTTAACAGACTCCACTTCCCCAGCACCTGTGACCCCCGAAGCACTCACCAGCTTAATTTGCAATCCCCATGCACAAGCTGAGGTCGCAAATCACAATGACTGGAGTTTATCATGATGTAATTACCCTGGTAAAATTACATTGACTCAGTAGCAAATGTCTTCAATTACAATTAAATTACAGGGACTACTCAGTAGCTCAAACAGATCTTCTTGACAGGTTTGCACACTGGGAAACATGACTAATGTAAGATTTCTCTGGATACAGCACATGGTGCCCTGATGGGATTTTTTTATTTTTTTTTAATTTGCTGACTACTCCCACGGTTTCAGCACATTCCAAACCTGCAAAGCCTTCTCTTCCAGCACTAGCTGGAGCAAGCAGCTGATAGTAGGCACCACAAAAGCCTCGAGATCATTCAATAAATGCTACTTAAATGGGTTTGACAAGAAAAAACCTTCAACACCTCGGTCAGCCTGGTCCCATTCTTTCTTAAACAACCCTGAGGACTGGAAATCACTGCCTTTGCTTTCTGAGGCAGAGCTTTTATTGGTCACTGTTGGACTTTCACTGGAGGCACGTGGGGTTTGTACTCACCCTTGCACTCTGGCCAGCAATGAGCTGGTCATCCTCAGTCTGGACACTCGTCCGGCTGCGCACGTCGTAATCCTCCTGCTCGAAGTCTGAGTCATCCTCCAGCTCCTCAGGGGTCTGGGGAGAGAGACACAGGGAGGGAAAGCCACAGAGAGGAGGTGACAAGCTTAAAAAGGACACAGACCAAGTCCTGTGCACAGTGAGCTCTTATTTCATTGACTACCTGCCCAGGAAATGCTGTTCCCTTCTCCTTTGAAATGAGCTTGTCTGCCCCAGCAGTCAGGAACCGAAATTGAATTGTCTTAAAAATTAAATTGTTTCAACCCTAGTTTTCTTTACAAATGGCATTTGTCATTACCTTGCCACAACTTTTCTTGCTGCAATTTCTCTTAACTCTGTTAACATGATGAATGCAGTTCCAGGAACAAATATCCTTTGGAAACACTAACAACCGGAATGCAGTATTTCAAAATAATGTTATTTCATATATAAATGGGCACTAACACCGTTATGTTACTGGAAGCCACATGTAATCTTCAAAAGAGAAAGTAAATACCTGGGAAAAAGCAACTAACATCCTGGAAGAAAAATCTATCAAAGCAAATAAGAGATTTCCCATTGAAAGAAATTGTAAATGATGTCAACTGGTTTTGAAACAAACGTGAAATTTATAATCTGTGTAATCCTGTTTGTGCACATGGTTCTTTTCATATACAGAGCTTTGGAATTTGACTCATCCCCCAGCTGAGACCATGCTGTCTCCACTGCTGGTGCTATGAATGATGTGAAGGTTTCTTGGAAGACTGATTAAATCAAGTTATGTGTATTCAGGTTTCACATTGTTTGAAATGTTGGAGAGAAGGAGAAAAAAACCCCTGATGGATCTGTTTATTTGGGTTTTTTCACCTTCTAGGAAAAAATTTGGAGAAAAAAAATGTCCTTATGCATATACAGAGAAACAGTCTAATTAAAATCACTATTAAGTACCATATTTAATATAAAGAGTACAAAAAATGGAGTCTTTAGAAAGAAGATTATATTCCATTTTATGATTGAATAGCATCTGGTACAACAGCCTGGCCATGAGTAACTTCTGCAGGTACCTCACATGACAATGGTAATAGAAAAAGAAAACCACAGTAACTGTGCAGAGAAATCCTCACCTCACTGGACACCCATCACCCCCAAGGACAGCCTGGAAGGCCAAAGCACTGCAGAAGAAATCAGCCAGGCTGGCATTTGGTGCTTGGAGGCAACGTCAAGTTTTCCAGCAGAGGTGCTAATCACTGCCAGTTGTCATTACAGCTCTGTCTGGGGGATGCTCAGGCTCCAGGAACGGCTCCAAACCCTCTGAGGGAATGCAGAGGAGTCTCCTGGCAGTATTTCCCTCCCAGCCTGGCTCCCAACACCAAGTGCACATCACTGTTTGTAGCTGCACGCTGAAGTGCACAGGATGGGGAGAGCAAAACACAGCCATCTTCGTGTGACTTGAAGAGAATGAATTAAATATGTGCTCAGAGGCTGAAATAACCAGGTGTGACAGTGTGGTGATGAAACTCAGTCTGCACCTCTGGAGAGAGGCATGCACCAAGAGTGTGTCTAACAGGATAGGCAGGAGAAGTTCAGATGAAAAATGAATTTACTTTCTCTCTACTGTCACAGGTAAAACAGAAGGATTGGTACCCATCATTATAATGACCAATGGTCTTGTTTCCCAATCACCTTTAATCTCTTTATTCCCTCTGCTCAGCTGCCTGAGGGCAGGATGTGACCTTAAAATCTGTCAGAAACAAGCAAGCTACAAACAGAATCCTACAACTCCCTGAGCAAAGACTATTTTCCAATACAGGGCTCAGCTTTTAATCTGCCCAGGCTTTGCTGTTTAGAACAAGGGTGGAGAGCTTCAACTCCTTCTTCATTTACCAGCTGGCTCTTCCTCATCCTCCAAGTCCCCTCAACGAGCCAGTTTCACTGGTCATTGTAAAACCAGTACCCTTTCACACCCCAGATATACTCCTCTTAGTTTCTTCTGTCTCCACTTTTAGAAATAAGATTATAAAAGGTAATGTACAGTCCTTCCCAAGGCTCTCATAGTCACACTTGCAGCAAGAATGCAATATTCAAAATATTACATCTCAACGCTGTAACCACTAAGAACATAAGGCTGCCTCTTAAAAAGAAAAAATATTCCTGAAGAAATATCCAGAAAAAAATGTATTGCTGTTGCTGTCTGACATTAATAATCTTAAAATCTGTGGTCTTTAAAAGACTGAAATTTAATGGGCATAAATGTTGAACTTGGAGAAATTGTAGTGCAAACCAAAAGGGCAAGTGATGCAACTGTTAGCAAGATACCACAAGCACAAGGCATCTTCTTATTTCCCCTCTGTACAAGTGAGATCTAATTCAAAGTGATCCTTCAGATTCACTCTTTTTATATTTTCAACTGTTGTGAATTTAACATCCTCATTTTCTTCCCCAAACAGCTGCATTTTTCATGGGAGTGGAGAAGTGGGGCTAACTTTTATCTCTATGCTGCCATTTCAAACCTGTCCATGCTTTTCACCCTTGCACCACTGCTTTGTTTCAGCTGATCCTCTGGAGATGCAGCCCACATAAAATAGGTTCTCCCTTCTGTTTAGACATGAAGGTATAAAAATAAATATTATATTCAATTTCCTTTTCTACTCTTAGCAGGGCCTTCTAAACATACCAGAACAACTCTAATTTTTGTGCACAACTAACAGGACCTTGATATTTAAAACCTTGTTTCCAAGACAACAGAGTCTGAGGCTTCATTTATCTAAGCTGGAAGACAGAAAAGACTGATTCTGACTTGCAGACACCTGGATTTATGGTCACACAAATGCAGGAAACACAGATCTGACACTAGGGACAGCTTCCAAACCAAGCTGACAGCCACCAGTGGCACAGAAACTAGAGTAATATTCAAAACTAATGGATTTTATGAATTGATTGATTTCAGCAGAAAAATGGACCGTTTTCATAATTTTTCATCTGTTTTGTAGCACAAGCCATAAGACTTCCCAAGACTACATTTTTTTTTCAAATACAGTATCTCTACTACACACAACATTCATCTAACTCAGAGGAAGTCCTCCAGTGAAGAAGAATCTTTCACAATCCCAGATAAATCACACAATAAATATATACTTTCTCTTTTAAGATGCATGTTTTATTTCTAATATGAATGTGGTGATTTTCAAGTTCCAGGCATTGGAATATATATTTTTTAATATCTCTCTGGCTGTTAGACTGAAGAGTTTGCTGTAAACAAAATATCTTCCATCTATGTAATTTTTTTTTATCTTTTGTGACTGTAGTATGAAAATGTGAATTATACAAGTATAAGTCATAAAATGGCATATATATCCAGATTTATAAATGCTATTTGTTTCATATTTCACCAACTCAAATGTGCTTGATGAAGATAGAAACCCCACTTTTCTATGCACTTAAAAATTGTAAGATGCAATCACAAGGATTTCAGCACTGTGAACACCAAGTCAAGCTAACCTTGTAAGGAGAGCAAAAACTGAAGAGATGGAAAGATTTTTTACAATGAAAACTCCCTCTAATTCTAAAAGACAAGATGGAAAAAAACCAGACTTTAGAATATGCTTTTCTATCCAACTCCATGCTATTCTGTACATTTGTTTTGGTACCACAGCACCTGAGTGACTCAGCTGCAAGCAGCACCTGAGTGCCTCAATCAGGGAACCTCCCTCACTGCAGGTCCTCAGTTGTTTGGTCATTTACAGCAAAATCTAACACTTCAAATTCAATCTGAGAAGCAGCAGGCACTCAGTGGAAACACTGGACCCCATAATGCCCTTTGGAGATGGGGTGTTCTGAAAGATGATGGGATTCTGCACCAAATCTGGTTTTCCAGAGGACCTGAAATGTTGCAGCACTTTGGATTTCACCACAGTGGCTGCCCCAGAGGTGATGGTGGCTAAACCTGACAAGTCTGGCAGAGAAGAGCTTTAATACATCCAGACAGGTGGGGCTGAGGACCCCACAGACATTTTTTATTCAGACTCACTGAGGTCTTTTTTTTTTTTTCTGTTCTTATTCAGACTCGCTGAGGTCTTCCAAGGTCTGAAAGTCCCTTAATGACAGAATAGAATAGAAATGGAGTTAATAATAGAACAAAATATCCCAAGTTGGAAGGATCTCACAAGGACCATCAAAGTAATCAAAGTACAGCTCCTGGCCCTGCACAGGACATTCTCAAGAGTCACAACTTGTTGCTGAGAGCATTATCCTGAACTCTGTCAGGCTTGGTGTGGGTGATTGGAATGGTTAATGGCTTAAACACTGTTAAAAAAGGACTTTGCCACTATGGCACAATTGTGTAAAGAAGCTGTGACCACCAAAGCCCAGTGCAAATGTGCCTCCTGAGGGGAACTGGGCTCTGGGTTGAGACACCTGATGGCAACTCAAGAGAAGGCAAAGGTGGTACTTTTGTCCAGGTCTAAAGAGAGGTCTAAGGAGAGCTAAACAAGGCTGGGGGAGAAGAATCAGCTCTGGCTCAGTTTGATGGGGAGGAGGAGAGATTTTGGGAGTGTGACAGAGGGAGTGAACACCCACCCTGCCTTACACAAACTGGCTCAGTTGTAAAACCCACCCACCCTGGGCAGGCCACTCCCATGGGGCATTCATGTGAGGGGCACCAGAGGAGGGGTCATAAACCACCATAAAACCATCAAAGAGCCCCAAAACAGCCCCAGGCTCATTGCTGAGGCCTTGCAGCAGAGCACTGCACGTGATGCAAAGCAATGCCACAGATCCAGAATTGCTGCAACAGAGAGCTTCAAACTTGTCCCCCCCAGGGGAGGGACCAGGCACTCCCAGCTGCCCCAAACACATTAATCCATTGAATTCTGTGTTTTGTGGAACCCTCACCACTGAGGAGACCAGAAGAAGAGGGTCAATGAGATGCTGTCGGGATCCACAAAGTGGTGATACTTTCTACTTAATCTGTCACTCTCTTTCTCTCCCACCCTGCCCCTCCTTTTTCTATTTCCTTCTCTCTCTGCCTCACACTACTGTTAAATAAAATCCATACTATCAACATCAGCATATGGTCTCGTTTGCACCTTAGTTCAGGCAGAGGAATCTCTCTAACAATTTTAATAACCAGATCTTAACACTTGGTGCTGTGACCACTTCCCTGGGGACCCTGTTCCAGCACCCAGCAACCCTCTGGGGGAAGAACCTTTCCCTGAAATCCAACCCAAACCTCCCTTGACACAGCTCCAGCCATTCCCTCGGGTCCAGAGTTGCTCCCAGAGAGCATCTCCCAGCATCACCCTAAAGAATCAAGTTTATAGATGTTTAAAGTCTACTCTAAAATGAGCTAAAACACGGCAGGAGGGAGCACCTGGATGTTGGCTCCAACAGTGCCCTCCTGATCCAAACAAACCTCACACTCAGGTTGATGTAGGTGCCTCTAAAGACAAAGCTGCTAATGGCAAAGGCCATGTTTAAAAACAGTAATTTGGCCTTGGAGACACATAAGAATGAGAAAAGATGCCATTGTGAGGGCTCCTGACTGCAGAGAGGGTTTCTGGCCAATAAATGAGGGGATTTCACAAGCAACTATGAAAACACAAAGTGCAATTTCATCCCTCTGCAGTAATAGGAATGGAATGAAGTTATTATTTTCTATTTTATTTATAGGTTCTCTAATTATACTCTTAAATTCATTTATACTACTTCTTAACTTTGGGGGAGATATTTTTCTTCTGTATAGATAATGATAATAATAGTCCTCAATGAAAAAAATGAGTCTCCTTTCTCCTCCAGAGGGACAATAAATTCTCCCCTTTTGAAGGAGAGATAGAAGAACAGAGACTATCCACCCTTTCCTTCAGCTCACTAAAAGTAATAATACCAACCAAAATTAATTTAAAAAGTGGCTTTATTTACTCTCTGGAATGAGGGAGGCATCTCAGATAAATTCAGTCTTTCATGGCCTGCACATGAACAATCACTGCCTGAAAATAATTGTGTCAGATGCTCTAAAAAGTTTGCAAGATTGGAATTTTTTCCCTTTTTTGTAATTCTGGAACAGTTTTATCACCTGAATTAAAGGGTGCATAATATTTGATAGATTATTAGATGAAAATATTCTAAAGGCTTTTATAGCCTCACCCTTTAATTATACATCCCATTTCAGTGTGAGATGTTCAGATGGGAATGTTAAAGAGTATCTCAAAGTGAAACTAATTTTGTTTTCTACTGCAAATAAGGTTCTGATTCAGCAAACTCTGGTCTATGTAAGCTTATATATGTGGATTTTTCCAGTTAACTCACATGGATAATGAGTCCATTTATGTGCTTTAGTTCTCTGCCTGGGTAAAGAGTATTACATTGAGCCCCATCAATAAGTTAATTGTGTGAAGGCAAAAATAAATCTTCCTAATCTGGGCAAGCAGAATTCATTAACTCACATCATACAAGAGGTGGAAAGTAGTAGTGATACAATGGCAAAAGTAACTTGGGATTTTCCTAAGGACACTGAGAATCCTGAATGCTCATCAGCTCTCCAGGTACACAGGCAGGCAGCAAAAAGTGAGCAGGCCTCCAAAATTCAAAATTTATAATTAGCAACATCTCACCAGGATGGACATCCCATGGCAAACTCTTGGGGATAACTCTGATGTACAGGGGGGTGCTGGAAGCTGGAGCTCTGTGTAGGGGATGGGAAAACTTGGGTTTGTAGGAGATGCCACCTGATGATGGTGTCATAGACAGTCACAATTCAAACTGACTAAGAAAGACTGAAGTGTGCTAAGCAGTTGTTCTTGTCCTGAGAAAAGTTTGAAAACTGTTGTTACAGAGTAAGGAACTGGAAAATCAAAGGGAAAAAAGAGATCCTTTACTATGCAGGTCTTTAATTTCCCAGAATCATAAAATCATGGAATGGTTTGGGCTGGAAGGGACCTCAAAGCTCATCCAGTGCCACCCCCTGCCATGGGCAGGGACACCTTCCACTGTCCCAGGTGGCTCCAAGCCCTGTCCAACCTGGCCTTGGGCACTGCCAGGGATCCAGGGGCAGCCAAACCCTGTGCCAGGGCCTCCCCACCCTCACAGAGAAGTAATTCAAGCAAAGATTTCCCTCCCATTCCAGAAGAGCTGCCAATCCTCTAATGCTGCACTCCCAGAGAACAGGATGGGTTTGCCCCCATCACAAGCCATGACTATAATTCAGGCCACCTGGGATGAGCACTGGGTATGAGAATGGAATTTGTGTTTGGCAGTTATAAAATTAAGCCTGTCAAAAGCTTTTTCTGTAAATGCTAATACACAGTGACAGGTGACTAAAATGGAGCTATTGTGGAGTGTTCCCACTGCCTGAAGTCTTACATCAGTGCCACGATACACTCACAACAAGTGCACGTTACCTGTTTGCCCAAAGGGATCAGTTGATGTCTTAGCCCTGTTATTTCCCTCAAAAGTTTCCTCTGGGATTTTCTCCACAGCTTTACTTGTTTCATTAGGGCAGATTCAAGGTAATTTGGGTTTCAAATAACACTTTCAGTTGCTGAAGAGATGTCCAAACCAGGTTTGGTTTGCGGATTTCTTTTTTAAATCTTTGTCTGCTGACTAAAGTGAAGAGCAGCACACACCTACTCTCACAACAATGATGTTGTTCCGTGGTGTCATTTATTTGTTTATTTTATTAAAAGATGTCTAAGAAAATTGAATCAACTGGTTAGTCAACACTGAAATGACACGTTTTTTACCTCGATAAACATTCAAATTCATCCCTGCAGAGGCTCACTGGAGCAGCAAACAATTTATTCATTTAGATTTTAAACAGACCTACCTCACATCCCAGGCAGCACACATATATTAGGGAAAAAAAACAGATGAACTGTCGCCCTGCTTTTGCAGGGTTCCATGGTTGTAACTTTGTAGTACAAGTTTCCCATGCATTTTCTATAAACATGGTCCTTGTTTTTCCTAACTGGCCGGGATTGTTTTGCACTTGTAGATTGTTTTTCATTCCTTTCCCCTGGGGTGGAGAAAGATCACTGACCATGTCTTTGTCCTGTAAACTTACAGAGGTGTTGACCCCTCTCACCAATCCCTGATTGTCTTTAGAAACAGATACAGATAAGAGAATAAAGAAAGGCAGGCCCCTTTTGGTTGGTCCTGCCTGGAGATTCCACTACTGCTCTGGAACCTGTGTGTTTCTTTGTTACCAACTGTGCAACAATGAACAAAACAACATAAAAATCTACACAAACTTTGAAAACCTTGGCAAATTAATGCTATTTCTATGGAAAAAGTGATGAAGTCTGCATCTATTGGCAGTTGTGATCAAATCTTCTCCTAGCTGATTAACATATTAATTGTGGTTCATCCACTAAATAACCTCGTCTCTTTATTTACTAATCCTTTTGTTGCTGCACGTATTTCCGTTTCATGCTTGTTTTGATGTCAAGCCTTTCTGGCTCATTACAAGGCTGACTCCAAGGAGTTTTATATTTATATTTATATTGCTCTCATCCATGACAGCTCCCTGTAAACCCCAATTTTCCCTGCCCAGGTGCTGCACATACCCTGATCATCAGCACAGCTTTCCTGATGTCGCGCACGCCGTCGTAGACCAGGCGCGAGGCGTCGATGAACTCGTTCTCCTCGAAGGGCTGGGGCACGTTGGCACTCAGGGCCTCAATGGCCACCTCCACTTGCTCAGCAAAACGTGGCATCACTGGGGGAGACACAAGGGGAGGCAGCAGGGTTAGAGACCTTCTCTCCTGAACACTTTTCCACTTGGGAAAGTGGATCATCATCACTTGGCATGGATCATTTCCAGGAGACACGGCACTCGCTGTCCTGGCAATCCCCAGGCACAGGGAGGGCCATGGATGGGTTTGTACCCACCCTGCACGTGGAGAGCTCTGGCATTTCAGCTGACAGCATGGAAATAACCATCTCTGTGTTCTCTCCTCCAATTGTGCAACAAAGAATAGAAAACTTGTTTTAAAAACTGTGATTTACTAACTTCTAAAAGGCTGCATGATGCCCGAGTTGTCAGCAAAGTTCATTTAAAAGCTTTACAATCTGTAATGAGCACAGTAAATATTTGTATCAAGTGATCAAAGCAAACTGTAGGCATTATGCCTGCTAATTTACATAATTTACACTCTAGCTCATAGTAAATAATAATAATTTTTATAAGGGACAAAATGCAAAATCAAGGATATTACTTTTGTGAAGACAGACACCTAAATGAATCTACTGTTTGTTCACTATCACCAAGTATATAACACCAAAAACAGCCATAAGATATTGGCTAACAATAAACTGTGGTATGAACCAATTTAATATTAAATTAACATAATTTAACTTCAAGCAATTATGTACTTTTGTAAATGGTTCCAGGGCATTGCTTGAAGTAGCAAGAGGCTTTTCGTCAAATTTCAGAGAGGATTCCTTTGAAGGTATAATCACTTTCTGCACATCGTGTTTGCAGGAAAATAAATGTTCCCCAAATCAGTCCTCTAATAACCTAAACCCAAATCCTACAAACATGAACATCAGGTCCCACTGATTACAATTCCTGTACTTGTTTACTCCCCCTCAAAATTTTAATATCAATATTGGAGGATTGTGTTCATAGAGGACTAATATAACCAGTGTTTCATTGGAAACCTGGGTAAAAAAATCCAGTTGGATTAATTCGTAAGAATTTAAGGAACTTGGGTCAAATTTAAGATTTATAGATAGCTATCTTTTCATCATATTCACATCACTTTTATTCTAGCATTTAAGTATCCAGATCAAGTATCACTGACTTTACTATTTTGGCAATATAATTGAAAGAACAGGAAAAGACTCCTAAATCAGTTGGTTGCTTTTTTAATTTTTTTTTTTGCTAAAATATTACTTTTTTGGCCCATCTTTTCCCTAAACCCTATTTTTAATAAACTTATTGGTAACTTGAACCCAACTGATTGAGTACAAAGGGGAATTTCCAGTGTTATTCTCATCAAGAGCAGTGACAATATTTCCTAGGGACTTCCACTCTGGTAGGAAATCACATTTTCTTCTTGACTGAATGTTCTTAAATTTGTTTTAATTATAATGAAAACTACGTTTTATGTATCTTACTATCTGATTTAAAGTAGAACCACAAACAACCACGATTTAAGAATAGTTTTAATTTTGAAGAACAAGTGGCAACAATCATGAGCTCAAACTTTCTGTTTCTGGCTTTTAAATATCACTCATTGGATGTAAATGAGGAAACCTTTAAAGGGACATGGTGATTCAAATCTTGTTAACACATCACTAAATATATATATATATATATACACACACATATATGTATGTTTATGTTTCTATAGACAGATGAAATTGTATTTTCCATGCAGATAATGTTCAGTGAGTTCCTGGGATACCCTCAAGAAACAGGAAAAAGTGACAGCAACAGTAGACTTTTAAAAAGTAAACATTAACAAAACATTGCCAGGCAGAGGGGAAACATTTTAATTAGAAAAGGATTTGTTTGAGAGAGCTGGAAGTTTTGGAAAGAGTATTTAATAAATGCATATATCAAATTACCTTAATTAATAGAACACTTGGAAGTGTAGTAGGAGACTAATATGATTGCATAAGGAAGTCTCTAGCCTGAATATTAAAAAGCAATCATTAAAAATACAATGAAAACAAGTAAACCTAAAGAATAAAAGAGAAATTATTTTGGGTTGTTGGGATAAAACAAGTAAAACTAGAGATGCAAAAACGACAACAATAAAAAAAAAGGAGGTAAAGAACCCTAATATTTAGAGTTAAATTAAATTTAACTTTAAATTTCTGTCTAAAATTTCCTAACTAGCAGAGGTGGTCAGGTATTGGATATAATTAATAGTAGGTGCAACAGGCCTGACTTAGGAATGGGCAGTTTGAAGAACATCTACATAAGCATGAGGAAATTTAACTTTTACATTTGTCTTCAAGTTAACAGAACACAGTAAAACTTACCCTGCAGGTCTTAAGAAAAAAAAATTAAAGCCATTTCTGAACCATCTTTGAGAACTCAAGAAAAAGAGTAATGGTGAAAGTTCCAAGGATTTGAAAAAGAAGAAAGAAAGCACTTAGATACTAAGGTAGATAATCCTTATAAAAAAGTTCATGTAAAGGTAGAGAAGAAAGGAAGGAAGATTTATAACATATTGAACATAATTTCAGTACCCACAAATAAAATGAAACATGACATGGAGCAATTAATGTATAATTATCTGTAAATAATCAGCAGATGCTGGACAGACAACAGATTTGTGGAAATAAGCTACACCATGCTTTTACAATCTTTCCCTTGACAGCTGGACTTTGGGGAGATCTTTGTCATGGACACACGTGACATTCTTAGAGCAAAACAAGGGAAATTTAAACTAAATGGTTGTAAGGTGGAAAGTTACACTTTATTCATATTCCTGAACATGAGACATTTATTCCTGACCACATTTATTACCTCCACTGGGTGTGGAAGCTTCTCCCATCAGTTCTGATTGTGCAGACCTGGCTGCAATTCAGTCCCTAATTTACATTACCACACATGAACATTATCTGCTGTTTCAAAATGGAAATAGATATTAAACTGCTTTATGAACTGCTTGCTTGCCAGTTGTATTTTTACATCAGTGCTCACTTTTGATTAGGCAAGCAAGAAAAACCACATTTAATAGGGGGCTATTACTTATTGCTTCTCTAAGCATATGTTGCCATTTAATGCAGGGAAGATTTTGAAAATTGAGTTGAGATCTGTATTATTCTCCAGTTAAGGTTATTGAGCTCCATGACAAGAAAGCCACCAGTCTTTCTTCCCTATTATTTACCACACAAAGAAGGATATTCCTGTGCCAAAGGTGAAAGAACCACATTTAAAATTTAGGCAAAGGTGTGAATTTCCATCAGGAGTTAAAACTTGTAAACGTATCAGACAGAGAATGATTCATTTATTATGCACAGAGAAATTGGCCATAAATTTTAGATTCAGGAGCAAATCAATACTTCTGGGGAAAAATTAAACATTGGTCTCTTAGTTTGAGCTGTGGCCTTGAAAACAGTCACACATATGCTTAGACTGAAAAATGTGGCCCATTAACATCTCTCAGCCTAACTACATGAATTAATTAGGCACCTGCATAAATGTTGACAGAATCAGGTCCCAAGTTAATAGCAACACTTCTAATTCACTGACTTTATCATTCCAACAAAATAAAGATTTTAAAGCCTTTCTGTGGATGAATTTCCAATGGCACTGAAAGCAAGACCACTGCCAATAAAATCTAGGTTACACGGCTGCTGGAGAAAAACTGGGAATCAGCAAAGTTGAAATTACTTCCATTTTATCAATTGATTAATTCTTTTAAATTATACTTTTTTTTTTTTTTGTTATCAGCATAATAGAAAACCAGCACATCACCATGTGTGAATTCATGCCTTCATCAAACTCATATTTTTCGTGAACCACCCCATTCCACAAGGAAAATATTTTCTCTAAAGCTCTTCTTGTTTTTCTCCCACCCACCCATATCTCCTACATATTAAAATTATCAAGTAATTATCTGTTTTCTAAAAATATATTCCCTATTGACTTTTTCTCCTGTGGCAATCAGTTTGTACTGAAATTTTTGTACTTAGAAACATCACTGCAAATTTTGTTTAGTGATATGGGAACAATAAGATCCCTGATAGACAGGGAAATGTTAGGTTACATAATAAAATTATTGAGATAAAAATTAAAAAATGTTTGGGCGTTCTTGTTCGTAGCATTAGAACAAAAAGTTTCATTAATATGCAAGATTAAATGAATGCCTTGCTGATTTATTGCGCTTTTATGGCCTTATTATTTAGGAACTTGAAATCCTCAGAATCTTAAGTAGATGTGAATGTTCAGAAATGTAGAAAGGGATAATTAAGACACAAAAAAAGCAATAAAGGTCAGGGTGCCAGGGTTTCTAATTCTTAATAGCATCAATGGAAGTCAGGAAATTTAGTCTGGTTTTGTCCCGCTTCACACAACTGAAAGTTTTAAATCTCTTTCCTTGTATCAGGCAGAGAACAGTAGATGCTTCCACGAGACAATTAATCACACCCATCCTACTTTAAAGACTCAAGTTCAGCTGGATAAAATTCTGATTTTCCTGTGCCCACTGAACAGAGAGAGGTGCTTGGCTTAGACCAGAAGACTGCTTTAGACACCCAAGTTCAGGCATAAATCAACCCCATTTGTGCCCCAAACCCTGAAACACCTTTGGCTCTGAATCAGGCTGAGCACAACGTGGCTCCTTTCCATCCCAATCTCACTGAAACTGAAGGCTTCCCAGAGGTCTCATCTTTGGGGCATTTTTCTGGCCAGAAGACTCTTTTTGAATGGCACCAGCAGGGCCATTTCTTAGTGTCGCCCTGGTTTTACAGGGCCCCATAAGTTGTAACACTGTAGCTGTAGTTTCCCATGCTTTTTCTGTAAACATGGTCCTTGTTTTCCTTAACCAGCCGGGACTGTTTTGCACTTGTGGAATTGTTTTTCATTCCTTTCCCTGGGGTGGAGAAAGATGATTGACCATGTCTTTGTCCTGTAAACCTTCAGGGGTGTTGACCCCTTTCACCAATCTTTAACTGTCCTTAAAAACCTATAAAAATAGGTAAATAAAGAAGGGCAGGGCTTTTTGGTCGGTCCTACCTGGTGAAACCACTGCTGCTCTGTGACCCGCGTGTTTCTTCTGTTGCTAACTAACCAACATCTTAGAGCTTCATTTTGAAAAGATGAGCACCTACTTGACTGTTGCCCTGCTTTTTGCAGAGTTCCATGATTGTAACTTTGTAGTACAAGTTTTCCATGCATTTTCTATAAACATGGTCCTTGTTTTTCCTAACTGGCCGGGATTGTTTTGCACTTGTAGATTGTTTTTCATTCCTTTCCCCTGGGGCGGAGAAAGATGATTGACCATGTCTTTATCCTGTGAACTTACAGTGGTGTTAACCCTTCTCACCAATCCCTGATTGTCTTTAGAAACAGATATAAATAAGAGAATAAAGAAGGGGAGGTTTTTTGGTTGGTCCTGCCTGGAAATTCAACTACTGCTCTGGAACCTGCGTGTTTCTTCTGTTGCCAGCTGTGCAACACTTGACAGTTTTTAGAATCCAGGGACTTGGATCCAAGGGATCCCTTCTCAAACCAGGGGTTGTTCCCTGGAGCCAGACTGTCCTCAAATAAACCAGATATTTGAGTTGTGACAAGTGACTGCTCTCCTGTCCCCACTGCACCCAGCTGTGCCCTCTGGCTGCCCTGGTAGCTCTGTATTTGTTTAAGCATTGGTATCTGTCCTTAAGAAAACTGATTTTCCCTATGCCATGTTCATGGAGATCAGACACATCATTTACGGTGCCAATCACCTTCTATGTAGCCCTTAAATGGCTACAAAAATCTGGGCTGATGTGGGTAAGATTATTCAAGAATGGCATGGCAGTCCAAAGGTTTGCAGCACTCCACTGCTAAAAAGTTTCAGGGTCCCTAAAAGTGCCTGTGCTTCTCCAAATATCATAGTTGTTTGTGTAATATGAATCAAGAAAATGATCTAGAATGCCTGGCAGGATTGTAAACTTAAAGTTATCAGGGGAGACTAAAAAGAAAAAAAGTCCATGAATGATCCATTACATAACAAAAAAAAAAAGGTTTTCTGTAAGAAAAAAAGCTCAGCTGTTATCCAGATTTAAGAAGTTTTAGTATTAAAAATTCACAAAGTTACAGCTTAAAAATTTCAGGGCTCTGGATGAAATTCCTTCTGTTGGTTTTTGTGTTTGTGTGATTTTTTTTTTTGTGTTTGTTTTTGTTTTTTTTTTAATTCACTAATTTACTTAACTGAAGAAAGAATGCAGTCTGCTGGGAAGTTGAAGTATTTGAAACAGGTATTTAAAAGATAATTCCTACGGAATATCTGACATCCTCTGGCAAAGACAGCAGTTTCTAGGTTTGGTTTGAAGGATGAATAAGGAATGAAATATGATCTCTTATTTAGCTCAAAGTGTTTGTCAGAGTCTGTTTCTAAAAGAACTGTACATTCCTTATCAGAAGATTCTAAATACTTCACAAAATGTTTTTAAGTCCTGGTCTCATATCATATAATTTACATTTCAGTCATGACTATTATATTGCTAATCCAAAAGAAAAAGCTTTATAAAAGTCTACCAAAATATTTCATAATATATTATAGAATCATGGAATTGTTTG
>VZTZ01039956.1:0-18835 GCA_013400955.1 Drymodes brunneopygia
CAGGAATTTTTTCCTTTTTTTCATGTTAATTTACCTTTTTGATCACCAGATAGTGTAATTATTGAGTGGAGAGTGACTTATTGGTTAGGACATCTTTGATGGCTGGGTTTTTCATTTTTTGTGTAGTGACTCTATGAAAGGAATTGTCTGTTTATAATGGGGAAAAAAGATCTGTAGTAGTGAAATATGGAGGATGAAAGAAGAAGGTTCAAAACAAGGTTGTAAAACTCAGGACATATAAAGGAAGAAAAAACCTTGTAAGGAGGAGAGCAGTGTCCACCAGTTTCAGTACACTTTAATAATTGCGGTGCTATGCTGGTAGTGAAGGAAGAGTATTCCTCTTAACAACAAATCAGAACTAGCCAAGTTCCCCCTTCAGCTTGGCCTTGCTTTGAAGAACTCGGAAGTCCTGGGAAGTAAAAGGCAGGATTCTCTCTTCATTTCTGCAGGTGCAAACAACAAGAGGAATCACAGGAATCAGAGAGTGAAGAAGCCAGATTACAAGGTCGCCTATGTACAGCTGGTGAGTTAACGTGGATATTGTTATTGGAGGAAAGAGAATGCACTGTTAACCAGCCAAGCTGAAAGTAATGGCCAGTGAGTTGTCCTGGTTGTCTGAATGTTTCTGCCAATGCTCTAATAATGACAATTTCTTTAATACATTCCAGAATGTGAAGAGATTTAAATGATTTGGTCTAAAGATCAAATTCAAACATGATTATTTTTCAAGTCCCATGTTGATTTGAGGTCTGTGTGTAGGTTGTGGACTGATGTCATAGGGTTCTGCTTTGCCAGAGTTTCACACTGACCCTGTACTCGGTGTGCTGGAAGGTTCACGACTTGTATGGTTGATTGCTGAAATGTCCAGTAAGTGAAAGAATATATTGTGAGGGTAGGGAACTTCTTATTAAAGGTCTTTGAATTTCAGAGAAGACTAAGGCTTATTCCTTGGAGAGCCTTTAGTCATGTCTAAACAAGTGTGTTTTGTGGCCAAACTGGGCTCTGAAACATACATTGGTTGCCCAGTGGAAAAGGAGCTTCATGTGCTTATAAATTTCTTTCATAACAGGAGAATATTACAGCTTAAACTTCTCTTGGGTTTACCTGTCTTATACAAAATGAAGTGCAACCAGTGACAGAAAACCCCTTCACATACCAAAATGACATTAAAGGGATGTTATTTATGGTTGTAAAACCATAAGCTCAAAATTGCAGTTGGCAACATAGCATCACTGTTACTCCATCTTGGGACAAGGATTCAGTGTTGGGGGAACACTCTCTGATCTTAAAGACTGCCTAAGACTTCATATGGACTTGGGGTCAAACTCAAGAGGCACAAACAATGGGAAATCTGAATTTGAATATTTCAAAGTTTAAATATGCTTCAAAGGTTTTTTCTAAGCCCCTCCCAGGAAGGGAGTAGAAAGAAAAGTGAGGATGGTGTGTTTTTCTGGACAGCCCTTACCTAATTTAAAAGAACAGTATAAAGTGCAATATTACTGGAAAGTAACAGNTAGATACTCAGGGGGAAGGAGTAGGAAGCAGAATGCTGTTGCTCTGTTGGAGCAAGACACTTACTTAAGGCAGTGCCTTTGTGCATTTATTTCACATTCAGCCTCTCAGCCTAGAATAGCAGCCATTACCTTAAGGGTTGCTCAGCAGAGGTGTGGAGATCTACCTAAACTAGCTTGGTATTGGAGGCAGATGCACTGGAGTAGTTTGGTTGTTGCTTCAGTCTCCCTTTTTGTCTTCTGGGCAATGCATGGAGCCATTCTGGCTGAGGTCTCTTAGTACATGGGACATCAAGAGTCCCTTATTGCCTTATTCTGTAATTGCCATAGTAAGTTCTTAAGGGATGCCACGTTTTCCATGTCTCCCAGGAACAGGGTCAGGGGACCACTTTTTGGTTGTGTTTTTCATGTCAAGGGAGGGAATCCTGACTGTTTGCTAAACTCTTGCCAGTGAAGCTTGGTCTCTGTGTTTTTTCCTCACCTCATTCCTGGTCTCTTTAGTCTGGTTTTTTCTCGATTGTTGTGGTCTGTTAATTCCATTAACATTTAGGTTTCTTTATTCCTCCCCCTTTCATTTTTTCCTTTTGTTTGTTGCTTTTCATCACTAGCTCTGATGTCTCAGACAATGAGCTCCCAGCTCTGTGTTCACACCAGCTTTAAACAGTGGGTGAAGCCAGAAACCCCATGTCATTTCTGAATCTAAAGGGTTTGCCTTCATTCTCATTCATGGTGTGATCAGGCCATTTCAGGCCCCATGCAGTCCATTGTTAATATCTGCCTAATTTAGGAAAGTCTTTGGTAACCACTGTAAAATCCTTATTTTCATGAGAATTAGTTTGCATCTGCCATGAGTCAGAGTAGCTGGGCTTTCCCACCATTTTTACCAGCTGTGTTTTCTCTCATTAATCCAGTTTCAAGTTCAAACTGCTTATGACTGGAAAAATATGGATGTGTTTTTGGAAGGTCTTGGGTTGATCTCTCTGTTGCCCACTAGGTGGAAGTATTGCTCTTTCCGGCGTGCCTTGTTGGCGGCTGTTGTGCAGCTTACCTGAATGAAATTGAGTTTATTCTCATGAGTGGTAATGTTTCTCTGCTTCATAAGCATCACTTTATATGTCCCAGTGCAACACACATATCCATTGACTTACTGCAAGTGTCTCAAAGGTGGAAGGTGAATGAAGTCATAGTCAATGTGCCCTTCGGTGTCAGACCGGTGCCCCAGCTGTTCCACATGTAAGAATTGTTGTCCTTTCTTTTCCAAATACTATTTCTTGGAGATTCAGAGCTGTTTACTTTATTCTCAGGCGGTAACTGGACAAATACGTGATCTGTCCAAGCATAATATTTTCACACTAAAAAAATACCTCAAATCATAGAAGGCTGTGGATCAACAATATCTTGCCATTCCAGAGCCTGCTTGCCTTTTTTCTCCTTTTGGAATGTGGTGAGAAAGGTTTAAGTTAGAGACTTATGGCCCTGTGTATCAAATGCTGCTTTTCTACACTGTTCTATTTTTTTTAAATTAAACCCAAGTTTTATATCTTTGCAAACTAGATAAAATAAATATAATATAGCAGCCTTTCTCCTTACTCCAATGCAGCTATAATTATCATAATGACAAGAAAAAAAAGAAGATAAGAAAACCAGTGGGAAACATTGTAGTTGCATTAACATCAGGGAAATTAAAAAAAAAACAACATTGCCTCCTTCTCCTCCTTCAGTGTTCTCACTGGTTTAGCTTAACAGGTGTTAGTACCCGTGGGAGCACAACTGTAGACAAGCCTCTGGAATCCAGACCTATTTTTAATTAAACCTGTTTTGAGAAATCTAGTGGAGATGGCTGTAAAAAGGAGTCTGACCTTGTCAGCATTAGGACTAACACCTATTTAGCTGCTTGAATGATGGCACCGTTGGGAACGTTTTTGCAAATGCTTTCTCTTCAACCCCCGTTTAGAGTATCCTGTACATTCACAATAATTAACCTATTTGCACATCAGATGTGACAGCAGTTTTCTTTTGAATTCAGAGGAAACTTGGATGATCCATATGCAGTGTTGCTCCTGAGTGGATTTTGAAGTTGCATTCTATGCTGTTCTGTTGTACATTTTAGCATCAGATGTTACCACTGCAGTAGTAGGAGAACTGTTCAAATGCACTGGATTATTAAACTTTGTTGCATTTGCTGCTACTGCTGGACTGATACCTGTGCTTTTGGGAGTCCAACATTTTTGTAGTTAATGATACAATAAACATCACTTTTCTGCTAATTCTGAAGGACAGTAGTTAAAGTGCTTCAATTATCCAAATAGCTAGGAGATCTCACAGTTGTTTACATGATCGGTGTTTGCTGCATCATTGCTGCTCAGTAATATCTGTGCTGACCTTCCATTTCTAAACTTTTGAGGGGATGCAAAGGTCAGAGAAATGTAAGTGAATTTGTACTGGATAATCCTCCCAGCATTTTTCTGACGTGAGGCTCAGCAGTTGGAAGGCCAGCACTTGACTTCATAGGCCTAATTACAGTCACTTAACCTCTCATTAAAATGAATGGAGGCAATTTTTACCACACTGTGTGATAACTCCTTAGACTCCAAGAACAAGGTGTGTTCTTACCCTTTTTAAAGACAAAGGCTTGAAATCTAAAGGGAAAATTAATGTCTGATGCTTAGGTTACTTTTTATCGTGAGGGATGTTATTAGCATTTAACAAATGAATCCTCATAAAGCCTTGTATATAACTCACCTTTACATTTGGGTAATGCTGAATTGAGGATTAGAGTTGTGGGGGAGTAGAGGTTTAATGGGTCCTGTTTCTGTTATCTGAACACTGGACCACACATTTCACTTGTGCATAACCTTAGAATTTGTGGAAAAAAGGATGGTCTCTGGGAAGACCCCAAATTGAGAAGAACAATGCGTAAAATCATCATGTTGCCTTAATTTTTTTAGGTGTTCAATGCCACCTCTCTGACTTGCTTTGTTTGGGGCTTTTTGTTCTTCTTTTTTATTAGTATTGTAAGGCTTCACTTGAGAGTGAGGTGAACACATGGTGGGAGAGCTTATCCTGGCAAATTCCAGTGTCAGGGGATCACTTGTAAGTGGTGAAAAAGATCCTTTGCTGTCAGTGCATCACCCAGTTCTAAGACAGACTGAATTATCTGAGCAAAATTACTTTTTTTCCAGTGTCTGTCTTTTTTACAAGATTTTCTTTTAGCACAGCTGTGTTGAGTAGAAAGGTGGTGTTATATTCTCCCCCTTTCTCTGTGCTTCTAACTAAGGCAATTATACTGACAGAAGTTCTTAAGTAGAAGCAAGTTCTAGCCTTTTTAGAGGTTACTTCAGCTCCTGAGAATTTCAGTAATTCAGCAAGTAAAAGGATAAATAACTTGCTGAAGGTAAAACTGTGAATAAATGCAAGGTTTTCAAGTGGGCCAGAATCTTCCTTTCTGGTTGGATATGCCAGGACTACATGTTCTAGCAGTAAACCAGATAAACCCTGATAAACTTGGTAAAAATTGTTTGCTTTATTCCAGTGAGGATTTCATTCTGAGGATGCATTTATCATATGGTTGTCAGATGGTTGCTGTATAGAAGGGAAAACTTTTGCAAAGAAGTGTAAGAAAAAGCAGCACTGTGTAAACGAGTGACAATCCCTTTGTTCCTTTGGTAGGCTTGTTTTTGAGGAGGTGGCATACGCCCTTGAACCTCAGTAGCCTCTGGCATTATGTGGAAGATGCACTGAGTGTAAATATGCCTGGACAGACTCACAATCCTTTATGTGAGTTGATGCCTTTTGGTATTTTTGAAATTTTGACATACCCAAGATACAGGCTTCTTCTGAAAACTAGCTACTGAGCATGCACAACAGCTATTTTTCATACAGCTTTCATCACTCTAGAGCCTTACAGTGCAGTATTACTGCAGAGTATTGTTACTTAAGATTTATCAACCTTCAGTTCTCAGGGTGTAATGTCTTGGCTGTTTCAAATCCTGTTTGGCTGCCAGCCAAAATCAGAATTTCTTCACAAAACAAGAGCTGGAAAGAGCCAACTTGTCTGTGCTGCTTTTGATTTATTAAAAAGCTCCAGATACAGATTGACATTTTCAGCTCAATATTTGGCTTTCACCAGCCTTGAAATGGGGACTGTGAGCACTTTGATAAACAACTTTAAGGTTTGTCTGATTTTGTACAGCCTCTGTGTGTATCTTGNTGTCGGTAATTTAAAGGTACAACGGAGCTGAAACCCCAGAGTGTACACCAATGGAAAGGAAAACCTTGATATGTTCCACTTGAGCTTATCCAGGCTAGAATCTAGGAAGGAGCAATGTACACAGCAGCTCCCTTGTTGTTTTTGTAGTATGGTCAGGTTCTTAGGAAACCCCCAAGAAGTATGCACTACAAAAACAACCAGAGCATTGCTGGGTAGAGTTGGTATTTTGTAGATTCCAGTCTGGATAATCTCATCTGGAATAAGTCATGCTTTTTTCCCTCCAAAGCATATGAGGTTTAGATTTTTTCCCACCTGTTATTTGCCAGGTTGAGTGTATATGATTAAATGAAACATAGCACACATTCAGCTGGGTCAGGGACGAGGTGATGGTTCTGTTGGATTTATTTATGTTGTATTTCTAATCCCAAAATGCAGATTAGGTAGTCATGTTGGGGAAGGCTCCTTCATGTCCTTTGTGGAGCCATTTCACAACTGAGCCTCTTGTTTGGTTGTATTTACTGCATAAATTTAAAGACTGGCTGATCTGAAAAAAAACCAAACCCACCTGTTTTCACCTGAAGCAGTTAAATGTTTCTTTGAGCTTTCTGTATGTGGAATGCTGCCAAAGCAGTTAATGTATGGTAACGTTTGTAAGTATTTTGGAGAGTAATTTTAGGGTTATGGGTGACCAGTTACAGGTTTTATTATGCAAGATCACATATAGAATAGAAGGGCTGATATTGTTGAGTTTAATGAAGTTGTGCTTAGAGCAAATGCCACTAAAAATAAGTAGGTAATGTTAATGGGATAGTACATTTCCACAGAAAATTGGTTTCCTGCTGTTAGATAAAAACCAGAGACCAAGCAAATGTTTATTTTCCAAGTGGGAGACCTAGATCTTATGATGATGATGTTTCACTAAAATGACTTGTCTGTTAGGCAGAGTGACTGATGCAGATGTAATCACTTTAATCTCATTAGCGATATATTAGACAGATTGTTCTCACTGTAATTGTTTTACANTTATTTTCCAAGTGGGAGACCTAGATCTTATGATGATGATGTTTCACTAAAATGACTTGTCTGTTAGGCAGAGTGACTGATGCAGATGTAATCACTTTAATCTCATTAGTGATATATTAGACAGATTGGTCCCACTGTAATTGTTTTATACCATAGTCTTTATGTCTGTTGATAAGAGACCTCTAATATCTGTTATTCTGTATTCCCACATTACACCCTACAATAACAGCTGCTAGGACTGCTCTCTCTTATCCTTAGCTGAGATCTAAACAACTACAACCACTACTCATATCCTGAGTGTTAACATAATGAATGCCTGCTCCACTGTGTATTTCCCTGGTGGTGTTACTTTAACAAAATCATTTATTTTGCTCATCTTGCTTTTACTGTATGACTCACAGAACACCTCTGAGCTGGTTCAAAGTCTTTGAAGAGATGTCCATCTCCTGATCATTCATCTGTTAAAGAAAAAGATGTCAGTATCTTAAGTGGCTCACAGAAGAGGAAAGGCTGAAAGTTAGCTTTTGGGGAGAAGGGATATATGTGTATCTTGGGGACACGGGTGGAAAGAGATCTTGGGAGGTCAGGAGGTACCATTTTGCACTAGCTGAAAATTCAGGGTGGTCTTTCACTGTAAGTGTATGCATCATAGCTACTGCAGAAGGGCTGGAATGTCTCTCTGACCATTTGTTTTCTCTTTAGGGCCAAGGACAAACCTTTCAGTTTCCCAACCTATTTCCAGAGAAAGAACAAGACTCAGAAACTCGCTCTTTTGATGACTTCAGGGATAAATATATGGAGAAAGAGAAGCAGAAGCAGGAAGGTGATCCCAGACGAGGTGGAGTCCCTGATTGGTTTGGACTTTGATGCAACAAGCCAGCTGCCTTCCTTTAGGCTCAGAGGGATTTTGATTAGCACAACTTGCACTCTTCCCTTCTCGTGATGACCGAATGTTTATTCTTGAGCAGCCCTTGCTAGCGTGTCTTTTTTTCTGGCTGTTTGTTCATGACTACAACAAAATGGCCCTGAAGAAATAAAAAGGTAAAATAAATCTGACTGCACCAGGTCTTTTCTGTGAACTTGTGGACTATTTCTAAAATGTGGAATTCCTTGTTGTCATTTCTGACTATGAGTGTCATTGTGTTTACCTTCTTTGTGCTGCTGCGGGTTGTTTTGAATAGAAATAGAAGGTATTTAATTTCCTAGGATATGTGCAGTTTGTATTGACTAGAGTGTATAAAAGTCAAGATAGGTTAGCCAGAGGTGGACATGAAAGTGTAGGCAACTGGACTTTAGGCTCAGGGCATAGGGTTCCCTTATTGTCACTTACCGTGTCCTACTGTCCTGTTACCTTCCTTGCAGTGACCCCTCCTTTCCTGAAGAAATGCATGTGATCTTACTGTACTCTTTGTAACAGTTGTGTGGCATTTTGGGGACAGGGTTTATAGAACAGGTTTGTGACTGGGCATGTGTGTGTTTGATCCCCTTAAACATCAAGGAGCAGACAAAGGTGGTGCACATCTCTGCTTGCTGTTGTGCAGTATAGCTCGCTACAGTGCAGTGCAGGTAGCTGCTTTCTGTGAGCAGCCTGAGTTAGGAATGTTTACTGGCACGCTTGTGCTGGTATTCCTTCCCCTCTCTGCAGCTACCTTGCAGTGCTGGCAAGTGTCCTGTGTGGACGCAGTTGTATTGGCATGGAAATGCTTCTGTCAGTATAGCCTGTTTTGTGCTGAGGACTAATAAAAAGACTCTTTTTACTTTTTCTGGTGTAACTCCCTCTACTTCCAAATTGCTGATGCCAGGGCAGTGGTAGAACTTTTCTAGGCCTTCTGGGCTGCCACGTTCAGTGTTTTCATTTCTTGGCTCTGTGGCTGTTTCTCCTCACTCTGATGAGGATATTTCCTCTTTTCCTTTGTCAAGTAATGTGCTCTGCTGTTGTGTCAGAAATAGTGGGGGAAAAGGAGGGCAAGGAAGGACTTCACAGATGGAGAAGGGTATTTCTGCAGGTTGTTTGCTACAACATAGCACACACAGAGTTAAATGTATAGCTAGTGTTTCCCTGGCTTTTGAATTCTGCCACTTGGAGCAATTGGCAGGGTAGTGAATGAGCCCATGCCTTCAATGCTTCTTCCCAGGTGCTCTACTTTATTGTTCTGTGTCTGAACTTCTTGTTTGGACAGCTAGCAAGATGTTTACAAGGAAACAGCTGTTCTCCAGAGAGTCAATCCAAATAGGATTTTACGCACCCCCTTCTGTTCATTAGTCACCTCTTTCTCCCTGCTACTTCCCTTGTGCATGACAGTCCACCTCCTTCTGTGGTTTGTTGCTTACATCCCCCTCTTTGTCCACTTTCCAAGGGGGATTGTGTATGATCTAAGCTAACTGGTACTTAAACAGAGACATGCTCTTAGGAGGGAGATAAGGGAGGATTTGCTACTCCCAGCCTGCCAGCAGTTACAATAGTAGACATGGAAAAATACTGACTTCACTGAAAAGAGTTCATATGTTTGGCATATCTGCAAAGGCAACATTTCCAGAATTTTGTAGTGACATGTGAAAGTCCAAGGTTAAATCAGAAGCTGGCCTGCAGTTTTAAAGTAGGGTGGCTGAATTTGTGTGGGTGCAAGGGTCTCTCTGCTATACATAGCCTCCTCCTCCCCCCTCCTTCGTTTAATACATTTTTTAAAGGAACTTCTTTCTCAAACTCACAGATCAGTATGGAGATGACCTATATTGCAACTTGGGCTATGTTCCTTCAATATAATATCATGGATTTTGCTATTTTTTCTTCACTGTTCTTTGTGGTTATCTCCAATGTGGGTAACTCAATCTTTCTCACCATGGTGAAGATAGAAAGGGCTCATCTAGTGCTGCCACATGTCTTCCTAACGGTTTGGTCAGCCTTGAGCAAGCAGTCAGGTATATTAGTTCTAGATTAATGAGGCTGCATTAAGTGTAACAGCAAAGATGGATTTAACTATCAGCCTCTACCTTCCCTGTTAATGGTCAGGAGATGCTGGAGTTGCCAGCTTCTGTACTGGCATTGAGGACCCAGGATGAGTGAAATTTATTTGCAGTCCCAAATGTCCTATAGGCTTAGTAAAAAGCCCTTGTGTAGGTCTACCATGCTTTGCTACTCTGTGATCTCTCCATGGGCAATTAATTTCTAGCTCATGTTTGAGGCAGGTTTCTCTCTTGAGTGGCACAAAAGGGAAGAAACAGATACAAATACAGTCACGTCTGTATGAGATTGCTGTAACCAAATTCTGGCAGATACTCAAACTGCATAAGAGAGCAATCATGTAATTCTATAGAAGGGTTTGAGATGGAAGGGACCTGGAAGATTCCCTAGTTCCAAGCCACTGTTTTTGGGCAGGGACTCATTCCTTGATGTTACCAGCTACCTCTAAAACAGTATTCCTGTGAAATTAAGGTCAGATTAAAAAAAAAGAAAAGTCAAAGTCCCTGACCCAACATTATTTTTCTTTAATGCTCCCAATTGCTATGGAAATGGGATTAAAAAGATCTCAAGTCTTTCCCAGTCCCTTGTTGAGCAGTTTTTCAGAGGAAGTGCTAATGGTTAATGTGATCTGGTGCTTCAGTGCTTCACAAATCCCATCCCCCAAGCTGTACAGGTGGGCTAAAAGATAACAGAGATGATACTTTATTACAAAGGCATGGATTGTATCAGATGTACCAGAGAGAAGTACAGCAAACGAGTGCTGAAACTAGGACGGGCTCCAAGGTTTTTGTGAGTTTTGTTCAATGTACTGTGCTCCTTCCAGCACATCCTGATGTTTGTTTTGGGTGATGTAAAGGGTCAGCAGCTCCTGTGAAGTCACATCTAGCCCTGCTGTCAGAGGTGTCAAGCTGTCCTTGGCTATTTCAGTGGCCATACCTGTGGGACAGGGATGTGGATATACACGTGAACAACTTCTCCAAGGACCAGAGTAATGACTTGGTTGAAGAGACTGATGTTCACTGTGGTGGAGGAGAAGCCACATTCTGCGCTTGGCGTGCTGAGCTCTGCAGCTGCTGCTTTCTCTGATGTGCAAGGGAGATGCTGAATGCGGTTTCTTTCCTCTCTGAACGTGTGCAACCCCCCAAAGAGAGCAAAGTGCTGCAACAGCCGATGGATGTGCAGTTGGCTGTGCTGGCTGGTCTGGTGGAGAAAGGCACCTGGCTGTGCTGAGTGAGTGCTCTCCCAGCAATACCATCCAGCTATCCCAGCAGTACCAGGACACTTCAGAGGGAACATGCGATTGCTTCTGTTTTTTTTGAAACAAACCAAAATGAATAGCTGAGACAGTGACTATCTAAGTGATTCCCCTAACAGTACACCTTAAAAGTGAGTTTTGTGTTGTAGGTGGTGCTCTAGTGGGTGCTAGGGACAGGTTCCTGCAGATAACTAAGTTACTGAGTCTTGTAACCATTTGTCATCACCTGAGCCTTGCTATGTGACCTCAGAGGGTGCAGCACAGCTGGTAACTGGTTAGATGTAAAGTTGTGGTAACTTTATTTTCTGTGTTACCCATACTATAATGATTTGCATTGAAAGAGACCTTTAAAAATCATCTAGTGCATCAGTCTTAAAATGAGCAGGGATGTCTTCAACTACATCAGGTTGCTCAGAGGGTAGTCTAACCTGTCCTTGAATGTTTCTAGGAGTGAGGCATCCACCACGTCTCTGGGAAACCTATTCCAGTGTTACATCATCCACATTGTGAAAATCATCTTCCTTATATCTAATTTTCATTGACCCTCTTACTTTCAAACTATGATCCCTGGTCCTATTGCAACAGACCCTGCTAAAATTCTATCCCCATCTTCATCAGTACTGAAGGGCTGCAGTGAGGTCTCCACAGAGTCTTCTCCAGGCTGAACAGCCCCAGCTCTCTCAGCCTTTCCTCATGGGAGAGGTGTTCCATCCCTCTAATTATCTTCATGCCCCAGCTCAGGAGCAGCACCTTGCAGCTGGCCTTGCTGAATCTCACAAGATTCCCACTTCTTGATCTTGTACAGATCCCTCTGAATGGCATCCTGTCCCTCAGGTGTGTCAATGCATCACTCAGCTCCCACACTGGGACCCCCAAATTATGCATCAGGTGACAGAAAAATGAATTCAATGATTTGACCTACTCTTGACTCACTGCCATTAGCAGTGCTGAATGAATGAAGCAGTAGGAAAATTTGGCTTACATTATACAAGGTGAATTTGCTGTGGAAAATATCTTCATGGCTGGGGAATTCCTGCTCCTTCCACGTTATCCCAATGACATCAAAGCTGGGGTTTTTATTTCAGGAGAACTATTTTACGTATTTGAATTTTCAGGCTGTAGGACAGATCATTGCTTCTTCAGCTCCAGCGTGTTTGTGGGACGGCTCGCAGAGAGCGGTGAGGGTTGGAGAGAGGATGTCTGCTCAGTGGGTGCAACAGGGCAAAGTACACAAAGCAAGCACTATTTTTCCTGGGAGGACTGAGAGCTGTAAAACCATTATCTTGACAATGCTGCTTTCTCCTGAGGTAGAGTTCAAGGACTGCTCAGAGTCCAATTTAAAGCAGTTGTCTGAGAATGGCTTTCCAGGGTGGCTTATATGCCAAGGCTCGCAGGTACCACAGCTAAAAAGGAACATAGTGATAATCCCTTTTGACCTCCTGAATGACACACACCATAAAATTTCATGCTGTGCTTTCTGTGCATAGGCCAGAAGCTTGTGGTTGAATGTTACCTGGAATAGATTTCAAGGCTTGAACTTGACAAGCATTGCAGGACCAAGTCATTTTCCTTGAATAAGCCGGGCCCAAACAGCATGAAAGTCACCAACATGTTGTCATTTGTCCTGTTAATTACACAGGGTGGTTGTAATGGGGAAAACTGAGTGTGGCTGCTCAGGAATCATGTGTTTGTAGAGAAGGGAGGTAATTCCTGTAAATATTATTTCCTTTAAATGCAAAAGGTTTTAGACTAGATAAGATGACATAGTGGTTGAGCCATTTCTTCTGAAGTGATTTATGATTGTTTAGACAGCATTTAGCTCTTTGTGTATAGTATGGCTTATCAAAGTGTGTGCTGCTGTTGTGGACACACCCAGCTTGCAGAGTCTGGGAAATACATCACAGTCACTTATTCTGTGGCTTGAGAACACAGTAATTAGGGCCTGGTGCAAAGCTAATTGTTTTTATTTACAAAACAGGACTAATTATCAGTCTTAACCTTTCCTGCCTTCTGCTGTTAGAAAATGCTGCAAATAAAAAGTGATTAACATTTTGGAGAATCTGTGCAGTGGAGAATTAGGCAGTGTGTTTTCTTCTGTGGTGACTGGGATGTTGGAGAGGTCACACACAGTGTTTTAGACAGGTAGGTCTTGCTTGGGATCTGACCCTTAGTGCTATTTATGTTTCATTTTCTAAAGTTCTTGTTTTAGGAGTCAGACCAAGGTCAGTGATTCAAGGCTTGGAAAACTTCCTTTCCTAAAAAAAGGCTTGGGAAACTCCCTGTGCTGATTTGTGATTTAGACGTATTTTGACTCTTATCTGTCTGTATGCACCTAGAAAAGAAAAATTTCTCAGAGACAGAGCACAGTTAAGTGTAGCTAAACAAGTGAAATGAGTGGACTAGAAAGGGAATGGCTGTGGTGTGGGCAAGTATTATCCTCCTAAATGAAGGGAGAAGACAGGGAGTTGTTCTGGATCATGTCTGTGTGGTGCATTTCTTGTGAGCCTGTGCTGAAAACAGAGCTGTTGAAGGTTTCTTAGGTCATGAGGAGAGCCTGCTGCAGATTGAGCCGTGCCAGCGCCTGCACACATGGCAAACCCAGTGTGTGGTGTCTCACAACAGCTGTCAAAGACTGGTCGTCATACCCAGAGTCTCTAAACATCCTGTTTATCCTTGCAAGGAGGAACACTTGATTGAAAGATAAATACCAAAAAAAACCCCCAAAAAACCCCCCAAAAAAACCAAAACAAAACCCAACCCCAAAACTGGTGCTAGGAACAACATTTGCCCTTGGGCTAACAAACCTGAAAACAAAAGAAAATAAACATAGAATGGAGGCAAACACATTTCCACACAAGTCCAGATTCTAAAAGGGATTTAGGAGCTGAGCTTGTTTTGGCATGCTTGAAAAAGCCGTCTGGGTGCCAGGATTCTTAGGGCTCTGTATGTGTGAGTGTGCATCAGGGTAAGAGCATAGGAAGAGATGGGGTGTCTGTGGTGATGTGAGGGGGAAATGGCAGACATTGGAGCTGCCAGAAAGCTTCATGCAGGGTCACCCTTGGGGCATAGCTTGCACATTCTATTTTTTTTTAAATTAAACATGCCAAGAAAAAATCTTCGAGTTGGCAGCAAGAATTTTTTTCTTCTTCTCCCTCTGTTTGTTGTTCATTTGTCACTGCACTGGAGGTCTGTTTACTTTGCTCAAGAGAATGAGGGACCCAAGAGACACTGCTCTGCATGCAAAGTTTTTATGGAAGGGGCTAGAGCAAGGGCAGGAACTTTAAAGCCTTTTGAAACAGAGGTGGGCTGTTTCTTTTGCTTCTTTGCCCAATGTATGTTGGGCCTGATGCTGCTACTGCTTGTGCAGATGCAGCTGGGCCCTGGGTCCTGTTCTTAAGGGCTGATCAGGCAAATCTCCACAGGGTCAGTGTGAGGAGGCCTAAGATGCCCTAAGACTTGATGTTGAAACTCTGAGTAGCTCTAACACTGTGGTGCTCCCCACTCTGCCCATGGGATCTCTCCTGGTAGGTTGCTTTCAAATTGGAGATGGTGCTCCTCTCTCCCAGCACTTCCCTGTTGACCCTTCTGAATGAAGTTTGGGATGAATTCATGAACGTGCCATTAAAATAATCTCGTGGATGAGGCAAGGCAGCCCTTCATTCCAGGGATGTAGTGTTTTGAAGGGGACTTTCCCAGAGCTATGTGGCAGCCTGCTGCTGCTGCTCTTTTTTGCTTTTGATGACTCAGTGAACTTCTGAATGCTTCAGTTTCTCCAGATGGGCTTAATAGTGATTGTGACCTGACTGGAGATCCAACAGAGGAGGGAAAGTGGAGGTCTGTGTTACTTTTGCTTGCTGGCATCTCAGTGGATGAGGCAGCTTTGTCCAGCTGGATCTTCTATATACCTTAGAGTACTGAAACAACTGGAAAAGAAACTGAGGGTGCTGCACAAGCCGGGTGAATGTCTTCAGATTAACAGATGGGCACATCCCTGGGGATATTTTTTGCATGTGCATTCTTGTAGGTTCTGGGCAGTGAGAGCAGTGGCATGTGGCCGGCAGAGTTCTGCAGTGTGAGGCAGGGCAAGGAATGGCTAATGAAAGCAATGGATAATTCCACTGGAGCAGACTTTGGAGCTAAGTGGTGTTTTGCCATTTGGAGTTTTCTTATCCTTTTTGACTGGTGAAAGAGGGCAGGGACTGATGGGTCTGCCTATAGCCTCAGTCTTGTGTTCAAAGCAGCTATTTTCTAACCCAAGTCAGTTCTGTATTGCCCTAATGCTTTGCAGAACAGAGAGGTTTCAAGCGACAAGAGTTGACTGCTTTTATCTCCATGTTCCCTGTTTTAATTGATGGGAAAGCTGCTCAGCAATCCTAGGACTGTTGCAAAGGTTCCCTTAAATACTGGGACACACCATATTGTTTTGGCCACTTTGTCTCCAAGAGGAGGGGGAGTGAAGGAGCCAGCTGTGATTGTGAAGAGAAAGACTCCTTGTGAAAAGACATTGAAAAGCCTGTAAAATACTAATTCTAGAAGAGGAAGAAATGAGAAGCAACATAAGTAGATGTGGACTATGCAGAAGTACCTCCCTGTATGATATATGGGAATGGGGACTGTCAGGGAAACAAAAAAGAAGGCAAGACAGAAACTGACATAAAATGTTTTCACTCAACAGTGGGTTAGATTAGTGTTGTGCAATTCTTTGCCACAAAATATCAGGGCCAAGAACTTTGCTGGATGCAGACACACTCTGACTGTTTCTGTGGATAACCAAGATATCAGAGAGCGAATGGTAATATTAAAAGAACAAGAGATTTGGAAAGTTGTCAGTGCCACGTGCGTCAAGGCACAAGCTGACTCCAGCAGATGGAGATGGGGATAGGAAGAGACTTACTTATTTCGGAAGTGGAATAGCCTGAGAGCTGCTTCTTGCAGGGTTTCTTTTTCTGACCTTTGGATCAGCCTCTGTTGTGTTGCAGAATCCCAGTTGAGATGGAGCTTGGGAAAGACATCAGGCTTGGCTGCTGTCTCAGTTACAGTACATCTAGTTATATGGTAGACCCTCTGGGGAGGTAGAGCACCTTTCTGCATTCTTCAGCTGCCAGTTGTGAACATCTTGATTTCCCCCTGCCCCCAAGAGAAAGCTCGTTTCTGTGGCCTGGGAATCAGGAGAGTGAACTCCCAAACTGTGTTCAGCTGAGCTTGGGTCAATTCCATAACATCTTTCTGCCTTCATTTTGTGTCATAGAAATTATCTAGTGGTGGCCACTCTTCTTTGGACCCTGCTTGTTTTTCTGGCTAATATCTAGGTGTCCTTAGTAAAAAGGACAAAAAGTCCCCTCCTTCTTTGTCCTCCGTCTTTGGTGGAGTATGACACACTACACAAAATATTGATGTACTGAGGTTGAAAGCTGGTTTCATAATTTGCTTTTTTTAAAAATTCACTGTTTTAGCTATCTGGAAAAAGTAGCAGAGGAGCTCTGAACACCTCAGCTGTAGAGCCATGCTGCTCAGTAATAACTCCTCAGTAAAAGAGCTGTTTTGTTTTTATGGTATTTTCTTTTCACTACTTTTAATAGCTATAAACAACCTCTGTGTGGAGCGTATCTTGAAACTTGTGACCAGCTGGGTGAGGGGCCTTCGTATCAATTTCAAGCCTGTGGAGAAGAGAGCATAACAGGTCCCTGACTGCTCCAGCTACTTCCTGCCTGCCAAGGAATGCTGGAAGCAGAGGTCATTATTGCACAAGTAATTAAAGGTTCATCAGCCCTACCTCTCTGATTGCTTAAGTCCATTGTAGTAAGGGACAAATACTCCTGCTTGCCCACTGTTATTTGTTTTCTGCTTGCTGTTTTTCTTGGCTTGAGAAGAGGAATTTTAAAGACTCTTGAGTAGGATCTGGGAGTGCTGTGGTCTAATGCATTTGGCTGTGACCCTGGATATGTTGTGGAGCACTCTAGTACTGAGAAATGAAGTGCCTTCAGGGCCCCCTCTCTTCCTGCTTTTCCCCAGGATCCAGACACCAGAGAGATGGCTCTCAAAAAGCAGGTCCATCTTGCCCAGGCTCTGGCACAGGGTGGGCAAAGAAGCCAAGCTTGGGGAGGTTCTGTAGAGCTGTGCCTCTGAATAGCTGAAGTGCATCCTATTCTCATATTAGCAGAAACGGGGATTTTGCTCCATGTGAGCTGGACTTCAAAACTGTGAAATTGACTTATAGTGGGAGGGTTTCCTATGAATTTTCTTAAAGGGATTAATTTCTCTTTCTGTGGTTTGAGCTCTGAAGTTCACGTTTTTGTATGTTTTCTCTCCATTACAGTATGCAAGAAGTTAGTCTTTTAAATAGACACTGAGACTCATTTGTGAGCAGGGGCCTCTTGAAAAAAAAAAGGAAGTAAGTACCAAATATTTTGCGTCTTTGACAGAATCATAGGAGCAGGGCAGACTGAGCAAGCCACCCTTTAACCATCTGTCCCTCGAAATCTGGAGAGTCTTTTATCTTTGAGGAGCACAGCCCACAGACATGGGAAGTCATGTTGCTGTCCTCCAGTTTCTCTTCTGTAGGTGAATGATTGTCACCACTACTACCGAAAGAAAAGAGCCCCCATTGTGCTGAATCTCCTTGTGCTTCAAGAAACACCTGAGAAGAAAAAGAGCTGGCTTTTGGCCCCTTTGGTCTAGTAACATTGTGAATGAGCCTCACAGTATGGCTGGTACAGGGTGGGCATTTCACTTCCTCCTGGCAGTGTAAAAGGGGATTGAGCTTGGACCACACCCCAAAAGCCTCTTTGTTGGTGAAGGTGTTTTGCCCCCAAGAGCCTGGCTTCAGGGGCATGGCTGTAGCTGAGAAACAGCTTGAAGGGCACATGTTGGGTAGGCAGATGGAGCGGGTGATGGAGATGATCTGCTGGAGAAGGGGAAGTATGGAAGGAGAAGAGGAGCGACAAAAGGGCAGCCGTGTGGTTGACCCTGTGGGGATGGAGGAGGGGGAGAACTCATCTCAAAAGGAGCAAGGAGCCAGCAGCAGAGTTGCCTGGAATATGAGGCTGAGGCAGAAAAGGGTTGGTGGAATGATTTGACCTGAGGTTCCTCTACGTGTGTGTCTGTGGGGGCGTCAGATAACCCCATGGTCAGTATGCAAGGGCTGTCTAACCAACAGTCCTGTGCCAGTCACAGCCCAGGATGCTCCAAGGTAGCACTAATCCTGCTGCAGAGAAGAGGGGTGTCTCCAGAGGTCCCAGGGGCACTGCATCTCCAGACATGGACGCAGCCCCCTGTGCAGCAGCCTTGTGAGAGATGCTGCATAATGGCCTGTTTTGAATTAGTATTTCATTTGCCTCCCATATAGGATCAGTTTTTCCCTTTTCTTTATTTTTCTTAATAGCGTTTTTCCTAGTCATAATAATCAGCGTTTCCCTGCCTTTTCCCCTTCATTTTTCACAGCTGGCTTTGATTGGTTTCAGTCCTTCAGATGCTCCTTCGGACCCAGAAGAAGGGGCAAAGGTTCTTTTCCTTTTCAGTGCAAGGCAGACAGCCCTGCCGGAGGGCTGGGGGAGGCTGGTGCTCCAGGGCTGGCCTACTCTTTGCTGTGGCCCCAGCCGGCCTCTTGTGCATCTGGTGAGGTTTGCCAAATTGCAAGATAATTTCTCTGCCAAAGGCCTGGGGAAGATCACAAGTTGTTGATGGCGTGCATGCCCCTTCTCTTGCGCCGTTCAAAAACAACTGTTCCTGCAAGCAAGAGGGGCAGGATCCCCAAACGCCTCGTGCTCACAGGCTGTGAGTACAAAGGGCCAGAGTGCATCTGCAGCAAGTGTGCCGACACTGACTCAGATTTCTGGGTCTGTGAGCCATCAGGCTTACGGCAACTGCAGCCCCAC
>VZTZ01039970.1:14363-24561 GCA_013400955.1 Drymodes brunneopygia
TCTGTGATTCTGGGTTTTTGGAAGGGGTTTTCAGTTTATGCAGGGTTCAGGCAGCTCCTTTCTGTGATGTTGGGTTACTGGGAGGGATTTGCAGCCAGAGCAGAGTTCAGGCAGCTCGGTTTTGTGATTTTGGGTTTTTGGGAGGGGTTTGCTCCCAGTGCAGGGTTCAGGCAGCTCATTTCTGTGCAGTTGGATTTTTGGGAGGGGTTTTCAGTTTCTGCAGTGTTCAGGCAGCTCGTTTCTGTGATATTGGGTTTTTGGGAGGGGTTTTCAGTTTCTGCAGTGTTCAGGCAGCTCGTTTCTGTGATATTGGGTTTTTGGGAGGGGTTTTCAGTTTATGCAGGGTTCAGGCAGCTCATTTCTGTGATTTTGGGTTTTTGGGAAGGGTTTTCAGTTTCTGCAGGGTTCAGGCAGCTCGTTTCTGTGATATTGGGTTATTGGGTTGTTGGGTTTGCAGTCTGTGCACCCTGACACTGCCCTGCCAAACTTGACGAGTTCAAGAGGCTCTGCCAGAGCAGGGTGAGGTTCCCCCACCGCCAGGAAAACCATATCAATAAAACTTAATAGGGAGTCGAAAGTAAAAACGCAGCAAACTGTGAGCTTAATCCTGCCCCGCTAGGAGCTCATTAATATCTCAATAGGGGCACTCCTGCATTATCTTAATTGCTCGAGGCCCTCGGGGAAATGGCCTCGTCTGCAGTCCCTGGCTGCTGTCACTGCTGGGGGGGCTCAGGTGCATCCCTGCCTTCATCTCTCAGAGAGGGGCTGAGGAGGAGGAGCTGAGCTCGGTGCCCTGGAGGCAGCACGGCAGCAGGAATTGTTTGTTTTTGGGGGGTTTGCAGGTTTTTGGGGGTGATGGGTGGGTGCTCAGGCAGGGTCTGGCAGCTCCCGCAGCCTCAGGGAGGGCTGGGCTGAGCTCTGGCACTGGGGCTGTGTGTTCCAGGTGGCTTTGGGGAGGAACTCGAACATTCTGACTTTTTTTTTTTGTGGAAAAAGGGAGAAAAGGAGGATGTGGGATCAGATAATAACGCACAATGAGTTTGAAATGAGAAAGTGGAGCAGCGAGTTTGTGTTCCAGTGGGGTTTTGTGTTGCACAGCTGGGAACAGAAGAACCACGCGGGTCCCAGAGCAGCAGTTGAATCTCCAGGCAGCACCGACCAAAAGGGCCCTGCCCTTCTTTATTTTCCTATTTTTATATCTTACCAAAGACAATCAAGGATTGGTGAAAGGGGTCAACACCCCTGAAGGTTTACAGGACAAAGACATGGTCAATCATCTTTCTCCACCCCAGGGAAAGGAATGAAAAACAATTCCACAAGTGCAAAACAATCCCGGCCGGTTAAGAAAAACAAGGACCATGTTTACAGAAAAAGCTCGGGAAACTCCAGTTACAGTGTCACAAATCATGGGGCCCTGTAAAACCAGGGCGACAGTTTTGCTCTGCAAGGAGCTGTTCCAAAGCTGCTCCTGGCGGGTGTTTGATGCTGGAAGGGGAGGCTGAGGAGTTTCACTGCTCCCTGGTGAGTTCGTGCTGCAGCTGCTCCCAAACTGGAGCTGCTCTGCAAGACAACAAGTGCGGCCCAGAGACAGCTCTTCATTAGCAGGAGAGGATGAAATAAACGAAGAATAATGGTCAGCGTTAAAAATAAATTAACATTAATTAATCACTGACTAAGACAACGTTCCCAGCGTTAATCATCCCCTGTCGCTGCAATCAGAGCATCAGCCAGGCAGAGCGCACGGGGAACTCCTGCTGCGGTGCTGTCCATGGTCCTGCAAACACCGGGACCTCTGGAAAATCTGCTTTCCATGCCAGGGCAATGCTCCCTGCCCCGGCAGCTCCCGAGTGTCCTGCAGAAAGCTCCGGCTCAGCTCTCCCGGTGCTGCTGGAGGCACCTGGGGCAGGGCCAGGAGCTCGGGGCTCCTTGGGCTTTGTGGATCCCAGCCCTCCTGCCAGGACCTTGGAGCCTTTTGGAAACACACTGTGCTTCTCTGGAGCCTTTTGGAAACACACTGTGCCTCTCTGGAGCCTTTTGGAAACACACTGTGCCTCTCTGGAGCCTTTTGGAAACACACTGTGCTGCTCTGGAGCTTTTTGGAAACACACTGTGNAAAAGCTCCCTGTGCTTCTCTGGAGTTTTTTGGAAAGCTCCCTGTGCTTTTCTGGAGCCTTTTGGAAACACACTGTGCTGCTCTGGAGCTTTTTGGAAAGCTCCCTGTGCTTCTCTGGAGTTTTTTGGAAAGCTCCCTGTGCTGCTCTGGAGCCTTTGGAAAGCTCCCTGTACTTCTCTGGAGTTTTTTTGAAAGCTCACTGTGCTGCTCTGGAGTTTTTTGGAAAGCTCCCTGTGCTTCACTGGAGTTTTTTTGAAAGCTCACTGTGCTGCTCTGGAGCTTTTTGATGTGCCAGAACACAAAACAGGGAAAATGGGATGGAAGAGAAATCTTGCTTCTTTCAACTCCAGTTTTGAATTGAGGATAAAGAACAGATTTTGCCAAAATGGAAGAAAAAATAAATCAGTGAAGAGACAGAAAATACTTATCTGGATAATCAAAAAAACCCTGATTGAAAACTCTCTGGTTCTGCCTTGACCCTCGTCGCACAGTGACACTGGGCACAGAGAGCAGGGACATCGCCAGCCTGGCCCTGGCTCTTGGTGACCTGGCACAATCCATTTGTATTTTCAAGAGCACTTCAGAGCTGGCAGGAGCTGGAGCTGCCTGTGTGGATTTTATCTCAGATTTTAGCTGGTGCACGTGGGTGTCCCCCACCAGTTTGGACACTGGGGTGCTGCTGGTGGGCAGGAGGAGAAAATTGCTTTTGTCGTGACTGCAACACATGGCCAGGGGGAATCCTGGTGGCTGTCACACCCTGTCACACCCACTGAAGGACTTTCCTCCTGAATTCCAACAAAAACTGTGGAAAATTCTACTCGGCATATCCATAACCTCATGTTGTTTTTAGACATCCTGTAAGAAACGTTGCTAAAACCCCCAATATCTGCTTTTTATGCTCGAAGTGATTGAAGCAGCCAGCAGTAGTTAATATTTTATGGACAGCAGGAAAAAAAAAAAGATTTAAAACCCAAAAAGCCTCCTAAGGAGTAGAAGCAATGCAGCAAACTCCATGGAAGCTCTGGTTGTTGTGAGAGTACAGGATGTGCTCCTTTTGATTTTTTTAGCTGAAAAACCAGTTGTTGGCAAGTTGGGGCACAAAGAAGCTGCCACAGATAAAAGCTGCTATTTCAGCCTCACTCTCGTGGTGACTGCAAAAAGCAGCACTTGGCTGTGCCAGCAGTGCCCCGTGGGGCTGGGGAGGTGCTGGGGGTTTGTTTGGGTTGAGTAACAGCTCTTAGAACAGTTAATAATTTTTAATAATTTTTCCATGCAAAGTTCACGCCTCTGTTCACTCTCCTGGCTCTCCAGCAGCAATTCCTGCTTTTCCTGTGCTGTGGGGGTTGCAGATGCCTGTGTAGATAAAATGTGGGGAATTCTGCTCTCCTCTGGCCCTGCTCTCTGTGCAGCCAAAGGTGCTGAGCCCTTTCCAGCTGCTCCCGGGCAAACAGAATGTTTATTTTCCTGAGGAGGCAGGAGAGCTGATGGATACTTGTAGAATGATAAACTCTTGTAGTGATAAATACCTGTAGAATGATAAATACTTGGCTGTGCCAGCAGTGCCCCGTGGGGCTGGGGAGGTGCTGGGGGTTTGTTTGGGTTGAGTAACAGCTCTTAGAACAGTTAATAATTTTTAATAATTTTTCCATGCAAAGTTCACGCCTCTGTTCACTCTCCTGGCTCTCCAGCAGCAATTCCTGCTTTTCCTGTGCTGTGGGGGTTGCAGATGCCTGTGTAGATAAAATGTGGGGAATTCTGCTCTCCTCTGGCCCTGCTCTCTGTGCAGCCAAAGGTGCTGAGCCCTTTCCAGCTGCTCCCGGGCAAACAGAATGTTTATTTTCCTGAGGAGGCAGGAGAGCTGATGGATACTTGTAGAATGATAAACTCTTGTAGTGATAAATACCTGTAGAACGATAAATACTTGGCTGTGCCAGCAGTGCCCCGTGGGGCTGGGGAGGTGCTGGGGGTTTGTTTGGGTTGAGCAACAGCTCTTGGGGCAGTTAATGATTTTTAATCATTTTCCCATTCAAAGTTCACGTCTCTGTTCACTCTCTCCAGCAGCAATTCCTGCTTTTCCTGTGCTGTGGGAGTTGCAGATGCCTGTGTAGATAAAATGTGGGGAATTCTGCTCTCCTCTGGCCCTGCTCGCTGTGCAGCCAAAGGTGCTGAGCCCTTTCCAGCACTGATCCTGGGCAAACAGAATGTTTATTTTCCTGAGGAGGCAGCAGAGCTGATGGATACTTGTAGAATGATAAACTCTTGTAGTGATAAATACCTGTACAGGAGCTGCCCTGCATAGAATGATAAATACCTGCAGAATGACAAATACTTGCAGAGTGCTGCACAGAAACCAAACCTGGGAGTGCAGGTGGTGCTCGTGGAGAGGCACCAAGGGCTGCCCTTGGCTCGGATCGTTAAATATCCTCTTTGTGTGCATTGCAAATCTCTCCTCTGCCCTCCCTGGCAGCTCAAGGGAGAGTTTTGGCAGGTTCCTTAATTTAAGGAGCAGTCCCAGACTGTTACTCAAACAATTGCATAATGGGCTCGGGGATTAACGTCCTGTCAGCTCAGAATCTGCTCAGGGGCCCTTGTGAGCGAGGGGAAACAGCCCTGGATGGAGTTCTGGTCTCTCTGGTACAGAAGTCACTGTCAGGCTCATTCTGAGAGGAGAAAAATCAGTGGCTGCTTTGTTGGGACAGAGCTGAATCGTGCCCAGGCTGTCTGTGGGACAGAGATATCCATGCTCAGCCACCTTCACACTGTTCTTCATCAGAAACAATAGAAAATCAATTTATTTTCCCTAAACCTGGAGCCCTCACCTCTAAAATGCTGAGGAGGGGTGTCCCTGGCTTCCAGGATCCCAGATCCTGGCAAAACCAGAACCCAGGCAGGGGCAGTGAGGGATCAGAATGATTTGTGTGCTGCATTTGATTGCCTTGAAGGAAGGGATGATGGATGTGCACGCACAGAGCTGTCTCCCATGGATTCACAAATTTATTTGGGTGACTGGAAGCCAACGCAAGGATTGTTCCTTGTAAAGGAACAGGGTGGAGAAATGCAGCTGGAGACAGCAAAGCCAGAGCTCAGCTGAGGCCAGGAGCTTGAGCTGCTGCTGCAAGAAGTGCCATGAGTATGTGAATGTGTGTATTTATCAGAAATTGTTTTTCTCTACAGATCCCACAAATCAGTTATGCCTCAACCGCACCCGAGTTGAGCGATGACAGGCGCTATGATTTCTTCTCACGGGTGGTTCCTCCAGATTCCTTCCAAGCACAAGCAATGGTGGACATTGTGAAAGCTTTGGGATGGAATTATGTATCCACTTTGGCATCTGAAGGGAATTATGGAGAAAAAGGAGTCGAGTCCTTCATGCAAATTTCCAGAGAGGCAGGTAGGCCACGCCCGTGCTCCCTGCAGAAAGCGCTGCTGAATGTCGTGTTGTGCCAAATGTGATCGTGTTTCTCTGGAGCTGATGTTTGATTCTGGAGCTGCTGCACTTCTCTGCCATGCTCTGCAGTGGCTCCTGGGTGTTGTCATTCCTGAACTGCTCGCGGAGTTTCAGGGAGTGGGAACCCTCTGTGGTTTTCAGTCATTTCTGGGGGAAATAGAAATCCTGGAGTCGTTCCGAGCTCCTGCTGCTGCACTGGCTGAGGTTTCTTTGTGTTGGCGTGGGGAGAAGCCACGTTGGGAAAGGCTGAGCTTTTCTGTCCCCACAGCCTGGAGTTCTGCTGTGAGCTGGTCACAGCCACTGCCTGGTGTCACCGTGGGTGCTCAGCTCTGGGCTCCAGCCTGGTTTGTGCTGTTTGTTTGGGCATTTCTCAGGGAATTCTGAGCCTTTCCCCTGGAGGCTCAGGGGGTGCTGCTGTGGGACGTGGAGCCAGCCAGCCCAGGGGTGTGGGGTGGTGCCAGAGCTTGGGGGTGAGGCCTTGGCGAGCTGATCTGCAGATTCACAAGGGTTTGGAAAATGAAGTGTTTGAAGTCGATTCCTGTGCTGGGAAGGGAAGGGAAGCAGATGATGGAATTCACCAAAATTATTGGTGATAAATGGAAGGGCTGTCTCCAGGAGGCTCTGCTGATAGAGCCCGTCATGGTGGGGCAAGGACAGGCTCTGACAGAGCCCATCACCATGGGGCAAGGACAGGCTCTGATAGTGATACCTGCAGGATTTTTTTGCCTTTTCTCTTTAATACACAGTTCACTATATTCACAAGCATCAGCAGGCACACTTGTGATGCTTTAGGTGTGAGAACTCAGCCTGGGTTCTTGGTGTCCAGTAGGCCAGGAGACCAAACAGCCCAGAAACTACGTAGATATAAGAAACCAAACATTCTATTGTCATAAGCACTCAAGATCCCCTAGCAGGACGGATTCTGTAAATTGGAAGTTAGCCCACCCTAGCCCCTTACTGGACCCTCTAGTTAGATATGCTAATGTGTAAAGTCTTTAATTGGATACTCAATTAAGAAAATGGAACTTTTACAACGCGTTCCACCTGAACGGCAGAAGGCATCGAATGGAATCCTATTAAAATACCGAGGTAAATGACCCCCAACCCTCTAACCGTGTCTGAGCTTTTATTTCCTAACACCAAGAAAAGGTATCAATAGAGCCCATCACCATGGGGCAAGGACAGGCTGTGCTGTGCTCCCCAAATGGAACTCACAGATTGTCGCTCTGTCGGACACGAAACAATCAGGCAACTCAGGAGCTCAGCCACCAAGGACAGCCAGAGAGCAAAAAGAGCCCCAGCCTCTCTTTATTCTTATATTTATACCTTTTTACAGACAGTTATGGATTGGACAAAGAGGTTCCCACCTCTGAAATTCCATAGGTGACAAACACAGCCCATCACATTCTCCAGCCCAGAAAGAAGAATGAAAAACAACATCCAAAGTACAAAATAATCCTTGGCCGGTTATAGAAACATGGATTGTTTACACAAAATCTGTGAGAGCCTTTGCTACCAACTCTAAACACAGCACTCTAGAAAAATCAGGGCGACAACAGATCTCCCACCCTGCACCTGACTGGCACTGCCATAGAGAAAAGCAGGATGTCCCCAGCTCAGGGCACCACGTGAATGCCCAGGCAGGGCAGGGCAGGGCAGGAGCTGCCCTGGAGCTGCCCTGGAGCAGCTCAGGGGTTCCCATGCCCGTGGCTGTGCAGGGCTGACCCCACAGCACCAGCTCTGTGTGCAGGGAGAGGCCCCAAACTGCCCTGCTGGATCCTCCTGGCAGCACCTCCAGGGAACAGGCAGGGAAAGTGCCTGGGCTCAAAGGAAGGGGCCTTGGAGAGGGGATTGGAATTGTTTCCTTATGTTGGTGTCACACAAGGAACCCACATTTGCATAAACTCCTCGGTTCCTCCCAATGCATATTTATGTGGTATTAAAGCAAATGGGTTTGGGTTTAATACAGCAGGAAGTGACAAATGCCGGTGCTCATTGGAATTTAAAATTTGCTTTATTTGCAAATATCCACCGTTGCACAATCAGCCCCGAAATGTGTCCCCTGTGCCAAGGGCAGGCTCTGGCTGGAGAGCAGGATCCCGTTTGAGGGACCTTGTGCAGAATTCCATTTATCCTGTGAGCTGTCCACGTTGACTAACACAAAACTCAGCATCCTGCAGGGACAGCAGAGCCCAAAGCCAGCCCAGTGCCCTGCTCTGTGTGCAGGGGGTGTGGGCCATGCCTGGAGGATTAAGGCACTGACAGGGATCGTGCCTCAACTCCTTCCTCAGACCCTGGAAAGGGGAATAATCCGATCCCCGGCGCTGCTGCTGCTGCTGCTGCTGCTCAGGGCTGTGCTCAGCCCCTGGTGTCACACAGATAAAGCTCAGGTGAAATTCTGACAGGATTTAACACCTGCCAACAATACGTGGGGGCTTACAGCCCCGGGAAGTGCAGGCAGATCCTGTTGTTTGGGGGTTTAGTGCTGCCTGGAGATGCAGGTCCTGATCCTCCCTGGGGGGGAGTGGCACCTTATCCCCTGATTTTGGGCTGTGAGCTCATCTCCAGTGAGCTTAGGGAAAAGTTTTATACAGAAAGAGTGGTAAAATACTGGGATTGTCTGCCTGGGGAGGTGGTGGAGTCGCCACCCCTGGATGGGTTTAAAATAAGGTTGGATGTGGCACTTGGTGCTGTGGTTTAGTGGAGGTGCTGGGGTGTTGCACAGTTGGCAACAGAAGAAACACATGGGTTTTAGAGTAGTAGTTGTATTTTTAGGTAGCACTGACTAAAAGGATCTGGGTTTATTTATTTATTTATTTATTTTTATATGGTTTTTAAAGACAATCAAGGATTGGTGAAAAGGGTCAATACCCTTGAAGGTTTACAGGATAAAGACATGGTTAATTATTTTTTTTTTACTCCAGGGAAAGGAATGAAAAACAATTCCACAAGTGCAAAACAATCCCGGCCGGTTAAGAAAAACAAGGACCGTGTTTACAGAAAAAGCATGGGAAATTACAGTTACAGTGTCAGAACTTATGGGGCCCTGTAAAACCAGGGTGACACTGGGGCAGGGGTTGGATGATTCTGAAGGTCTCCTCCAGCCCAGTGACTGTGGGATTCTGTAAAGCTTGGTGTTCACTGGGGGGAGCTGGGCCATTGCTCCCCAAAACCCCCGGAGCTGGGGAGGTCGGGCTCTGCACTGGGGACAGGGACAGGACCAGAGGAGGTGGCCTCAAGGTGCATGAAGGAAGATTCAGGCTGGATATTAATGAAAACCCCTGACAGAAAATGCTGTCCAGGGGCTGCCACGGCAGTGGAGATGCCTGAAGGATTTTTTGCTTTTTCTCCTAAATCCCTTTTCCACAGTTCTCTATCCCCACAGGTATCAGCATCACTTGTGATGCTTTGGGGGTGAGAACTCAGCCTGGGTTCTGGGTGTCCTGCAGGAGCCCAAACAGCCCNATCAGGAGAGCAAACATTCCATTGCTGGGAGAACTCAAGGTCCCCTAGCAGGACAGATTCTGGAAATTAGAAGTGAGCCCAGCCCAGCCCCTGATTGGGCCCTCTCGTTAGATATGCTAATGAGTAAGGGCTTTAATTGTACACTCGACTGGGGGGTGGGGACATTGTGACGCTGTCACCTGGGTGAGCAATGCCTGGAATGGGATCCTATTAAATACCCAGGGAAACGACCCCCAACCCTCTGACCCTGCCTGAGCTTTGATTTCCTAAGAGCAGGAAAAGGCATCAGTGGGCAGTCACCAGCCCTGAAATGTTGAGAAAAGCTTGGGAATGGCACTGGAGGAGCAGAGCCCCTGTCTGGCTCTCCCCTAGGACCAGGCAGATCTGCCAGAGCCAGAGCAGCCCCAGGGAGGAGGAAATCCAGCCCAAATCTGAGACACCCCAGCAGGGAGCAGAGGCTCAGCTCCCAGAGAACTCAAAATCATTTCCCTTTGGCAGAAAGGGAGGTTCAGTCCCTGGGTACCAACACAATTCCCTGGCTTTGGCCTCGGGTCTGTAGCAGGGTAATTATCCTAAAGTCAGTGTTTTATCCAAACTTGTTTCTCATCAGCCAGGATCTCAGGAAATCTGAGGATCAGTAGAAACTCCTGTCCCTGCTTAGTTTTCAAATATGCTTTGGCGTATAAAGACTTTGCTTGATCCTCTGAGTTAATAATTCTTCACAAAGTGACTTTTATTATGAGCACTTCAAGCGAGTTTGAATATGTCATTGTGGCAGGAGATGAAGATTTGAAACATGCTCTGCAGTCTGTGGGATTAATAAATTAGGGGAATGGTCTAATTATGGGAAATCCAAAGGACAATTTCAGATTATTAATGAAACCACTGAATACTTGAGTTTCAAAGATTAATTCATCTTTGATTTTTTTTTTTTAAAGATTAATCTGTACCAGAAGGTTAATTGCTATCTGTAAGAAACATATATATTGAAGTCGTTAGCAAAAGACCACTTGAATGCCTCCTAACAGATAAATGAAAGATCTGGAGTGCATTTATTAACGTTCTGCTCTCCTCAGATGGCCCATTTTCACAGCTGACTTTGCTGCCTGCCTTGCTGGTGGGGTTTGATGCTCTCCTGGGCTGCACTGTCGGGGCTGGGGAAGGGGCTGGAG
>VZTZ01039977.1:0-14343 GCA_013400955.1 Drymodes brunneopygia
CCCCTTCAGGCACTGGAAGGAGCATTAAAGTCCCCCAGAGCCTTCTCCAGGCTGAACAACCCCAGCTCTCATTGCTGAAGTCTCTTCTTTATTGAGTGAGTTCATACAAAAATCTTACGTGAGAATGATAAAAACACTTTGAGCATCCAGGCAATTTCATTTACAAGACAAGGAAATAATAGAAATAGAAATGGAAATGGAAATGGAAATAGAAATGGAAAGGAAATGGAAAGGGAAATGGGAATAGAAAGGGAAATGGAAATAGAAATGGAAATAGAAATGGAAATAGAAATAAAAATGGAAATAGAATGGGAAATGGAAATGGAAATAGAAAGGGAAATAGAAATGGAAAGGGAAATGGAAATGGAAATGGAAATGGAGATGGGAATGGAAATAGAAATGGAAATGGAAATGGAAATAGAAATAGAAATGGAAATGGAAATGGAAATGGAAATAGAAAGGGAAAGGGAAATGCAAATGGAAATGGAAAGGGAAATGGAAATGGAAATGGAAATAGAAAGGGAAAGGGAAATGGAAATGCAAATAGAAATGGAAATGGAAATGGAAATAGAAAGGGAAATGGAAATGGAAGTGGAAATGGAAATGGGAATGGGAATGGAAATAGAAATGGAAATGGAAATGGAAAGGGAAAGGGAAATGGAAATGCAGTTTGGATATAACAAGTGCCATTGAATGAGTGTTTGTTTGTCAGACCTATGCACCAAAGCTGATCCTTCTGGATATCTCAGACATCAGCTGCATCCGAGATGTGGCCAAGGAGATCCTGAACTGCTATGGCTGTGTGGACATCCTGATCAACAATGCCAGCATGAAGGTGAAGGGAGCAGTGCAGAGCATTTCACTGGAACTTGATAAAAAGATCATGGATGCCAACTATTTTGGGCCTATCACATTAACCAAAGGTATTTTAATTTATTTTCCCTTTTTGCTGTCACCACTTTAAGCAGATTGACAATTAAATGGGTTAATGCTGCAACCAACTGTGCATGTGGAATTCAGGTGAAGTCTAGAAGGTATTTAATTCCCAGCTATTGGATTTTGTGGTACTTCTGCTTGCAGTATTGAGACAACCTTCACTGGGTTTGTGCTATTTACACTCCTTTTCACTAAACACACTCAGCTCTTTTACTTACGTGGCTCTTTCTTGTGTTTCTCTTTTTGCAGCCATTCTTCCTAACATGATCTCGAGAAGAACTGGCCAAATTGTTCTAATTAACAGCATCCAGGGGAAAATAGGAATCCCATTTCGTGCAGCTTGTAAGTTTTACACAGCAAAACCACACATTCTGATGCAGGAGTTGTGATGATGTACTCATAATGAGTTATTAAAAATGCCAATTTGCATCCAAATTTGGTATTACTACAGTACTTGGCTGATTTTTTTTTTCAAATTTTAACTCAATTAGAAAAAATTAAAATGTAACTTGAAATACAACTGCTGCCTAGGGGACTTGAGAATAAGATGATAAAAAATGTGACAGCAAATTTTAAATATATATATATATAGTTATAGTCTGTATCTAATTTTCACTTGTGCACATTGATAGAAACCTCCATGAAGAATTGTGTGTAAATATAAAATGTGAGTAGATAACAACTATTGCTTTGTGAAGCAATCATGTATTGAGGTGTGGGACTTTAAAAGGAGATGCAGGAATTGCTTTCTGCTTGGCTTTCCCGAAAAATTTCAAGAAGCTCTTTCATCCAAAGCTCCTAAGGAAATGAGGCTGCTCTGAATTATGATGGAAGGTCTTTGCATTAATAAAATACAAAATCAGTGAGCAGAAAATATAGGAAAGATGTAAATAGACATCTTAAACTTGGGACAGATGTGAACAGACATTTTTAACTTGACAGAAACTCAGAGTGAATGATGGGCTCTGAATTAAAAAGTCTGTGAGACCTCAGAATTGTGACTTATATTTCTATGAAAGCAAATGACAGTGACAGAAATTACAATGACAGAAGCTGTAAGGAAAGCAGCAGAAAAACAAATTAAAACACATCTTTATGTCTTTGTAAATTTATGCATAAATGTGTGCAGTGCCCACACCTTGAACATGGTTTGTTCTGCTCTCCCATCTCAAAAGAAGAATAAGAACTACAAAAAAGGCTGAAAAAGGAAAGAGCACATTGGTGTGATATCTGGAACAGTTCCCATCTGGGATACAGACAACTGTGTGTGTACAAAACCTCGAGAAGCAGCAGAGGCAGCACAGAGAGGTTTTACAGTGGCCCTTCCAATATTTATTTGCATGAGATGAAGCTGCCAGGAGCAGGGGTGTCAGAATGAATGCATGGAGCAGCATCTCTCCATTGCAGAGCTCACCTGCCATTGCCTGCACATGCACATTTCAGTGATTTTCACTGAAAACTGGGTCCAACAAAAGGTGATTGAGCAGTGCTGAACACACACACTTCTGTTTGTTGGGCAGGTTTCACAAACTGGCATCTTACTCATCCTGTTCTCAATAAAAAGGCTCTAAAAGCAGATTAAAATCTCTTGACATTCAATTACCTTAAAATTCCCTTTAGCATTGGAAATAGCTCAGATTGCTGCTGCAGGGCAAAGTCCTGATCAGTTTTCCAAGCATGAGGAGCATGAGTATTTCCAAGCATGAACTGCAGCCCCCTGCATTCCAGCAGTGGACATGCATTTATTTCACTGCATTTTATGGGTGTGTTACAAACTGCAGAAACAGAAGGTGTGGGGACTCATCTCAGGGACAATTCCATCCACCAAAGACATTTTTGAGCTGTAGAGATAACAGAGTTGTTGTTCCCTAACCCAGAGTGTTGCACTGTTGGACACGAAAGAAATATGCAGATTTTTCAGCAGTAGGTTAGGACTACCCAGGCAGGACCAGAAAAAGGGGCCTTTTTTTATTTTCTCATTTTAATATCTTTTTTTAAGTCAGTCGTGGATTGGTTAATGAGGTTATTGCTTTTACAGTTTTACAGGATAATGACATAGTCTATCATCTTTCTCCACCTCAGGAGAAAGGAGTGAAAACGATTTAGAAGTTTAAAACAATTTAGGTTGGTTACAAAAACAAGGACTGTGTTTATAGAAAATGTATGAGAAATTTTACTACAGAAGTAAAAACATAGAACACTGCAAAAACCAGAGTGGGCTATTTCTACCTGGGAAATGCAGCCAGGTGCTGCTTGACCTGTCCAAGAGACTGCCTGCAAAATTGTCCTGTCCAGATAATTTCATATTGCTTGTTTTAAATATGTCACATGATCATTTCACTGGGTGAAATAATTCTTTTGCCTTTTGGCTAATCATTCCATGCTCATTTCCCCACACCTGCTTCCATGCAATTATATCTCTAAACATGCAAATGTGGGCTGTTTTTCCTTTCAGATGCTGCTTCCAAGCATGCTGCTGTAGGCTTTTTTGATTGCCTTCGAGCTGAAATGGAAGAATTTGATATTTCTGTCAGCACTGTGAATCCAACCTTCATCTGCTCCTACCATCGCCAGCCAGCACCAGGCAACTGGGAGGCCTCCATTTGGAAATGTGAGTTTGGGTGGGTGGAGGTGAGGCACAGAAAGCAGGAGGGAGGCTTTTCCAGGGTGAAAAAAAGGGAAAAATAATGGAAATGATGAGCAGGGATGTGTTGCACAGCTGGCAACAGAAGAAACATGCAGGTTTTACAGCAGCAGTTGAATCACCGACCAAAAAGCCCAGCCCTTCTTTATTTTCTTTATATGTTATCAAAGACAATCAAGAATTGGTGAGAAGGGTTAACACCTCTGAAGGTTTACAGGACAAAGACATGGTCAATCATCTTTCTCCACCCCAGGGGAAAGGAATGAAAAACAATTTCACAAGTGCAAAACAATCCTGGCCGGTTACGAAAAACAAGGACCGTGTTTACAGAAAAAGCATGGGAAACTATAGTGACAAATCATGGAACCCTGCAAAAAGCAGGGCGACAGGGATGAGGAGCAAAAACAAAAAAGATGTTGGAGAGGGAATATTAGCCTGGTGAAAAGAGAAGGAACACGGGATGAGACAACATTATGGGAGAAAATAAATCCACCAGGGCATGGAATGGAGGGGGAGGAGAGCAGGGCAGGGCCAAAGGGACAATTCCACTGCTCTCAGGCTGCTCCTTCTCTTAGGGGCTGTAAGGATTTCACCTCACCTATAAAAAGATCTTGGCCACACACTGATGAGGAGAATGGAGTGGGGAAGGGATTGAAAGTGTGTGGGAATTCAATTGATTTGACTGATGCACCAGTTGGGTGGTTTTTTAACACCATCCCTTCAGAATATCTGCCTGTCTGTCTGTCTGTCTGTCTGTCTGCAGCTCTCACTCCTCTCTCATTTAGTCTTTTTCAGGAAGGTTTCCTATGGTGTGCACCCCGTGGAGGTGGCAGAGGAGGTCCTGGCCACAGTGAGGAGGAAGAAGCAGGAGGTGCTGATGGCCAACCCCATCCCCAGGGCAGCAGTTTACATCAGAACCTTCTTCCCTGAGCTGTTTTTTGCCATCGTTGCCTCAGGGATCAGGGAAAAGCTGAAGACAGAAGAGGAAAATTGATTTTTTTCTGGTTTTTTCCTTGCTTTTGACTTGGAAAAAAAAAATAAAGGTTTCTGTTTTGAATGTCAGTGACTTTTGCTGCTTGCTATGGGTGGAATAAAGCCACTACCACACAAATTCATCTGTAAAGCTTCTACTCTTCTGGTTTTAGGAATTATGACAATAATGCTGCTACAAGTCCCACTGCTCATACAACTTCCAGCACCAGCTCACTTGTGCTCCTCAGTCATTGGCAGAATCACCAAACACAACAGGAATTCTCAGGGCAAAGGAATAAATGGAATCCTGCAGGGACATGAACCTTTTGCTGTATCTCTGATTGAATTGCTCTGGCTTCAGGAAATCTGGCTCAGGGAGGGAATTCACTGCTGGGATGAAGGGATCAGTTCCTGCAGCACCTGCTGGAGCTCCCATCTATTTTCTGTTGTAGCACTGGGGTTTTTTTGGTAGTGTTAGTGACTATACCTTAACTGGGAAGTCAAACAATCCCTTTGTTCCAGATTTTCTTGGTCCTCAGCAGAGCTCTGCTCCTTCAAACCAGTGGGGATTTGCTGTGATCTCAGTTCTGGTTGTTTCTGTACCTCAGCACCAGCCAAGTCCTCCCTATTTCCACAAGAGCAAGTGTGATTTCATCAGAAAAGGATCAGGCCCCACAGGACATCACAGCTAAACATGGATCAACATTTTTTTGTGGCTGGCCCATCCCTGGCAGTGCCCAAGGCCAGGTTGGATGGGGCTTGGAGCAACCTGGGATAGTGGAAGGTGTCCCTGCCCATCCCTGCCCTTCCCAGGGGAGGGAATTAAATAGCATCTCTTTAAGGTCCCTTCCAACCCAAACCATTCTGTGATTTCCATGATTTCTATTCTTGTCCTTCTTTATTGTAAAAACAAGTGGATTACATGTTAAAATAATCCTTCTGCTCCATTTTGCACCTTCTAGAGATCAGCAGAAATTCTTCGCACAATTTCACTCCAGAGCAGTGAGCAGTTCAAGGAGCCACAGTAAAAGAAAGAGGTAAAATAACACTTGTAACCTATCAAGAAAGTTTTAAAAAACAGATGTATTATAATCTAGAAAGTAGAAGAAAGGTGCAACTTAATGATTTTCAAATTCCTAAGAGGTGCTGCAGAGAAGGTAGGACTGAGCTGTTCTCCATTTGTGCTGGAGCAGGACAATGTGCTAAAATTACTGCCAAGGAGATTTACAGGGACAGCATTTTCTGCTAAGAATAGTTAAGCACAAAGGATAAATTGCCACAGAAATTTTCACATGGAAGCTTTAAAGAAGAGCTTAATGAAACATCTGTAAAAAAGCAATGTAGCTTCAGTTTATCCTGCCTAGAAGAAAAGAAGGATTAGGTGACCTTTTAAATGGGTCACACTTTTGTCTAATTCAGTGGCTTTTTCTCATCTCCAAGACAAAGTTCTTCCACTGCTATTTCAGGAGCAATGTTATTTTTTACTGTGGGGAAATCTATTATTTAATCTGAAATTTTCTGTTTCATTTGTTGATCTCTGTTTCTCTGTCTCACCTGTGGATATGTGTAGCACATAAAAAGATTATGAGAACAAAAAGCAATATTAAGATGGGTTCAGGATAGCAGGAAATGCATCCCAGAGGTGCCTGTTTCTCTCTTTAACTTCCAGTAGTAACCAACACTGCTGCAGATCTGTGTCCTTGTGCCACAGATATCTGAAATTTACTGAGATGCCATATTTATTAAAATTGATTTGGCCCAATGAATCAGAATAAAAATGCTGCAGGTTTTTTTCCTCTGCTTTCAAATAATGTGGTTCCAGGACTTACTGGGAGCCAAAATAAGGGCCAGAATATGAAATCATGGCTTACAAATTGGGATAAGAAATCTTGGTTTTTTTCAGGTTGGTTTTTCAGGTTTTTCTTGATTTTTTTCATCAGGTGCATTTATTTACCAGATATCTAGCAGAAGACGTGCAGCTTCTTGAATGGTTAGCATGAGAAAAATGGAGAATTTGAGATTTAGGAATGGCTCTGGATGGATTCTTTTTGCACAATTATTTCAAAAGCCCTTGCCCACCTACAGCACTTTAAATGCATGCAAACCTCTGTAGGAAACAGTCCTGAGGAAACAGCACATGGCAGAGGCTGCCAGGCTGTGTTTGTAAAGTGCAGGCTGAGAAAAAAAAAAGGAGGCACTTGCTTAAATTGGATTTTTCAAAGGATTTGTAGGCACCAACCAACAGAGTTCCTGGGGGAGGAGGAAATTCTTCCAGGAACAACATGAGGTTGGTAAAAATCTACTGTGAAAAGAGTCAGGTTTGACAAAAAAGCAGAAAGTCAGATGAAATCAGGAGTAATTCCTCTGTCAGTGAAGGTGTTGGGAACATTTCCATCACAAAGAAATGAGTGAAACAAGGGGAGGGAATCAAGAACTTGTGTTTTGGTCAAGGGATTGAGTCTGCTTCCAACAGAGTGGGCACCAAACTCTGCAGCAACTGCTTTGTTCCCCTGCTGAACTGAAGGTGGCAGTTTCAGAGCACTGTAAAGGATAATGGAAAAATTCCTAAAAATGAAAGAGAAAATCTCATTGCTGTCTGCAGCTGCCTGGCAGGATGGTGGAGGGAATATGGAGCCAGATTATTTTCAAATGTGCACAGTAGAAGAAAAAAAAGGCAATGGACACAAACTGGAGCACATGGCATTCTGGTTTGATATTAGGAATTATTTTTCTACAATTGCAGCAGTGAAGCATTGGGACCTGTTGCCAGCAAGGTCAGGAAATCTCATTTCTTGAATATATTCAATATGTACACAAAAACTCTCCTCTCTAACCACTGGCAGTTTTCTTCTGACTTATTGATGCTTCTCTGTTATCAGCTCCACCTTCTCACTGGCCAGAACCTGACCTGTTGTGGATCCTGCTGGCTCAACAAGCTCAATCTACATTTATTGCCTGAATAAAAATATAGAGGGAATTTTACACAGTGCACTGTGTGAGAGCTCTGCCACCCAGAGTTCACAGATGAGTTTCCCAGTGGGGAAATAACAGGAATATTCACCCACCAGTGAAGAAATCTGGTGTCCAACAAAGCAGGAGCATGGCTCAGTTCCATGAGGAAGCTCCACCTGGATCCCAGAGTGGAACAGCTGCTCCTGATCTGAGGATTGTGATCATTTCCACTTCCCCATCTTTATTGTGATTATAGATTCTTCATGTGTAAATGTACAACCCAAATGTTGGTTCTTTCTGAGCCTGCTTCCAGAGTGATTCCTAGAGAGCCCCCCAGGTGAGCTGTGTGCTGTGCACAGCCAGGTGTCTGCCAGGTTTCAGGTTGCCTCCTCATTTTAAAGAAGTGTTTGCACTGAAACCCTGTTCCCTCTGCCAGCCTTCCTTTCCCAGCAAATCCACTGTGTGTGTGGTGAAACCCTTCAACCATCAGCTGAAGTCCACAGATTTTCTTGAAGAGATTTTACCTTTCGTAGCAAAAAAATTTATTCAAGCCATGCACCACATGCCTTCACTGCTGCCCTGCTTTTCATGGGGTTTGGGATGGGATTTTTTAAATAAATAAATCATTTAAAGAAAGAATTAGGGCGGAGTGATGCTCTAAAATTCTAAGAAACTCACAAACCATTCATTCTATTCATTCAACATTAAACCCTGCTTAAAAACTACAGCCCTGCTGAACCTGTGTGACTGCTGCTACCTGAACTGAGACACCTGAACCTTCTTTTCCAGCACCAAGGCTCCCCCTGAAACATCCACGGAAATATAATCTCTTTATTAAGAAAAACGAATAATACTACACATCGACACATTTGATGGATGAACACTGCTTCATTTGGATCTAAAATGATAATTTCCAGCCTGCTCTGAGGTCTGGCTCAGCTTTACAGGACTGTAATGGTGGCCAGGTGACGCAGACTCCTCAGTGCTTGTGTGGGGTCATCTGTGCTGTTCTGGAAAGAGTTCACATACACATTGCAGACTTTCTCTGGAGCTGTGTTGTAGTCAGGAAACTTGTACTGGATCCTGAAGCTCCTTTCCAGCTTTTTCCTTTTGTGCTTGAACTCCAGGATGGTTTTTGTGTATTTGTTGATCGTGGTGACAGCTGCGGCCATGCAGCAAGCGAAGGAAGTCCATGCCAGGCTATAAACAAAAAAAAAAAATCAAACATTATCAGAAATCAGATGGACATTTTCACATTCAAGTCCTTCATTTTTATTTTTGAAAGCACTGCATATGTGGAAATGTGTTGGTGTTAGGAAAAGATGAGCAGGCTGGGTGAGAAAGAAATACTCTTCATAAATGATCGTTTACAGACCTGACTTGCAGAGCTGGCCTCTACAGATTTGTTGTAATATTTGCATTTAACAAACCTGTTTAATGAAACCCTACCTCCAGTTTCTCTATGCACTCTGCTTAGAGCTTAATATCAGAAAAGAGTTTTATAAAGAAATGAGGAATGCATAAAAAGTTAAAAGGGGAAGTTATTAAGAATATAAATCTCACAGGGGACACTGAGAAAAATGTGAGTTACCCAAAAGTGTGAAAGAAACCAGAGAAGGCTCTGTTAAATAGCTGGGTAAAGGAGGTTCAAAGCACTGAAATGCATTCCTGAGAAAATGCATGGTGTGAGTAAACAGAGAGACAAGGACATCAGCTCTGAAATGTTAAAAGTCCCTAAGGAGAACTAAAAAAATTATATTGAAATACAATTTGTTAAAAATGTGTGACATTAAAAGCAGCGTGTAAAAATATGAGCATGAATTGGAGTTCACAGTGCAGGAACTTCCTCATCAGGGGCTTTCCTACCATGGCAAGGTCACAATCATCAAAAGAAATGTGCCTTGGTGGAGAAATCAGTTTAAGAGATCCCTGTTTATCTCACCTCGCCCTCAGAGCTGTTTGTAACCACATCCTTGATGATGGGATTGAACAAACTCATTTCCATTTTTAAATAAATCCTTCCTCCCACCACCCAACATTCCCCCCATTCCTCTCCCCCAGTGTTTTTGGCCAGGATTGATCTCTAGAGTGATCAGCAATCAGGTGTTTTGACAGAGTTTGAGGATGGTGGGCTGTGGCATGGAGATGGGAAAGGCTCCCAGAAGGCAGAAGGGCAGAAACTAAAGCAGAGTTTGCTCCTCACATTGTTCAAATTGCACCCTGAGTAAATAAATCTCACATGGGGGGAGCTGCAGAAGGACTCTTGCAAAAGGCAAACAGCAGCAGCTCCTTTCCTCCCCACCCTCAGATGAGGTTTCCATGAGCAGCCAGGGGGAGAGCAGCTGGGGAAGGTTCTGACAGCAGGAAGGGAGGTGCAGATGTGGGATATCAGAGGAGAGACAGCACTGCACGGAAGGGGACAAAAAGAAAGAAACCAAAGGACACAGCTGGGAGGAAGGTGTGAGGTGTGTGTGTGGCTTGCTTTATTTTTAGATGACTCTTTCTGAATAGATTCAGTAGATCTCCCAAGATATGAGCAGGGCCAAAATCATGTGGGTGCTGCCTAAAGGTGTTTTCAGGAGTTTGAACCATCTTGGCTCGAGCCTCGAGTGCTGTGCCCAGTTCTGGGCACCTCAGTTTAGGAAGGATCTGGAAATGCTGGAAAATGTGCAGAGAAGGGGAAAAAGGCTGGGATAGGGTCTGGAACACAAGTGCTGTCAGGAGGGGCTGAGGGAGCTGGGGTTGTTTAGCCTGGAGAAGAGGAGGCTCAGGGGAGACCTCATCACTCTCTACAGGAGGATGCAGCCAGGTGGAGTCGGGCTCTTCTCGCAGGGAACAGTGACAGGACAGGAGGACACAGCCTTAAGCTGTGCCAAGGGAGGTTTAGGGTGGATATTCGGAAAAAATTCTTCACTGAAAGGGTGGTTGGGCACTGGAATGGGCTGCCCAGGTGGAGTCACCATCCCTGGGGGTGTTTAACAAAGCCTGGATGTGGCACTNTCCTTGTTTTTCTTAACCGGCCGGGATTGTTTTGCACTTGTGGAATTGTTTTTCATTCCTTTCCCTGGGGTGGAGAAAGATGATTGACCATGTCTTTGTCCTGTAAACTTTCAGAGGTGTTAACCCTTCTCACCAAACCATATTTACAGAAAAAGCATGGGAAACTACAGTTACAATATTACAAATCATGGAACCCTGCAAAAAGCAGGGCGACAATTCTGTGAAATGTTCGAGAGACAACAATCTGAAGCAAATGTGTGATAGGAAAATGTCAGCCTAAATGGCTGGAGCTGGAAGAGTTTTAAACAACTTAGGCAAGACAATCATCCTGGGAGATGAGGATGAGGATGCTGAACCTGGCTCTGCTGTGTGTTCAGGAGAACCTCTGCTTCCTGCAGGGCAGCTGGACATTTTACTCTGTGATTCTGTGAAATGTTCCAGAGACAACAATCTGAAGCAAATGTGTGATAGGAAAATGTCAGCCTAAAAGGCTGAAGCAGGGAGAATTTTAAACAATTTAGGCAAGACAATTGTCCCAGGAGATGAGGATGAGGGTGCTGAACCTGGCTCTGCTGTGTGTGCAGAACCTCTGCCTCCTCCAGGGCAGCTGGGCCTCTCTGTGCTGCCTGAGGGATGGAAAATGCAAAACCTGCAAGCTTTTACACATTCTGGGCAATAATCTGAGACAGCTGAATTCCAACAGCATCGCCTGGTTACTGAACTGCACCCTCAGAAGGGAAATGAGGTATAAATGAGGTGTAACTCCTTGAACACGGGGTGAAGTGACTGAAATGGAATGGAAGAACCAAATCAAAAGCAGTCAGTACCCATAGGACCAGCCATAATCCCAAGTGTGAGGCCTCCAGTCCTCAGGCCCAAGGTTTACAGTCATTTGAAACACAGTCGTGTACATCATGTGAGCAACCATGCCCAGAAGACCTGAAAAATACAAAATACAATATATGCAAAATCCAAAAAAAATTACAAAATATAATAACATTAGAAAAAATGTAAATTGAGGAATCAAGGCCATTCCCTTTGGAGTTGTCCCTTGAACTCCTGAAGAATGTTTTGTGAAGTATCTGAATCTTACAAAGTGCTGAAGAATATTGGAGATTTTGATTTAAATGTATTTAATGTGCTGTGTATTTGCCACTCGTGCACCCCAGTAGCACCCACTCATTGTGCCAGGGGAATCTGAGGGAGCCCAAAGATTTCCAGGGGCAACATCTTGGTTTTTCAAAAGATGAGAACTGGTTGGTTCTCATCCTCTGAAAACTTCCTAGTGGAATAATCCTGAGTTATTGCAGAAAACTCTTGCTCAGCTGCATTGCACAGGACACAGTTCCCACATTTCCCTGTCACTTTTGTACTTTTTATAGTAACTTTGCTTCTTCTTTTTATATTAACTTTGGTTCTTTTTATAGTAATTTTGGTTCTTCTTTTTATAGTAACTTTTGTTCTTTTTATATTAACTTTGGTTAATTTCAAAAGTTATTTTCAAAGTTATGCAGATTTATGCCCCCTCCCACTGCTGTAAATGCAGCCAGATTTATCATTTATGAGGCTGAATGAAAAAGTGGACAAACACTTGCTAGAAAATACTGAAAATCTTGGTTGTGGCAGAGGCTGATACTGAATAATTTAATTTTCATTGCTCAGACAGAACCAAGAGCATGCTTGCACAAAAAATTGTATTTTTATTACAGATTAGGGCAATTAGATTTGGGTTATACCTACAAATGATTCACACATAAATTTAACAGCTAACACAAGTGTTCATTCATTTTTTTAGTATTTCAAGAAATTGTACTCGTGGAAGTAAACAGAACGTCCACGATAAACTTCCTGTCTAAATCTGCTTAATACTGGACAGGCACAAAACAAAAAGAATATTAATAAAGGTGAATATTCATGATTATTGGGAGAGGGGAAAGCTGCTAATAGTTGGCCAAACTGCCTGGGGAGTTGAATAAAGCTCACAGCTTTTTGTTTGAAAATAGACATGAGGGTTTGGGCAGATAGAGGAGAAATGGGGCCTTTTTTGAGCAATTCATGGAATTGGTGATAGTAGAGATTTTTAACTGCTTGGAAATCTCTCAGGGAGGTCAGTGAGAAGAAAGGAGATGATCCAGCAGGTTAAGAGATCACAGCAGGAAAATTTGAGAACTGTATTCTGGATTACAGGGAGCTGAAAGAGCCACCTTCACAGGTGTAAAATTAACTGCAAAGAAAAAGGAATTTTCTGCTCTATTTCTTCCCCATTATCGTGGTCAGATGTTTAATGAAGCTCATTTATTTACTCCCCCCCAAAAAAAAGAAATTGGTGAATGAACTAAATATGTGATTATGTTTAAGAGGGAAAAGTGTGACAAAAAATCTTTAATTCATCAGAAAAAGCACAAATGCATGAACATTAAATCCAGAAATATTAGGATCAGGACCAAAGCCCAGAATTTTGACAGAGAAATGCAACCTTGAGATTAATTTTCACCATCTGCCAGCTGTCTGACTTGCAATTAAATGTTATAAAATATAGGCTATCACCAAGATAAATCACTTTGAACTCTGACCAGTCTTGAACAAATGAAGCCCAGTGGCATTTGTTCCACAAGGAATTATAAAAGGAATTATATAAAAAAAATGACTATATTTATTTACAGTAAATAAACAGGATGAATGCTTCTGGCTCTAAAATTAATAACTTTAGGAAATGTTGTTCATGTTAACTGGAATTGCTTTACTGCAACACTCCTCAGTAAGGATTCTGTAGATTGAATCTTTCAGGTGCTTTCAGAAATCTCTGGCCCAACCTCCTCCTGCTCAACAGGCTGTGAACAGAAAATTCAGATTCCTCAGATTGGACTGGGGAAAATTCTTCCAAACTGAATTTGCCTAAGATCCCAAGATTAAATCGCACTGGATTATGAAAAACTGTGCTGAAAAGGAAAGAAAATTTTAATGACAATTCTCTTCTTGCAATTTTTCTTCTTCCTCTTAAAAGTGCTATTTGAGGTTGGCTATCACCGATTTTATGTTGGAAATATAAAATTATGTTACTTGGAAGAGGATGTTACTTTTTAACCTTTGGCAACCAGCCTGAAATTGAAATGAGAAATGATAAGTAAGTTAAAAATAACAAAAGCTATAAGTATAAAATGAAAGTAATTAAGACAAAAATAGCAAAAGTTGTGAGTATAAAATTCAAAATTGACCGCACTGAGAAATAATTAATGGAAAACAATATTTCCCCATAAAATTTTGCTTCACTTCATGTCGTTGGTGTCTCAGTAGGTTTTGAAACTTGGACTCTGTTACTAATTTTCAGATGGAAGATGTTCTGGGAAGGTGTAATGAAAGCAGAAGATGTTTCACTGCACCTGCCAACACGGTGACCACAGCAGAGAAGGCGTTGATCTTGAGCCCATCGATGACTGAGCTGTAGTAGCAGATCTCCACTGACATCAGGACGTTCCCAGTCAGCAGCAAAAGCACGTAGAGGAGCTCTGTTACAATGGACAGCCACAAAACCCCTGCAGGGCAAAGCAACAGCACTGAGATCATCAGCAATTCTGTGTTCTCACCTTTTCCCTCTTCATTTGTGTTGTTCACGCAACGCTGAGCGGGAGCACAAAGGATGGGGGGATGCTGAGAATGAGAACATCTATGGGAGGCTTCAGTGGACAGCAAAAATTATAATTATTGGAAAATACACATATATATGTGTATTTATATATATGTTATACATGTGTATATATGTATAGATACATATGTGTATATATATATGTTATATATGTGTATATATGTATATATACATATGTGTGTGTATATATATGTTA
>VZTZ01040008.1:0-13767 GCA_013400955.1 Drymodes brunneopygia
CTCTGAACCTCTCCTCTGCTCTGTCCAATTTTTACCCGTCACAACTCTCCTAATTCAGGGCTGCACAGTGTCTGGGACGGGGGACCGGCAATGCTGGCTCTTTTTGGGCTCTAAAGAAGCAAGAGGGAGTTTCATTTTTACCTGAAGACGCAGGAGGGATTTGCATTTTTACTTAAAAGCTTTTAAAATAATGCTTTGATGATGCATTGAACCTCTAATGTGCATGTTTTTTGTATGTCTTCAGGGAGAGGGGTGTAAAGAAAGGGGGTGAAAAGCTTGGAGGAAGTCAAGAAGCAGAGCCTGGTGCCCTGTGGAGTTGTCCTGCATGACAAACAAATAAATGACTTAGAGAAGAGTAAGTTGTGAAGTTTAAATACTGTTTGTAGCACAAAAAGAGTCTTTGTTCCATAACTCCCATCAGCAAAATTGAAAAGCTCTCTGCCTGGATGAAAATCCCCTTACGTGCAGCTCTTTGGGAAGAGGCAGAGGGTGGCAGGCACACACTGACAGAGGCCCTCGGTCTATGCCTCACCCCAGCCTGGTTCCAGAGCTCTCTCCAGCACTGGTCACCATCTGCCTACAACAGCAGGGCTTGGGTGTAGGCAATGCAGTCTGCAGCTGGAAATGAAAAACCAGCCCTGGAGCTGAGACTGGAAATGGCTTTGGCTGTTAATGCCTTGTCCCTGGGGCAGATGAACTGTGACACCACCAACAGCAAAATCTGTTCGTTCACAGTTCAAGTATTTTAGCTTCAATTAATAAAAATACAGCAGATTTCTGCATCCCAGCAGAACCTGAATTCCCTGTCACTGTGGGGCAGTGAGCAGTTAAAGCTTCATCATCATCATCATCATCATCTGAGCCTGGCTTGGCCGGGGAGCTGTGCAGCTGCAGCTCTGAGAGCAGCCTTAGGCCTGGCTCAGATACGGCTGCAGTGGGACTTTGAGAGGTGGGAGGGGTGGCTGTTAACTTGAATTGCAGACTCCTGGGCTATTCTCTCTTTGATTCTTGGTAATGAAATGTTCTTTCCTCACTAAACCTGATCACTGCTCCAGCCCAGCCACGGGGGTATGCAGGGGTGCTGCCCTGCCCTGCCCAGCATGGTGCCAGCTCCCTCCTGCCACGGCTGGGATGCTCCTGTGCAGGCACAGCCAGCAGGGCTTTGCCACTGGCTGAGACTTCTACATCAAAGGGGTTCGTAAGCAGAACCTCCAATGTGTTTGAGGTTTGCCCATCACTGCAGGATCCTTCCCAAGAGCATATTTGCTCATTAAAAAGCAGCCAGACTAGTTCCTGACTGTGTTATGGTTTGTTAGGATCCCAGGCTGCCTCCAGGATCAATGGGAGTGTGCTCTTGGAAAGGGCTGTGCAGAGATGGGGAAACCTCAAACATTTTGGAGGTTCAGTCTGGAAACCTCTCTGGTTTGGAAGTCCACCAAAAGCATGTCATGGGATGGTTGGGAGACTGGGTGGGGTTTACATCTGAGGATAGAGTGCAAAAGTGAGAATTGTTTAGCTTGGAAGAAGAAAGGGTTGGAGAGTATGTGAGTGAGGTGTTTAAGAAAGATACTGTGAAAACTAATCCACTCCTCAATTTAACTTTTCTCCCTAACATGAGAGCAAGGGGTCAGTTAGCAAAAAATGAAATGGAAATTACTTTATCACAAACCATTTAACTGCACTGTTTAGAAGTCCTGATCCCCAAAGGCAGAGACAAGAACTGGTACAAACAGCTTGATTTAACTGAAATGCCATCAGGTTTGAGATTTTGCTGTGTGCCCCTAAGCAGATATCTCGCTGTGTGATTTGCCTGAGAAAGTTTTAAATGAATTGGGCTCCTCAGCACAGCAGGGACAGGAGCTCCTGGAGCTGAGGAAGGGCCTGGAGCATCTCCATGCCCAGGAAAGGCTGAGGGAGCTGGGGCTGCTCAGCCTCGAGAGGGACACAGCTGAGAGGGGCCCTCAGCCCTCGGTGTCCCTGAGTGTCCCTGTCCTTCCCTGTGTGCTCCTGGGTGTCCCTGTCCATCCCTGGGTATCCCTGTCCATCCCTGTCTGTCCCTGTCTGTCCCTGTCCATCCCTCGGTGTCCCTGTCTGTCCCTGTCCATCCCTGTCTGTCCCTGTGTGTCTCTATCTGTCCCTGGGTGTCCCTGTCCGTCCCTGTCCATCCCTGTCTGTCCCTGTCCATCCCTGTCCGTCCCTGTCTGTCCCTGTCTGTCCCTGTCCATCCCTGTCCGTCCCTGTCCATTCCCTGTCTGTCCCTGTCCATCCCTGTCCGTCCCTGTCCATCCCTGTCTGTCCCTGTCCATCCCTGTCCATCCCTGTCTGTCCCTGTCTGTCCCTGTCTGTCCCTGGGTGCAGGGAGGGTCAGGGCAGGGCCCAGGCTCTGCTCCAGGGCCCAGCAATGGCACCAGAGCCAGGGGCAGGGACTGAGCCCAGGAATTGGCCCTGCACAGGGGGCAGAACTTCTGCCCTGGGCAGTGCCCAGCCCTGAGCAGGTTGTGCAGAGGCTGTGGAGTGTCCCTGCCTGGGGATATTGCAGATATTGCTGTGCCCTGAGCTCGGGGATGGCCCTGCTGGAGCAGGGAGGTGGCACCAGGTGAGCTCTGTGGGCCCTTCCAGCCTGACCCAGTCTGGGATTCTGGGAATTAGAGAGGAGAATCAGCCCCAGCTGCGGGCTTTTACAGCAGTTCACTCAGCAGGCTTCAACCCAAGCATTGGGCTTTTCCTCAGGATCTGAACTAGCCCAGATTTCCGTGTGGCTGTGACAGAAATAGCTGGGGCAGTCTTGGGACTCTTCAGACATTTAACAATGACTTCATGTGTCTGATGAGATTTTTGAAAGTGCCTACATGACAAAATCCAGTCAGGAATCCGTTATCCAGCTGCTTTTGAAAAGCCAGCCAGGTGGGTGTTTTTATCCCAAGAGCTTATACACCACAAATCCCAGTTGTATTCTGACGTGCCTCCTGAAAATACAACAGGCAACCAGCACCCCCTCCTCTAAAGGGTACCTTGTGCTGCCAGGTTCATTTTAAGATTATCAGCCAGCAAGGACAGTTTTAAAACTGCTGGTGCTGGAATAGCACACGGATAATGGATACAGCAAAGGAAGCCCTTCCTGGGACAGGCATGAGCTGGGATTTCCCGAGCTCGGGCTCACGTCAATCCCTGTGATGAATGAACTCGCCACTGGATGTCATTGTTTCTCTATAGGAAAGTGTCGGGGACACTTTTACTTGGCAGTAAAATTGTTTTTATTGTCCGGGGTTTTTTTTCTCCCCCAAATAGCGAGCCCCACATATGGGACATTCAGGTGTTTGGCACCTCTTCCACTTGGCTGCGGCGAGCCCAGGAACCAGATCACGCCTCTTGCTGGGGCGGGGCGTGTTTGCAGCCCTGGCGTGGATTCGGTCCCTCGTCATCCCCACAGCCCGGGGCCAGACCGTCCGCTGGTGGGAACTGTGCTGCTCAGAGGAGTGAGCGGCGCTGCCAGCGCAAACAGCCCGGGATCCAGCCCGGGGATCCAGTCTTGGATCCAGCCCGGGGATGGGGATCCAGCCCGGGGATCCAGTCTTGGATCCAGCCCGGGGATGGGGATCCAGCCCGGGGATCCAGTCTTGGATCCAGCCCAGGGAACCAGCCCAGGGATCTACCCTGGGATCCAGCCCAGGGATCCAGCCCGGGGATCTACCCTGGGATCCAGCCCAGGGATCCAGCCCGGGGATCTACCCTGGGATCCAGCCCAGGGATCCATCCTGGGGATACAGCCATGGATGCAGCCCAGGGATCCAGCTTGGGGATCCAGCCTGGGGATCCAGCCCAGGATCGAGCCCGGGGATGGGGATCCAGCCTGGGATCCAGCCCAGGGATGGGGATCCAGTTCGGGGATCCAGTCTTGGATCCAGCCCAGGGAACCAGCCTGGGATCCAGCCCAGGGATCCAGCCCAGGGATCCAGTCTTGGATCCAGCCCAGGGATTCAGCTTGGGGATCCAGCCCAGGATCCAGCCTGTCCTGCTGCTCTGAGTCCCCCACAGACCCCCCCAGTCCTTCCTGCTCCCTCTGACACCTCCCTCATGCCCCGGCTCCCACCTTTCCATAAATGTTCTTTACAACAGACTGGATCCTTTTTTCTCCTTTCTATCTCAGTTTGCTGTTTGACAATTTCACCCAAATTATGATGTCAGTTGATTTTCCATGTTCTTTCTGCTCTTGTTTGTGTTATCTTCACGATGCCCCTTCCAGGTGCAAATCAGCCTCAGGGAGAAGTGGTCATCTGGAAAGGTGAACAAGTCATGTAAACATAGCCCAGAATCGTGTCCAATTTAACATCTACCCTGGCTTTTTCTTGTTCTGGATTTACTTCTGATCCCGTCTCACTGTCAATTTTCCTCAACCACTCCTTCATTCTTTTAAAATCTCAAAATACATCACAGAATCATGGAATACCGTAAGTTGAAAGAGATCAACAAGGATCACCCTATCCAGCCTCTGGCCCTGCACAGACACCCCAACAATACCTCCTGGGCATCCCTGGCAGTGCTGTCCAAGCCCTCCTGGAGCTCTGGCAGCCTCGGGGCCGTGCCCATTCCCTGGGGAGCNGAATCATGGGATTTTATCGTGTTATTTCCTGACCTGGGCATACAGAAGGACTGGGAGAGGTTGATTTTCATGCAGTCACAGGTGATGGGGGCGATGAGGCTCCTGTGCTTCCTGTGGTGCTGCTGTCCCCATGCTCTGTGCCATTCTCCAGGACATTTGGGACATCTGCTTCCTGTAGGGTGAGGAACCAAACACCTCGGGCAGAGCATTCCAGAGCGGGATCAAACCTTCCCTGTGCCATTCCCTGCCATCCTCTGCCAAGGCTCAGTGCCAGCAGGAGCCTTACAGAGTTCTCATATCTCAACGTCCTTACCCAGAATGAAAAGTGAATTAAGCCAGGTAATTATTCACAGAGTGACAGGCAAGGAAAACACCTTTGAGCATCACTCTGCTAAACCAGACCAGCTCTTCCCACTTCCTTTGGATCTCTCAGGTGTCCAGCAGCTCAGATAGAAATGTGAGGGATTTTGCAGACTGCTTTTCTGATTTCAGGTGTGGTGGCCTGCAGGAGAGTGAGAGCCTGCTTGTTCAGATGAGCTGTCCATCGTTTCTTGATAAATCATGTTTTTAATAAATCTTGCCACTTCACACTGAGCATTGTCTTCCTCAGAGAAGTGCAGCCCAGGCCCAGGGCTGCCTGCACTGCAACCAGTGAGGGATCTGAGTGCACCCTTCATCTACAGCAAACCAGGAGCTGTTCTGTGAGCAAAAGCATGGAAGGGAAAGGAATTCAAGCATCTTGTTAAACTCAGGGCTCTGGAAGAGATGGAGAGTCTTGAAAAGAGGGTACAAAGAATAATCAAACAGTCCTGTCAGCCAGTCTGCTCCCAATTCATGAGACATTTTTGGTGAAAGTGAAGGTAATTTGTAATTAAACAGAGAGATGATGGAGCTGTTTGTGGGTTACAGGAATTTAGATCTGTCAGGCAATGAAACCATGCAACTTCAGAGTGTAAGGATAGATTAACTATAATTAAATTCTTAATTTCCCTGCCAAAGAAAAACAGAAGAAAAAGACACAGAGTCTTTTGGGATTGGATAAACTGGATTTTTTTTTTGAGTTTTAAGGTCAAAGTGAGTTATATTCTCAAACGAGGCTGCAATGACACCACATTCTTACCAATAAAATTTGTGATCTGTGTGGGTTTGAGAACTTTGGGTTAAAACCGAATGAAGAAATATTCACAGCTTGTGCTCCTGTTACCTGACCTTGTCATGAGGGCTGCAGCAGAGAGGGGTGTAGTCTGCTTAGCCCTCACCATGGTAAATAATTTTACATCCTTTGCATAATTTTTATCTTTTATCTGGATGAATGGTGTCTCTGGCAATGGGATGAATGATGAACAAGGGGCTCCTTGGGTGTCTGATGAAGCAGTGAGTCCTGAATCCCTGGTGGGTAATTTTGTACCTCAGAGTGACTCTCAGAGGTACGTGTGGAACAGAGGAGCACCACGAGCAGGAGATGCTCTTGCAAAGCCATCTGTGTCAGGCATCCGAAAAACTTCATGGTCAGAATCTCAGGATGTCTGACTTTGAGTTCTCTGGCTCTATTCTGCTCCTCCACAGTGCCAGGGAGGAGCTCAGTACTGAATACTTTGGTTTTTCCACGGAGTGTGACACCCAGCTCCTTTTGGTGCCTTGAAAAATGCCCCTTCATTGTCCTGTTGGGGCTTAATTAAGAGCAATTTGTTGATTAAAGGCAATTTGTCTCATTCCACATCCTGAATTCCTGTGTAGCAGCTCCAGGAGCCCCAGTCCCTGCTGGATGCTCTGAGGGAATGTCTGATGTAGGAACATGCTGACAAAGGGAACAACAGCTCAGAGGCTCAGCTTGTTTGGTAACAAATGAAACCCCTGCCTGTTTCCCCAGATTGCAGCTGTGACCTGGACATTTTGCAGCTGCTACACCATTAACCAGGAGTTCATGGTGCTGCCAATGAAAGATATGAAAGAAATAATTTTCAAGTGGTAGATTTGACTTATCTTCTTGTTCTGGGGCTCTAAAGTGGATTTCAGCCCTGTTCACTCACTGCCATGTCAGACTCCATTACCCAAATTAAGCCTGTTCCCAACTGCCTGAAGCTGTTTCAGTGTCAGGAGGTCTCTGTAACACTTCTCAGAGCTCTGACCTAGCAAATGTGCCCTCCAGAGCTGCTCTTTTCATTTTTCCCCAACACCTAAAATCCAATTGCTTGAAGCAAGTTCTGGGTAAAAGACCAGCACGGTGTGGGGGGTGAGGCCAGAACAGACCAAGCAATGCAAGGAATTAACTCAGGCAAAGCTGAGAGCAGCCCCAAATATGTTACACAGTAAAAATGACTGTGCCACTCTTGAGGCTTAAATCCAGATTTTGATAATGACTGTAAAGGACAAGGATAAATTTCTCTTGGATGTAAAAGGATCAGACACACAATATTCTCTCTGGCTTCTTTGGAAGAGCATTTAGGAGCACTCGTGTTGGGGAGGAGCAGGAGGAGCAGTTAGTGCTGAAGCCAAGCTGCACCTCTCAGACTATGGTCCCTCACCAGCAGAGATCCCTGAGACCACAGGTTTTATTAAAATCACAAAGAGTTCAGAATTGCCAGTGCTGGACCCTGGAATCTCAATAGCAGCCTTCACCAAGGAGGCTCTGACAGCACCGTGCAGGCTCCCAGCCAGGTCCCTGCCCTGTCTCTCCCAAAGGAATCAGACACATTTTCTGCTTTTCGAGGCCCAGCCTCCCATTTAGAAAATGCACTTTTTCATACAGAAAATGCACTTTTTCATTCAGAAAATGCACTTTTTCATTCAGAAAATGCACTTTTCACTGAGCCGAAGAGCAGCTGCTTTGCTGGCAGCAGCTGACACCAGAGCACCAGGAGGGCACTTGGCCAGTGGGCATCATCCTCTGAGCCTCCTGACAGCCTCAGGACAGGGTGTCCAGTGGGCTCCTCTGACAGCCTGGACCTGCTCAGCACTGAAGTGCTTTGCCATGGATGGGGTCTTCTTTTCTTTCTGATGTGATTCCATGCTTGACACTCCCCTGATTTGTCAGGTTGGACCTCCTGGGTTATCTCTGTGACAAACACCCTGCAGGTGCTTTGAAGGGCCACCTGCTGTGTCAAGCGGGGCTGATGGAATTGTCTGAAGCACTTGCAGGTTGTGTCCTTTAGTCAAATCCAATGTTCCTTCCGTGCCTGGATGTGCTCATGTGTGTGTTGGGAAGCAGCAGACCTGGACAGTGTGTATAAGAAATGATGCACAAAGCCTGTGAGTTTATAAACTTCTTTTGGGGCCAAAGCCTTCTCTGAGGGGGATTACTGTGAGTTTTAACTTCTGCAGCTGTTTCTCTGTGTTCATAAAAATTCAAAGCTCCGTCTCACGTTACATCAGGCTGAGCCAGCTGCGCTGATGTTTCAGGTACTGCCCACTGCAAATTGCTCCTGGTTCACAGCAGCACAAGCATTGCACAACTGGGATGGATTTGTCTTTTAGGGAAGCTCCTGGTCCTTATCTCTCTGAGTAACCAGTCCGAAACTCCTCTGACTGTTGGATCTCCTGTGATACTCATTCCTTCCACTATTGCCAGTTCTCACAGCTTCATCCCAAATCTCTTGGAGCTGGATTTGCTTTATGATGAAACACATCAGTCAGCACTCCCTGCTCTTGCCTGGGGGAAAACCCTGCCTGGGTTGAATCCCTTTCCTGCTTCCTTCTTCCAGGTGGGTACTGGGGAGAGCAGGCAGTGCTCTGACCTTCCCTGGGGCACTAAAAGGAAATGGGAGATGGGAGAGGGGGCAAGGGGAAAAGAACCCAGTCCTGTAGCTGACAAAATACCTTTTCCTCTCTTTGGGCATCAGTCCATTCTGCTGATAGAATGGACAGGAAAACCAATGGTCTCTGAGAGGGACAGTGGCTTCAGGAAAACAGAAGCTCAAAGACAAGATACTGGTAACTGATAGAAGATAATTAAGCAACTGTGAATTCTGGGGACAGTAGCAGTCCTGTATCATCAGACAGCACCTCGTGCCAAACTACAACCCTTCCTCTGTTCCAGTGAGGCTTTCTGTGAGAGCTGCCTCAAACTAGAGAGGGAACAAGGAGGAGAGTCTGAATGTCAAAGTGTAGGGCAGCAGCTATTTTGAAAATGTCTGGTTTTTGTCCAGCAGAGCAGTGCCAGGTGGGAGCAGCCCAGAGCCATCCCCAGGAGGTGTTTGGGGACCTGCCCAGCCCTGCCCCAGGCCCAGCCTGTCCTGTGAGAGGAGCAGGTGCAGCCCAGGGCTGGAACCATCACCCCACGGTGCCAGGGCAGCCCCAGGACAGTGCCAGCACCCTCAGGGCTGCTGCCTTCTGTGCAGAGGCATTGCAGTGTTTTGTTATTTCCAGCCCAGTGCAGAGGCTGGGGGTGGCAGCCCCTTCCCCTCTGAAGGGAGCCAGCCCTGTCCTCACCCAGTGCCTGCAGGGGACAGAGGCTGCAGGGGCTGCTGCACACAGGTTCTGATGGCATCTGTTGGAGTGGGGGAACCCCAGAGCTTCCTGTGCTCTGTGCGCAGTGAGGCTGTGACCTCGCACTGACTGGGAGCAAATTGGTATTTTATGCAGATTTAACATCATTACCCAATTAGTGTGTAAGAGCAGCTGCCTGGGTAGACCTAACTGAGATTCTGTTTTATAGAAATGCACACACCTTCCTTCCCTCCTCCATTCCCCTCTCACACAGTGCTTCCCTGTCTTGTTTTTTTATTTCCTTGGCCTGGTGCCAGGGTGGCATCACAGCCACTCCCTACTGACCCTGGTGGGTGTTCACAAAATCTTCCTTGTTGTGTTTGGATTGCCTTCAAGAAGGAAGCCCAGAACACTCTCTGGACTTCTCCTTATGGAATAAGCAGATCCAAGACCTGCCTCAGTTTTAGTTTTCTCTTTGCTGTCATGTTTTACACACAACAGTGCCATGTCTGCTCTTCAGGTGTTTCAGCCACTTTCAGCTTCCACCTCCAAACTTGGTGTTTTTAGAAATCTGTCCTACCTGCTCTTTTAAAAAATATTTCCTTGTGCAATGTTTCTTTTCTCCATCTTGCCAACAATTTCTGCCTTGTTGCCTTCATCCCTTCCACGAATTTGACACTTTTGTAACTGAACCTCACAGTGGATGTCCTGCTTTGCTCACTTCTGGAAGATGCCATGACATTCCACTGCTCCCTCAGCACACGTGCTCCTCATTCCCTGCATTGGCACACACCAGCCCCAGGGCCATGTTTAGGGCTCAGTGCTGCTCTGTCTGCTGCAAGGAGGGGAGGGCAGTGAGGGGTAATTCCTTCACCCTCCCTCTGGTACCAGGGCAGGGTGATTCCTGCTGGACTGAGGGGGTTCTGTGATAAAGAACCCTTTGACAATGAGCTTCTGTGGGGAAACCAGTCTTGCAGCCAGGAGTGTGTAAGAATCATGGAATCACAGAGTCATAGGAGCATAGAATGAGAGAATGGTTGGGGTTGGAAGAGACCTTAAAGTCCACACAGTCCCACTCCTGCCGTGGCAGGGACACTTCTACTGTCCCAGTCTGCTCCAAGCCCCAGTGTCCAGCCTGGCCTTGGGCACTGCCAGGGATCCAGGGGCAGCCACAGCTTCTCTGGGCACCCTGTGCCAGGGCCTGCCCACCCTCCCAGGGAAAAATTCCTGCCCAATATCCCATCCATCCCTGCCCTCTGGCAGTTTGAAGCCATTCCCTGTGTCCTGTCCCTCCAGCCCCTGTCAACTGTCCCTCTCCATGTTTCCTGGGGCTCCTTCAGGCCCTGCAAGGCCACACTGAGCTCACCCCAAAGCTTCTCCTCTCCATGTGAACAATCCCAGCTCTCCCAGCCTTTCCTTGCTCCATGTGTAGCAGTTATCCAACCCAGGTCCTTAAGGATTTGTTTCCAAGAGCTGGAATCTCTGCTTTGTCAGAATGAGCTTTGAGTGGGATGTAGGAAAGGCTGCTTTGTGACTTCATTCCTCTGACACAGAAATAATCTCTCCTTTTTGTCTGACCTTGTGCTTTCCTGACTTTTGCAGGACAAACAGTTTGAAATCAATGGGATAGAGATGTAGCAATGAATGACACAGGTTGTTGGGTGGAGCAAGTAGACTTTGTGTCTGCTTAAACCTTGTTTCCCTAAGAAAACAAACCTAAAATCAAATGCCTCCCGCTATGGGAGGACATATGAAAAACATCTGCCTAAGGAATATACAGTTCCCTAATTGTGGCATTTTCCATGTCTCTCAAAACCATTTAAAAGCTCCTTCCTAACCACCAGCTCTGTGGCTGTGGCACCGGTTGAAGTTTTTGGCCAGCAGTGCTGCTCTGCCTGAAGAGGAGGTCAGGTTTCATTCCAACTGCACAGTTACCCATCCTTGAGAGCCTCCAGAATGATCCTGACTCTGGAAGCCTCTTGGCTCCTGAGCTTTACAGAACCCCAGAATCCCAGAATGGGTCAGATTGGGACATCAGGTAATAAATCTTAGGAGAGGGCAAACAATGCTCATCCAGGTGAAGGTTTGGAAGTAGGAATATTGTCATGCTTGCCTTTTTTGATCATAGGCAGTGTTTAGCTCAGGCAGGGACAGGCTTATCTCTGGACTGGAAAGCCAGTGCCATGTTGCACTTATAGCTTAATACAAACAAGCAGAATTCTTTTGTGCTTCAGTGAGCAAATGTAATTGCTGGCAGATGTGAGTTTCAGGTTAGCACTCCCAGACTGCCCCACGTTTACAGAGTTCCCCCAAACCAGGCTGCTGCTCCAGACTCTGCTTCAGCAGTGGGAGAACAAGGGCTGCACCACTGCAACACAAATGGGCAGGGGAGGCAAAACTTCTGAGAATCAGGGAATATCCTGGGCTTGGAGGGACCCAACAGGATCATTGATCCAGCTCCTGGCCCTGCACAGACACCCCAACAATCCCCCCTGGGCATCCCTGGCAGTGCTGTCCAAGCCCTCCTGGAGCTCTGGCAGCCTCGGGGCCGTGCCCATTCCCTGGGGAGCCTGGGCAGTGCCCAGCACCCTCTGGGGGAAGAACCTTTCCCTGCTCTCCATCCCAAAGCTCCCCCTGCAGCCATTGCCTCCCTCCCTGAGCTCTGCCCTCAGCTCCTCTGCTGCAGCTGGAGCAGCCCAGTGCCCTCAGCCCTCCTCGGGTGGCCCCTGCAGAGCCTTCCCCAGCCCCGGGTGCCTCCTTGGGACACTCTGGAACAGCTTCAGATCTCTGAGATTGTGGCACCCAAACTGGCCCAGGGCTGCAGGTGAGGCTGCCCCAGCCCAGAGCAGAGTGGGACAATCCCTCCCTGGCCCCTGATGTCCCCAGGACAGGGCTGTCCCTCCTGGCTCTAGGGCACTGCTGACCCACATTCACCTGGCACCAGCCGGGAACCCCAGGTCCCTCTCTGTTATTTCATTATCATTGTTCTGTTGCAGCCCGTGCTGAATATTCCTGATGTCTCCCGATGCTGGCAGGCAGCCTTGGTGTTCCTTAGGGAAAAATGCAGCTTTGACACTTTCTTCTATGACCTGATCATCCAGAGATGTGTCTGGCTTACTCTCGGTGCCATGCTGGTATGTTTTTGGTAGTCCAGGATCACAGCCTGTCATTCTGCTGCTCTGCAAAGCCTTTCCTGTTCTGGGATGTTGAATCTTATATTGAACTGTGACTGTAAATAAATCCTATTGTTGTCACTGAACCACTACAGAGAGGGAAGTCTGATTTAAGACATTGTTACTCCACCATGCACAAGAGAATTCTGAGGAAATCTGTGTGTATTTATACACCAGATATTAAGGATAATACTGTAAAAATTCTTCATTTCAGTTGAATATTGTAAGATCCCTCTGATCCCTCTGTTTTGACAAAATTGGGTGCTCCATCTCTTGTTTGACTAAACTGTTCAAACATCTGCTCCTCATCCTTTGTTCTTTCTGAGCCTCCCAGCTGCTGATGTGAGCAGGGGGTTCCAGAGCCCTGACACTGAAAGAAGGGCTCTTTCTGTGGGGTAAGGCAGCTTCACCCTCCTCTGAACTGTCCACAGTGTTGCAGAGCATCCCTGGAGGAAAAAATCTCCAACCCTTTAATACACAAGGCCCCAGTTTGCAGCTGAGCTTGGGGGAAGCACAGGTAACACAGAGGCAAAGCTGCAGCAAAGTCTGGGTGTGATGCTGGAGGCATTTTCACCAGGCTGGGTTCGTGGGAAGTCCGTGTTTAACTACTGCTACTTCATCTCTCAGCCAGTGGTGAAAGTGCTCTGAAACAGGAGGATTTCCCAGGGGAAATGGTGTCCTGGGAGCAGGCTGGGAAAGCTCTCTGGCTTCCTTAGATCCAGTCATGTCAAAGCTGGCTTGAGCCTCATTCCTTTAGAAACCTTCCCTGGAACACAGGTAGGGAGAAATGACCACTGCTTGAATTTTCAGAGCAGTGCTTTGAACAAAAAAATGTGCTGGGGTTCTGCAGTAAAAATAGGATTAGCACAGATTTTTAGGAGGGAGGATAGTGGATATATCCATCAGCCAAGGAAAGATCCATACGTGTCTACCTCATATATAAAAACACAAGCTGGAAGAGTAGTAAGAACGTGCCTAATATCTTGGTGTTAGATGTGAAATGAAAATGAAATGAAATGAAATGAAATGAAATGAAATGAAATGAAATGAAATGCTCTGAGATAGAGACATCTTGGCTGTGGCTCTTGCCAGGGTATCAGGGTGGCTCTGCCAACCCACCTTTTCTGGGAGGAATTGCATTTCTGTAATGTCAGCCCACGGTGGTGCAAATATTCCAAAGAAACGCGGATGTTTTCCGTAATTTTTCCTACAGCTGGCAGATTTTCTCTCCTCTGAAGCAGCACACCTTCCTTCACCTGCTGAAGCTGAACCCCCACTGTCAGCCACAGCTCTGGAGCAGTTTTGTGCCTGCAGTGAAATGCAGGAGATGCTCCTGATCACAGATCTGGAGCTGGGGTTTGGGCAGACACCAGGTGGAATTTGCTGCTGCAGACAAAGCTCTTCCATGTGGATGAAAATCAGGAGGATGTTGCAAAGCACAAAGCTTAACCTCAGCAGCAGTTTTGAACAAATCCCCGAGGTGTTTGTGTGGTGGGGGCACCCTTGCTGTCCCACAAGGGACGGTTGTGAGCAGCTCTGTGACATCATGAGATGGATGGATGGATGGAT
>VZTZ01040012.1:0-15857 GCA_013400955.1 Drymodes brunneopygia
ATAAGCTGTTTGAAATGCACCCTGCCCAGCCTCTGCTTGCAGAAGCCATAAATGAGCTCCATGTGTCTTTTAAAGCATCCTTGGTAGGGTCTTGGGAAGTGCCAGCCTGGTGCTTTTAATCATAACCCCAGAGACTGCAAGGAGCTCTCTCCTGCCATGCCTGTGGGCACTTGGAGGTTGTTTGGTTGGCTCCTGGAAGGAAACAGCTCTAAGTATGTTCTGAAAGAGGTAATTTTATTCCTAAACTCAGCAGTTATCATCCACACTTCAAAACTTCATCCATACAAAAAACAGAAAGTTTGGGAGTTTTGGGATGGGGTTTTTTTCCACACTGACAAGTGTTAGTTTAGCCCTGAGAAATTTGGGAAGCCCTGAAAGTTTGAAACTTGCCCTGCTCGCATTCCTCCAGCTTCTGTCTTGGCTGATTGGTATTCCTGGATTTCACTTCTTTCCCCTCTTCTCTAATCCCTGCTCAATTTGCAGTAGAATTGGTACTATCTAAAGTCACTGAATTCAAGGGGGAAATTCACATTTGAAAAGATGTATCCCTAACACGTTAGTGTTTGCATTGAAAATGTAATTCTGGAAGCTGTGACATAAGCTGAAAACTTGTGGCTTGTCCTACAAATGGACCAATCTTAAACTTTTCTAACTTGATTTGCTTTATTCAGACTGAATCAGTCCTAGAACAGAAATGGTCATAAGCAACATATGTGTAATTATTCTTTTAGCACCCTCAGCCCAAACATGTGTGCCTCTTTCTTGAGTAAAACCTGTCCTGGGAGGAGACTGAGGCAAACCACTCAGCTGCTAACATCACTTCAAAAGATTGAAATTCTCTGATTCAAATGAGGATTTCTTCAAAACTGAACAATGCCTCCAAAAGAGATGTTCTCTGGTAATTCCCAGCCCAGCAACATGCTCCATCTCTATTGCTGTTAAAATAGTGTCTTGTTCTCTGCCACTTGCTTTCAGTGTGAAATTAGACCTTCCACACAGTACCTCTTTTTGTACTTGTCTGCAGAAAATGATTCTCAATTTGCATTCATATGACAGTGATAATCACCATTTTAAAGAGAAGTCCATTTGTCTGAAAGCTGTGGCAAAATCACTGCCTTCCCCCAGCCCTCCACAACAGACAGGCTTCTGCTCAGAGCACTCACATGGTCACCATTTAATCCAGCTTTTCCTTTCTCCCAGCCTGGCCTTCCTGGCCCTGATGGGAGCTGAAAGCCATCCCAGAGAGCCTTTGCTTCGTGAAGTCTCAGGGAAATGTTTTGGGACTGTGGCCCCTCTGTCACCTCACAACATGGGATGTGCCTTCCCTGCCCTGATGGGCCACCATGTAGGACCTGCAGAGGCACCAAGCCCTCTCTAAGTGTTGCTGACCAAAAATCTTGTCCATGAACCTCCCAGATCTTGTGATGATTTCCTCTCTGCCCACCTTGGCCCTTTGGTGCCTGTCCTCCTGCTGCACATCACCCCCAGCCCAGCAAGGCATCATCTCCCAGCCAGAGCTCCACAGCTTCCACCTGCCAACAGGAGAACCTTTGCCCTTGCTATGTCAGCTGGACTCTGTATCTTTGGCTTTTCTGCACCTAAAACAAAGAAAATGCTCCAAATGCCAGGCCAGGGCCTGGTACACTGTAACATGCTCTATCCCATTTATTTTGCAGCACTTTAATGCCTCTCTCAGTTGTCTCACTACAGAGACTTCAGGCAGAGTGGAGCCGTGTTCCTTAGCAACTCACAGTACACACGACAGAATTAACCCAAACACTTTTGTTTATTAACTCTTAAAAAGGAGCAAACAAAACAGCAACCTGAGAGTTCCACAACAAGAATGCTTTCCATTTTGGGTGCATTACTAAGATTACAGACGACAATGTTATCTTGGGTGTTCTGTGGGGATTTTTTTAGCCCTTTTGTGAAGACCTATTTGAAGCACAAAAGTCATCCCCTCCCTCCCCAATGCCTGGTGTTTCTATAATGGAAAGACTCTATGTAATAATAGAAAAATTAAAAGACTACTGGAGCTAATGAGCTCTAGCTGATGTCTGCTTGGCACTGCACAATCCAAGTTTGGAGAATGGAGATGTGAATGCTATCCCCAGACACTGGACAAATTGCAGGGGAAGGGTTTTCAGTCTACTGGGATTTACTACAGGCTCTTCAGAAGATGTGACCTTATGTTACTCTGCTCCTGTACCACTTGAATTACAGTCCTGCTTCAGAGAGATTTTATGAGAATATATGTATTAACACATGCAAAGCAGCACAGGCTTAATTTGAAGAGATATTTAAGCAGCTAACTAAATCACACTGATTTCAGCAGCAATCAGGGGGCTGAAGATCTGGTGTTCAGGTGCTCTGGAACCAAACCTGTTCCTAAGGAGATGGTTGAGGAAACCACTTGTGGAATATGTTGGTTTATGTCCATCATAAAAAGTGACTAGATGTATTCTTTTTATCGTTCCTGTCACGTGGAGTTTAAAAAAAAATTACTTGCTTTTCAAAAACATGTAAAACTTGCCAGGCTTTACCAAAGGATGAAAGCCCCTTGCTGTCTCAGGAGATTTGGATGAAAGGCTGCTGCCAAGAATGTCAGGCCTCGGAGAGACTTCTACAAGATTATTTCCAGATATGAAACCCTTTTCCTGCTGTGCTGCTGAGCCCTCCCTGTCCAACACTTCGTGGCAAGTGCTGATAATGAAAGTGCTGAGGCTCCCTCCCAAGAAGGAGCCACACCAGCTGAGCCAGGCAGCCCTTTCCGGCCTTTATGGAGAAGAATAAGTGACTTGGGCACTCTTGTGAGAAACTACTGAGACACCACCAACAGCATCTACAGGTTTTTATGGAAGCAGAATGCAGATTCTTATCACACTCCATTTATTTAGCAAGCAATGACAAATGAATTCCTTGGAAACTTGCTCCTGGTAGTCCAAGGCCATGGAGTGCAGGGTGGTCACAGGCACGTACTCCAAAGGCCAGCTCTTCCTGACCACAGCTGGTGGAAGGGGTAGCAGGGAGCTGAGAGAGGGAGAGGGACTGGAAGGGGAGCAGGGGATGAGGGAGAAAGTCCACTTGCCCTCTCAGCTCTGCAGCTGGGCTCAGCCTCTGTGCTGGGTTTCTGCCCAGAGGCAAGTGAGGAGGTGCAGGCTGGAGGATGCTGCCATTATACCCTCACTTGATGTGATGTGGTGTGTAAACAAACAGGCTCTGAGAGCCTGACAAGATTGTTTATCTTATCTTATCCAGGCCATCCTCTGTCCTACACAAGAATTTTTCCTTTTTGTACATTTTCAAGTATGCTAAACCTCAGTGGATGCAAGCATTTCCCTTAGGAAGTCTTTCACAAGTGGCTTGCTTTCCCTGCCAGGAGGTTTTGCACAGGCTGCAGTGACAGCCCCATGGCTGGATGTTCTGAGCAGAAAAAGAAGAGGGGGGGGTTCAACTATACAGGGGATTCCTCTAAAACTAATCTGCAGCCTGCTTACCTCCTCACCCAAAATTTCAGCTAACATCTTCCAAGGCTCCCTGAGCAGAGAGTATTTTCTCTTTCACCAACACTCAGTGCAAAGTGGGAACAGTCAGTCTGGGAAGGCACAGAGAGAGGAATTCAGGCTGTTCATGCATACTGAGTGTGAGGCACACCCCTCTCCTTAGTGCTGCTCAGGTTTGCTGGCTGCACATCCATGGGCTCCTCACACTTTGCCCAGCCCTTTCTCTGCACCCCCTTATAAACTCATTACTGGTAGCTATCACATCCTGGAGAGTATCACAAAAATTTCTCCTATCCAGCCACATGGAATAGGAAGGTCCTCACTGTCTTCCCCTGGAACTTGCCATCTTTGTACCACTATGGCCTTGGCACAGTCCTGCTGTGATTTTTCCTCCATGGAAAGCCAGGCCGGCTTTGCTCCTACATCTCAGGTAAGAACATATCCCTCCTTCCCCTTGTCTTCTCTCTGAGCTCCACGTCCCCTGTGGTCCCTGATATTAGGCTCAGGTCTGCTGCCTGTCACTAACAAAAACTTGGCAAAATTGAATGAACCTGAAAATCAAAACAGATGAAACTTTCAGCTTCTTCTCTCCAGGACTGACATGTCTGTGTTGACACAAGACAGCACTGGCCACAGCTGAAGGCTGCACGCTGACTTAGCACATCTACAACTGCAGCATCAAAAGCTTGAGGCTTTGGCTCTTTTCTGAGGACAGAAAGAAATAATGACCATCTCTCCCTGACACAGGCTGGGCTGCAGCTTTCTCAACTCAGCTGGATGCTTACCTCGACTGGTAGCTGCTTGTTGTTGAGTGCTGATGCTCTATGACATAGCAGGAGAATCAAACTCTGCAGATTATGGACCAAACTTGGTACTGATTTTCAGCCTCTCCTGGTCTCCACAACGTGAAATGAGAACATTTAGATGTGGAGCCATCCATCCATCCATCCATCCATCCATCCATCCATCCATCCATCCATCCATCCTGCTGTNCCATCCATCCATCCATCCATCCATCCATCCATCCTGCTGTCAAGTGTGGCTCTGGCAACAGGGAAGGGACCAACAGAGCACAGGACCTCAGCCTTGAGATCTGCTTCTGCTTGTGCCAGTGTGCCCAGGCTCTGAAAAGAGAGAGCTGAGAGGGTAATTTTTAAGATGTCCAGTCTGTTTTCTCGCCCAGCCCCCTCACCACCACCAGCAGAGAAGAGGAGGAGCAAATTATCCAGCCACTGTTCTGCACTCAAATCAGCATTTGTGAAGAGGAAAGGAGAGCATTCTCTGAAGTGTTGCTGAAGAAAAGGACAGGATAACCTGGGGAAAGGAGGGGGCTTCCCCCAGAATCAAAAACACCTTGCCCACATCCACTCATCAAGGTTTCTTTTCTTTCTAGTTTTAAATTTTCTCCCTTTTTTTCTGTGCACTTTCTCCAAGAGGAAATCTGGAAGCTGACATTGCCTCAAAATCTCTTTTTAAGCCTTCCCCACTCCCAATTTATAATGTTTTTTCATCCACAGCTTCCTCAGCCACACCCATCTCACTCTGTGCCTTGCAGCAAGAAGACTTGGACACACATGAAGGCAGGCTTGAACTATTGCCTTTGATAGTTACAGGGTCTGCTTGTGCAAACTAGGCTTAATACAATGGTTCCTTATGAAAATTTATATCATCCAGGTCCCTCCTGGCATAGACAGCAGCTACAGATGTCCCTCTTGGCCCAGCTCAGAGGGACATTTGCAACTTTGGTTCCCACTCTCCTGCCAAACCCTTGTCTTGTAGAGTTTGAGGAATGCTCTGATGTTCAAGCCACCCTGAACACATTTATGGTCTGTTCAGCACAAAAACGGCTCTGGGGAAAATGCCCTAAACCAGTGAAAAATGTCCCCCCCCTGAGACTGGGTAGATTATTCTCCTCTACCCTTTTACCTTCTTTTCCTTTCTTTGTCCCGGGGCACTGGTCAACTCTGGCTCACCACCCTCAGACACGTGTACACACAGCCGGGCCAAGAGGGGAAATGAATCATTTGCAGTGGCAGATCTGGATTGCAGGATTCTTATCTTGGAAAAAAAAAACAAAACATGCACATCTCCAGCAGCCTGGTGGAGGGGAAAAATCTTGGCCAACTCAAGTACTTCCAGCAAGATTTCTTTGGGGTCAGGAGCAAGACCAGTTTCCTACTCATCATGATCTTCCTCACCAAAAAAAAATTAAAAATCAACCAATATATCAACCTTTTCAACCGTAAAATAGGCACACTGGGAAGAGGGAGATGGGAAAATCCCTACAAGACCAGTGGCTCCAGGCAGGATATCCTCTGTGTTGTGATCTTCAGGCATCTTTCAGATTCCCAAAAGCTGGCAGGCTGCAGACATTGTATCAAATTGGATTACATGGGTAGGGATTGCAGATCTGAATGTCATTGTGGCTGCTGTGTACAAGCAAACACCATGTAGACAACACTCTGAAAACCCAACAGGTCCTCTGAGAACTCAGAGCTTCTCAAGGCAAAATTAATTAAGAAGTAATGAACTGAGCTTTTGATACCACAGTGGAAGTGCTGCTGCAGGCACAAACACTAAGAAAAGGGTGCTTTTGACTGATTTTTAATTAGAATTTAATAGTGCCCTGAAGTTACATCTCTCATTAAAAAAAAAAAGCTTACCTAGTTCTATGTGATGAACAATTCAAATTAGATTTTAACATATGCAAATAACTGGTCTGAAAGATCTGCATGGGAGTCATAGAGATAATACAGGTTAAATCCTTGACCCTTTACAGTAGATTTTTCTTTAACTGATCCATCAGCCAGTTTGTTTGCAATTAAACATTGGAATTAATAGAGTTTAAAGGAAGTACTGAAAAGCCATGTGAAACGCAGGCTTCAGCTGAGGTAAATTAGCACAGCCCATTGATTTTAACCACATTAACTATCTCACTGGAGTGTGCAGATTTTAACTACATGCAATATTTCCAAGTCACGGCCAGTCCCAAGTCCCCACTCAGACTGAATGGCCTCTCCCTCCCCAAGATGTCCCATTAAATACTGCTCTGCACATCTAAGCCTGAGGGAATTTGCCCATAAAGTCATCCAGATTGCCAAAAAAACCCCCTCAAGCTGGAAAACAGAGTGTGTCAGGGTAACTCCACGGGCTCCTGGGGTGGCTTGGCCGAGGTTTGTACCCCCAAGACATTTGCAGATATGCTGCTGCTGCTGTTGATAGCATCAAGAAACCCATCTGAGCAAGAGCCCACAGGGTATGGCCCGAGATGAGTTGCTGTGAGAGGAGGCCAACAAAATACTTTCGCTCATCCTGAGCAAACAGCTCCTTTCACTGCACTGTCTGTAGGAGAACATTTATATCATGGAAATCTAGCTTACTCTCCTGTCTGGAATGCTGCACTTCTCTCAAGATGAACGATGTCATGCAATACTAAGCAGCAAAATTAAGTAATAAATGTGATTGCCCACAAATGCAGAGATTACCATTTAGCTGCTTTCCAGATGCATCCCAAGCTCACTCAGAGGCACAACACAGCTGCTTAGATGGTTCAAAACAAAGGCAAGACTCCATCCTCATCTTACAGCATCTGGTTGTGACAGAGCCTTTCACAGGGGTAAGCAGAAGGGAGAGGAGCTGTCAGGACACACAAAATCACACTTTATGCCCAGGACAAAGGGCATTTGGGTACCTAATGTAAGTGTCAGGGCTGTTTCTCTCCACTCACTGTGCCTGAGCCTCGCTGTCCTGGACAATAAGTGACCTGAATCACTTAGAGATCCTCTGCAGCCACACTGGCTGTGTGCAGGGCCAGCAGCAGGCTGGGTGCAGCCCACAAACTCTGGTCTGCCATGCTCAGGTGTCTTGTCTGCACATTCCTCTAATCTTTGGGACTTCATTAAGCATAGGGGGAGCAATAAAAAGCGGTGCTTGTTGTGGTTTGGGGTTTTTTCCTTGCTTCTTTTTAATTACACAAGAATTTAAAGGTAGCATAGAAAGGCCATGCCAAGAAACTCTCTCTCCTCAGCAGCTGCACATTCTGCAGCTACTGAAAAGCAAATTTGCACCTTTTCTTAGATGGGACCCTGGTCCATCAGGAAGGTTTCTGTTTACACATGGGAGGAAACATCCTGTTGCCATCCTGCCTTTAGGACACAGCACGGGGACAGGTGTTGATGTAGCTTAAATGTCTAGGCTGTAATCTCTTCATGTGACCCCTGGCAGGTTGCATTCCCAAAGACAGAGGCTATGCAGGGATGAGGGAATGGGCAGGATGAGAGTTTCAGGTCATGGGAAGGTAATCCATGGGCAGATAATCCAGGCAGCACTGGGCAGGAAGCTGAGGTTTGCTCTGTTTGATGGGATGCTGTGCATTTGGGTTGTTCCTGAAGCAGTGGCATGGCAGGGGATCATGGTTCACCTGGTATTGTGGTATATGGAGCCTCTCCCCACTTTCAATCCTGTTATATCAGTACCCATCCCCATATGTGGTGAACTCCCTACAAATACATTTCTAGAGACAATTTTTGCTTCTACACCCGTGGGACTTTTCCACCCTGCATTCAGATTTGAGGCTGAAATAGAGGCAGTGATTTTCATTCAGACAAACTTTGTCATCTCAGTGCTTAGACAGATTCATACCAGTCCCAGACTTTGGTTGGCTGCTTCTCCTAATCTTCAAGATTCCAGATCACTCCTCTGACCTTTCTCCCAGCACTCCTTGGTTGTTTTGTTCCTTATTCATAGAATCACAGAATACCCTGATTTGGAAGACACCCACTGTAACTCCAACATCATCCAGTCCAACTGTTCATGCCAGCCTCACAAACCCTGCTCTTTACCAAGGAAATACAGGGCATCCCAGCAAACAGCAGCATCCAAAAACCTGGGTAGCTGAACTATCAAGGTGAGCCCTTTGGGAACAGAGAAGGACACTGGTATAAATTTGACCTTGGGATGCTTTTGCATGGCAAGAACAGCTGGGAAAGCTCGTGGGTAAATCAGTCTCTTTTGGTGTTTATTGCAACCTCTCATCACTGGTTTGTAATTTCTGCTGAGCTCAGACAAGGAAGAATGTATGGGGGCTTGACAGGCAGATAATGATAAGAGCTCCTTGGTGATTACTCTGTGTCACCCCCAGCACGATGTGTTTAGAGAGTGCCTGAAGTGGGTGTTGTTTCAAAGGGGCAAAGCAGCTCCTCAAGCAGTTTTATGGCTTTGTAATTTATTTACCAAGGCAAGCTCAGGTCAGTCACGCTATCTATTTCTTTTTTAATGAGGTGCTGTTTATTTTTCATTCTCATGTTCTGGATGGATTGAGACACAAGGAGGTCAAACAACTTCTCCATGAAGTCTCCAGGGCTTCCAAAGCGAAGTCATTCCTCCTTTTAATGTGTTAAGCAAGGAGCTTGACTTGAAATCAGGGGAATTGCAAACATGTTTAAAGGTGCTTAAAAACCTTCCTAACAAGGAGCCGACATGAGAGCCTTGGTTTTTTGTGTACTACTGAGTTTTAACACCTGTGCAGCTCCACTCATTTCTGCCAAGTGTCACAGCCAGCTGAGGTGATGTAAGGATATCCTTCGGGGAGGGTCTGCAAAGAAACACTTTTCATTAGCTCCACTACTGATCTCGATAAATTCAGATACTCCCACAGCTTTCCAAGTCTGAAATAGAAGCTCCTAAACTTAGCCTGGAGTTTTCTTCTTCAGACCTGGGCACTTGCATTTCTGTCCAAATATACCAAATGGAAAACACTGGCTCTCTTTCCACACCTTGCCTCCTCTTTAAAATTGTTGCAACTGGCTGGGGAATTGAGAGATCCTTTGATGGAGGCTTATTTCAAAAAGAAATGCTTTTTCTTCACCCCTTTCTTTTTGCTAAATGAGCAAACCCAATCTGAGACTACAATAAAATCACCTCAGATGCTCTTGCACACACAGGTCACTAAAGAAAAGTATCAGGTGAAAAACAATAGAGATTGGTGTCACTGGTGTCACAAACCACAGAAGTAGACTTAGGTCTGTGCTGTGGTGGTGCCTGTGGGCCTCAGATGTGCATGATGTTTGATGCTGGACAGCAGCAAACCTGCAGACAAGTTGCTGTGCTCACCTCTGAGGCACACAGCCACCCCAGGGATCTCCCAGTTCACATTTGGCTGCCCAGCCCTCTGCCATGGGTACAAGGAAAATAAGGGGCTTAAGTTCATAGGAAATGAGCTTACTGGGTAGGATAAGGCACAAGAATAAACCATGGGGAACACAGGTGAGGTGATCAGGTGTTTTCATCCATTTGGCTACAGTGTGTGTCCTGGGGAGGTGTTGTTAAAGACCTACACTGTCGTTTTGCTCTTCCACCAGAACCTGCCTTCAGCTAAGGCTGGAGATGGACACAGGGCTGGATGGACCCTTCTGATCCAGCTCATCCTTCGGGCTTCATGTGAGGTAGCTCAGGTCCTTCCCACAGAGACATCTCAGCTCTCACATCAGCAGTTAAGGGACTTGAAGATTTTGGAGGTTGTTCTTGGTTTTTTTCTCTCCTGTTTCAGGGAAATGCTCAAATGCGCAGGCCCTGGATGATCCTGGGAAAGGGGGTCTCATCCTCTCCTGTTGGAGCTGCTCCAACTTGTGCTGCTAGTTAGCTGGTCACTGGAGCAGCAACCTATAACTTGACTCTTTCCCGCATTACACATGAGTGTCCTGACCATGGGGAAGGAGAGTCCATCTTCCACTTCTCCTCTCTGGTCTGGTGAATCTTTAATTATTTATGCCACATGGAACAGCTTCAGCAGGAGACTTTGAGACCAGACCCCAGAGGATCTAACAGTTGGATGCTCACAGCACGTTTTCAGGACATGGGAGGCTCTACAAGGGAGATAGAAGTTCAGTCTGGGTTTCCAACAGCCTGAGAGAGGGCTTAGACCAGTGCCATCTGTTTCCATGCACAACACTGCTGTGCTGGGAAAGCTTACGGGATATAGCCACTCACAGAGCTTCTGTGATGAAGAGGATGAACTCTTCATCAAATCAGGAGAGAGGATGGACTTCCCATTTGTTTCCGTGGGCTGGGAAGTCATCAAGCAGGATTTAGGCATGATCATTTCAGCCAAGCCAAGGTTTAGGCAGGTTTGCATTTATCAGTGTGTCAGGAATGCAAACATTCCAGTTAGGTGGGGCAGACACCCCACGGTAGAAAATTCAACACCTACCTACCCTTATGGAGTTAATCTGCAGTAACTCCACAGCAAAAAGATGCAGAAATGCCATGAAAGTGATTGGAAATATTCCGTTAAAACAGGGACGGGGGAAAGATATAAAGGCACACACAATGCATTCTTCTCACAGCATAGCCTGTTCTTGGGTTGTATATCACGGGAGAGGTTTCATTAGAGCTCATTAAATTTTAAAGCCTTAATGGCACCTTCTGTGCTGTGCGATTGGTACAAAAAGGAAAGCTTGGGAAGGCATTAATGCAGCAGGGCAGAAGGCACCTCCACTGCAGTGCTTGCGGCTGGCTGATGAGCTCCCGGCCGCCGAGCATCCGCGGGATTAGCGTGACATCGTCTGGCCAGAGCCGGTACCTTCAGCCCGAGCTGGAGCATCCCCGGGCTGGCAGAGCCAGCGAGGCAGAGATTTGCGAGGTGAATGAGCTGGTCCTGATGCCTTGCAGGAGAGCGTGGGAGTGTGACAGTCGGGAGCAGCAAATAAAGCAACACAGTACAGCAAAGTCGGTGCGACCAAGCTGTAAGCAACTCAGAAATTCATACTCTCACTTTGCACTAATTGCTTCCTGCCTGCTGGATTTGCTCTTCTTTCTTTTCTCTCATTTCCCCCACACTTGGCTTTTTTTAAACTTCAACGCTTTAGGAACCAGCTGACACATTTTCTGTTTCCACTTCTTTGCCACCTCCAGCCACCAGGTGAGACAAGCAGCCTTGGGGCTGTGGCAGCCACGGCCAGCAGCAGGAGGAGTCAGTGCCACCAGGTCAATAAAGTTACTCTTGGGTAGATGTTCTGTGCATGACTTGAACCTTTGCATTTAGAAACCAATAATCCATCTGTAAGGCTTTTTAAAATTATTATTATTATTATCATTATTACTTTTTTAAAAATTTATTTTAGGGTCACCAGGGCTGAAATTTTCAAAACATTTTTAAGGGTGCTGCACATCTGAAACTCGGACTCCTTGGATGTCAAAGGCCTAAATGCACTTGGGTCTCTCAGAGCCAAACACACACAGAGCTGTAATCTGAAACTGTGTATGCCTGTATCCAGGTCAGGGAGACAGCACAAGAGCTCATTTGCCTGACTCACTAACTTCCTTGCCAAGAGAGCATGAAATTTTCATGACACTGCAAAGTAGCTGATCCACAGCCTCTTAAATGATGCTGCTCCAGAGGTTTTATACCCAGGAAGCACCCTGAATAATTGATCTGCTTTTGGGATGCAGGATTATTTATTTATTTATTTATTCATTTATGGTGATGGTGGTGGTGGTGGTTAAAGAAAAATATATTGACTAGGTTGGAGACAACAAAGTCTCTATAAAACCTTGGGTGGGATGAGACCACATACCAGCTCTAAAAATCTAGGACAACTCACAGGAAGGTAACATCTGGTTGTGATTTTAAGCTCATCTCTGGGCCAGGGGAATAGTCCCCATTCTTGGAAACGGAGTCCTCACCAGTCCACATTTTTAATATGACAAGTATCCATCACTCAAATGAAGCTACTGCTCCCCAAGGATGCTCTGTCCAAAAACCTTGAAATGACAGCTGAAAGTGACCTCTTAGAATCATTCAGAGCTTTGTAGGTTTTGGGGTATTTTTAAAAATTTGTGGCCTTAATGTTCTTTTATTTTTCTCCAAAACACAGATGAAAAAAGGTGAATGACCCAGGCAGTGAATCTGAGTGTTATCCATCCTTTCCGAAGCACTTGGGCAGAACAAACGGCCTCAAAGTCTAAATGCTGGCACTGCTCTTCCCCACTTTTTGCTCCTTGTTGGCTCAAGCCACAGCCACAGGGGCACATGAACCCTTTCTCTGCACTCCACTTTTGCAGCCTAAAGCTCTCAAGGGCCTCCCTGACTTTGCTGACTGTACCCACAGTCTCAGACCCTTTTCTGGCCAAGGTGGAAACATTTCCCAAGACCAAGGTGATCCAGCCAGGCATATCCAAGAGGAGCTGTGGCTGTGAGGAGTGGACCAAGGGGACAGACTGACGGCTCAGTGAGAACAGAGTCATGCTCATTCCAAGCTGGATGGGGTTTTCAGCAAGCTGGTCTAGGGGGAGGTGTCCCTGTCCATGGCAGGGGGTTAGAATGAGATGATCTTTAAAGTCTCTTCCAACCCAAACCATTCTGTGATTTTATGCCTGGAAGATGACATTCATTCTTCAGGATCAGTATTTGTAGACTCAGCCTGGGCCATTCCTGAATTCCTATGGTTTGAGAGGTTCAGACAAAACATCACCAATCAGTCAGAGGCTTCAAAGCCACATGTTACAAGCTGAGTCTTGCTTTCACACTCAGTGGGGCCCAGACTGGGTTGCTTTATTATTCAAACACACTGCATCTTAGTCATGTTATTTTTCAACATGGAAACAGCTACATTCCATTTGCGAGCAAAAAGGTTGGATGTGCAGCCTGAACAGCCAAGACATGTCTGAATTTGCCTCTTTTAAACTCCTTGATAACTTTCTCTATCCCTGAGTAGCCTGAATAGTTTTACAATGAATGACTCAAGAAAAAACAAGAAGCTATCACTGACTGCATAAGCCTTGAAAGGTTTTCTTTGGGTAAATACATTGTGATGGCTTTTCTGTGCCATCTCTGAGTCCTCTGCATGGAAGTGTGTGAGATCCCTTCAGCCATGCAAGGACAAGAGGATCTCAGCACAGGCCACAAGCATTTGAGGTCATTTATTGAGGCAGCCAGCCTGACACAACACAGGGAAAATGTAACTGAGCACCAATTAGTGCTCACACACCGAGAGTGTGCACGGGCTCCTCATCACCACTGAGAGGTCTCTGTAATAAAACAGCCAAGGAAAAAAGTAAAAGCAGCTTGATATCAGCAGCAGGTAGATCTGCTGAGCTGCTCCTGGCCCAGGGTGAGGTTTCCTCCCCAGTGGCTTCCTAGGCAGAGCTGTGCTCCTCCACCTGTGGGAATCTTTAGGACACGTGGAACCAAATACATGTCCATGAGGAGAGAAGGGCTGTGGTGGTTATCCATGAGCAGTAAAGTAGCAAAGCATTGAAGAGGTAAGACTTTTACTTCTAAAAGGTAAAAAACAACAACAAAAATTTTTTTTACTTTTAAGTATTAGAAGTTATCTTTCCTACCAAAAGCAGGGCTGCATTCACACTGTCACTCATGCAGCCTTTCAGACCTGGAGTTGTGACCCTGGCAAGGTGGCAGGGTGGTGACAGCCCTGGCTGTGGGTGTTAGGATCCAACCATCCAGGAGGTCCTGCCTGGGGACACACAAGCTGGCTGGCAGACAGACAGACAGACAACCCAGTTCCCATCTGACACGTGCTTTCCCAGTGACCTACTCCATTTCCCAGACAGAGAGGAGCTAGAAAATTTCTTTTGCAGTTTTGATGCTCAAAAGAAACCAACCACAAACCAGTTTTGATGCATGCAGACAGAGCTCTCAGCAGGGCCTCAGGAAATTCTCTGAGTCATTGGGAAGTCACCGTGGGGCCACCAGCCACAGGGATGGAGGGAAACCCCACAACACCCCAGGCCACCACTAGATGTTCTCCTAACTCCCTCCTGGGGGGAGCTCCTGGGTTCATTTCCTTAAAGCCCTGGTAGCTCTCCCAGCCCTTTCCCCATTTGGGGAAGGTGTTCTCAGCTCTCTTGTAGCCACATCTCATTTCCAAAAACTAGTGGCTTCATGCTTCACCTCCCAGACAACTGATAGTGCCTGTCCACCTGCCCAGTCTCTATTCCCAAGCTCCTCCTTACCATTTTCATCTCTGAGGAGAAACTAACAAATCTAGTGGTCCAGACTCCATCCAGATCCTCCCTGGTGAACTTCCAGCCCAGTCTGCTTCAGGAGCTGGACTTGGTGTCTGCCCCTCACATCAGCTCTGCAGGCCTTGCCAGTGAAGGTGCCATCACCACTTGCCAGTCTCTCCTCTGGCAGACTCATCCCTCTGCCCCATCACAGGAACCACTTTTCTGAGAAGGGTATTTTCATCTGCACTGTTATTCTGACCTCTCTGTAACTGTGAGCACTTGCACATCCCTTGCATGTTCTTACAGTAAGAGCAGCTCAAAGATTGCTCTTCCTAAATAAACTTTTTAGACCCATTCCCATTCCCATTAACACCTTCTTTCACTTTCATGACAAATTCACTTTCCTTTTCTTCTCCTGTCTCCCTATCTTCTCCTTGCAGTCAGATTCTATAACCCCAACCTTTGCCTATGGCATCACACTCTGGGGCTTTTCTCACCTTGCCCACACTAATACATCCTGCCCACACCTTCTTCACCATCCCCACCTTCAGCAGCACAAATTCTTCTCCCCTAACTTCCCATCCCAAATGCCATGGTTGTAGAAACCCCATTTACCTCCCTGCACCAGCCCACTCTTCCTGCCTTTTCTTTTTGTGCCTACTCTGTAATACCTACAAGTTTTGTCCTGACTGTCCAGACATGGCACAATGATGGCTCTTCTCCATCCATACATTCCTCAAGGCTTTCTCTGACCCTCTCCACACCACCTAATGCAGCATCCATCAGATCCTGGTCTCTCTCTGCCTCAGCAGCCCTCTGCAAAGATGCTTTCACCTGGCTCAAGGTTTCCATTATGTTTCCTCAGACCATCAGGCTCTGCAGCCAGAAGCAAGGACATCTCCTCCACCTGGGTGAGTCCTGGGTGGATTTGGCTGCCCTGAAATGGGATGGGAGCTGGGAGACAGGAGCTGCGACTGTGTCCAGGTTCATTGCTGGACACTGCCCTGCCCTGCCCCGTTCTACAGCAGCTCCCAGAGTGGGAGGCTCTCTGGCCCATGGTATTTCTCACTTTCCCCCGTACACACTCACTGTTACTGTCTCATACTCTCTTCCTTTCCTCCTTCTGGAAAGACATTGCCACCACAATAGCTTGTTTCACACACCTTCCCTCAACCCAGATACTCCAGATGATGTTTCGTTTTTCATCACTGTAGTGATGTGACTCATGAGCAGTTTCACTTGTCAATATTCACGTGTATCAACAGATCAGCACAACTGTTCTTGAAACATCCTAAAACTCAAGATTGTCTCATGAGAATTCAGGTCGTTCTTGTTTTCTTCCTTCTAGAGCTGACATAAAATAATAGCCTGAACACACACCAAAAAAAA